>VZTO01023009.1:15446-26371 GCA_013400615.1 Syrrhaptes paradoxus | reverse complement strand
CCGTCCAGCCAATTCCTTATCCAGAGAGTGGTCCTTCCATTGAATCCGTGTCTCTCCAACTTAGAGACAAGGATGTCATGTGGGACTGTGTCAAGGGCTTTGCAGAAGTCCAAGCAGATGGTGTCAGTTGCCCTTCCCTTATCCACCAGTGCTGTTGCCCTGTCATAGAAGACCACCAGATTTTTCAGGTACAATTTTCCCTTGGCAAAGCCGTGTTGGTTGTCACCAATCGCCTGCTTGTTTTCCATGTGCCTTAGCATAGATTCCAGGAGGATTTGCTCCATGATCTTGCCAGGCACAGAGGTGAGACTGACCAGCCTGTAGTTTCCTAGGTCTTCCTTATTTCCCTTTTTGAAAACGGGGGTTGTGTTTCCCCTTTTCCAGTATGCAGGAACTTCACTAGAGTGCCACGACTTCTCAAATATGATGGATAGCTGGTTGGCAACTTCATCTGCCAGTTCCGTCAGGATCCACTCATGCATCTCATCAGCCCCCACATATATCAATATCAAAATTAAAAATCATACCAATATCAAATGTCAAAAATGTATTTTGGATATTTTAGTCATTTTTCATCTTCTTTTTGTTCACCAAATTCCTTTGTTTGTTTTCTTGGACTTTCATTAGGGAAAAAAAAAAAACAACAGCTTTAAATCTCTGCAGTTTGAGTTAAAACAGGACAAAAGGTTATCCTATGCCCTTTAATGTACTTTACCATCCTGATTTGGTCGCTAGGAAAAACGTATAGTACAGACTGTGAAAATGAGTTCTCCTCATTTGAGGTTCCAATTTACATTTTGAAGAGGAACGGTCATTTCTATGTTCAGACATCAAGTGTTGAGGCAGATTTCTGTGAGCCTCTCTTGAGTTTTTGCACACAGGCTTACTCTTCTGAGAAGCAGATATTTGATTTTTCTTTCTCTGTTTTACTAACTAAAAAATCTGTATTTTCTGATTCTTGTGAGTTAGATATAAATATATATAAGTGTAAAGATGGTAAAACTGAGAGTAGTAATGTAAAGAAATCAGGCTCATGGCATTGATAATGACTGAGAATTACCAGCAGATCTTTTGTTTTTTCTGTGTCATCTTCAGTAACACAACAAATGTCCTCTTCTGAAAATAATGTAGAATTCAGGGAAAGAAGGAGACATTATCTTTAGGAATACGCAAAAGTAAAAAAACCATAACATTTCTGGCAATAGTAAATTCTCTGAGAAAAACCGAAAACTGTTTCTGAATTTGGTGAATTAAGTAGAAAAAAAATAGTTTTACTACTATTATTATCTCTCTTTTTTACGTTTTGGATCTTTGGAATAAAAATTAGTTCCTATTTAAAAAAAAAATTAAGAAAAAAGAAAGAAGTTAAAAGAAAGAGTTAAGAGACTTTAAAAAATGGAAACCTGAACCAATTGAGACAAAAGAATTTGCACAGCTCTAGTTACAAGTCAACACTGATTTCAATCTCATAGCAACCAGGAACTGTTTTTACATTGAAGTTGATTGAAGGCATCTGAAGGTCACTTTTTTTCCAATCTGGACAGTATACAGGACTCCAAAATGCACTTTTGGTATTGTCATGCCGATCTGGCCAACCAGTCTGGTCAAGGACTAAGCAAATACAAAGGCTCAGTTTACAGCTTGGCTTAAGAGGTTGTTCTAGAGCAATCCAGGGACATTTTGGCAGGTTAACATGACTAAGACATGCAAGATTCAGCATCTAATTCCAGCTTTTAGTGCTAGTACAATTTAAAACATCCCAAAAGGCAGAAGTTGTTTGGGATCTTCTTTCTTCTCTGCCTCTGCAAAAGGGTGACCATATCTAAAATAATACTTGAAATGCTTCCTTGTAAATGCTGTTCTTATGTGTTCTCCTTGAGACCAATCCTTGTCAGAGTCTGGAAAGAACCAGGGTATGCGGTAACAGAGAGTAGAGAAAATAATGGGAAAAAGTTTGGGCTTTTGTGTTGGCCCCATTTTATTCACTAGCAGAGACATATCCACTCTCTCCAGGGTAAAGCTGAATCTTGAAGGTGGATAGCATTGCTGCCTTCAGCTTTTTCATTGGTTGGATGTGCAAGGGAACTCTTGCAAAAGGTAGGGGCCTATTCTCAGGGAAGGATTTTGGGCTCCAAACAGCAAATGCTCACAGACCTGAGATATTTGCCTAAGCTCTTGGAAAAATCAGAACTTTAGTCTTGCCCTTGTGCTTAGTATTTATTACTGTTTAGGGGACTAGGGACCTATTTCTAGGCAGGACTCTGTATGTCCAGAGAGAGAAAGTGGAAAGAAGGAATTTTGTCCTGTGTGCTACTGCAAAAACTTTATCAGGTGGCTATTGGTTGATTTAGTGCAAAAATTCCCAGTTACCTGATCAAGAAGGAGATCCTGTGTTCAGAAAGTGACACTGGGAGAGGTGGAGTTCTGCGTGAAAGGGGTTGCTTGTTTTAGTGAACGTTCCTTTCTTATCATTCTGCTGCTGGCTTTGCTAAAGTACCCTGGTTTGATGACTGGTTCAGCACTTGGAAGTGCCTGGATAAAGGCAGTACAATATGAGTGTAAGTTATTCTGAGCAGATGACTTTGTGCATCTCCTTCATTATCCTGTGAATCCATATCTCACTTGGGAAGGGAGCTGCTTTTCGTATGATTGGTGAGATGATTGATTTTCACCTGTGTTTGAAAATTTCCTACATTTTTGGGAAATGAAAAATAAAATACTTTCATGATGGTCTGCTGTAAAACATTGCAGCTACTTGCCATGATGTTGACTTTCAGTAACTGAAAATTAAAGGTCTACTGAAATCATTTTGCTCCCCAGTGATTTAGAGACCCAGTCTCACCATAATTTAGAGTCAACTTTTCGTCCCTGCATAGTTCCATGATTTGCAAGCTGTTTCTGGCAGCCATCGTTGTCAAACCAATGATATTTCTTCTTCTCCTCCTCACTTTTTAGCCCTTTTCCCTCGTAATTAACTTCTTCATCAGATTTACAGCTATTTAGGTCTACCTTTCTAAGGGATATAAACTTCTGAATGAAAATACTGTGGTAAAAGTGCTTTTTTTTAACCATGTCCTTGCCTGACATGATTGTATTTTTTACATACGCAAAATTCAAGTGGAAAATATCTTTCCTCCCAAATGTACCATTTTATTCTATATATCCCATATTCTTAGACAAAGTTAAACTGAGGGTTCACATCCTCAAATTTCAGAGTAAACTGCACATTAATAAGACTTACGAATGACTAATTTTGCTCATGTGCATTCTTTAATGGCAAGTTGCTGTTAGGTTTTAGGCAAAAATGAAGAAAATATTAAGTTAAAATGCTGCAGCTTGGATCAAAGCGTTTGTGAAACTGCAGTTAACTTTAGTCTTGTTGGATTTCTTCATAGCAAGCAAGAGCCTGATGCACTTGTTACAAATAAATGTTGTACTCTACTTGCTTCTCTCTCCTCTCACTCTTGTGTAATACTTAAGGCTGCCCGTATCTTTGTGGGATTTCATGTTTGAAAATGGTAAAAAGGCAACAGATCAATCTAGATTAAATTAAACATTAAAACTGATGAGGAAGGGGCAAGTAAGTCCTCTGGGGTTGTTTTCTTCCTGGACTTATAGAAAGACCCTACCTTTACCAACAGTTGTACCCTGCTTTTTCTCTTTGAAAACTTCAAAAAATGTATGGACCCAAACCTATTGCTCTCCCTTGAACCAAGTCACTTTTTAATGTAATAACTGGGTTCATGTTTCCAGTATTAATATTGCCAGCTGTGTGAGGCCAGTTGCTTCCTGAAGTGCTCAAGGGCCTGTGTATGCTCTGTTACACATCCAGATTGAGAAGAAATGTTCCTATCACAATCTTTGAGGTTTAAAAACTTGTGCTTTCATTACAACCTGCAGATGCTCATTTCCATCGAGAGAATAAGGTCTGATCAACTGTGAAATAAACCTGATAATTCCACTTTAGGCTGTACTCTTGAACACAGCTTATTTCTGAGAAATCTGTTTCTGTAGAGTTTGTTTTGCCACCAAACACCGTGGAAACTGCTGTTCAACAGTATGTATCATATAACACAATGCTGCTTAATAATTCTGCTGAGATGGAGAGATTTGAGCCCATTCCTCAGTGACAGATATACTTGTTCATCTCAGCCAGCACCATTTGGTACTTTATAACTTTCATTAACAGTCCTGCAAATTTAACAAGGAAGATGGCTTATCAAGACAGAAAGTTAGATTAAGAGACAGAAGTTTTAATCTCTTTTCCATCCCTGGAGGTCATAGCATGTGTGTCCTCTAATCTGAAAATAAGATGCTTATAGTCTCATAGGTAATGTCATATGAAGTAAAAGTCCATTCTCACAGGCATGAAAAAGCTGTGTTCTGTCCCCATTATTAGAAGTACTGTAAACCACTGCCATGAACAATTTCCCAGTTGTGCTGGGTGCTGGACAAAATAATAAAAAAAGTTGATGAAGGCTATAACAAGTTCTGAATAAAAACTAAAAAACCACAACAGATTGATATAGACAGATGAGGGAGTAGAAGGAAACAATAAGTCAGCGTGATGAGAAGTGTTGCCAGCACTACCAACATATCTGCTGTCAGGTCTTTCACAGGACTTGCAGCAAATGTGTTTGAAGGTGGATGTTTATGGAGAGTTCCCAAGCATGAAGGGTAACACAAAAGAAAGCATTTGAGGATGCAACAAATGAATGATGGGCATGGGCTTTGTTCATTGGCTGGTGCTAGGAGCTGTCACTCTGGAACAGAGGGAGAAAAAATAGCATGGGGTCTAGACCATGAAGGGCCTGAGTAGCTGAAGATGTGGTTAAGGGAGGGAATTATAAAAAGAGGTGATACAGTCAAAATAACAACCTAGAAAAATGGAAGGCTTGCATTTGTCATGAAGTTTTGCCATAATCAAAAAGTGAGAGGATGAGACACTGGGCAAAAATTCCTACCTGTGTGAATACGTAAGAAAGGCTGTGTCTTAAAGAAGATATGCATAAAAAGTCTGCAAAATGCAAATACAACTTTCACCTGACTGATAAATATGATATTTGGGGTATAAACTAAAGTACTGTCTAAAGAAGCTGAAAAAGAGTGGCAGAGAAAGCATCTCTTGAACTGAGGTGACAGAAAGGCATTTAGAAAGTGGTGTTGGAAAAAGGGAGATCAGTTTTCTGACAAGACACGCTGACTGTGACTTAACCACATATACCACTGAGTTTTCACTTGTGGATAAGATTTTCTTAATGCTAGGGTAGCGGGGACCCATGTACCCTTATAACCCTTCTCCATCCCCAAAGTTAAAGACTGAATGAGACACTCTAGAAAAAAAAAAAAAAAAAAGCTGACTGGAGAGGCAACTAAAGAAGTAAGAGGACTAGGACAGCAAAGTGCCCAGGCGATCAAGGGAAAACATGATTTGAAGAAGATGGTTGAGGAATAAACAAAGGTTGAGTCTGAACTTTGTGAAAAAACAGAGGCCATTGGGGAAGAAGTTTCAAGAGAGTGATTTTAGAGACTGTAAATATTACGTTTGGTGAGGTTGGAGATGAGGGGGAAGAGCAACGATGTGAGAATTTTCAGCACTAGTGACTACATATTACAGGAGTTCAAAAGAAGTGTTAGATGTGGTCGTGTCCAGGTAGCAACACAGTAATTCTTGGTGTAGCAGGTTGCAACTGGTTTTGCTCTGTTCAGACCCTGATCCCACTGCAATCCTAAATGAAATTAATTTGTCTAGAATGTATATGCTGTTAAGAAAACAGGCTTTATAAACCAACTACTGAAATATTGGAATGTGCTAGAAATTCTATAAAAGTATGTTATCGTCTTTGTTATAGATTCACTATAATTCTTTTTCAGAGTTTTGTTAAGAAAATTAAGCTTAGTTTTATTCTTTTTGTTTTTTAATCTTTTATTCTGTTTTATTCTTATTTATATTTCACAGTAGATACAGTTAAAATTCCTATTTCCCTTAGAACAACTTAAAAATAAAACCTGAAAACTGCTAAAAAAAAGAAACGCTTTTTCTCTGCATAAAAATTCAAAAAGACAATTTTAAAAAAACATTATATTGAAGTTATACAATTAGCAGCTTTCAGTTTGACATATTTCATACTTGGGCATGTTTCCTTGAATTTTTAAAAAAAAACCATTTTATATAACAAGTTAAAAATAGACCTTCATGGTGATTTAGTAGCATGAACCGAGATTAAAACTTCAAAGACAATTGTAAATGTGATGCAGTTACTGAACATGTGACTCTTTTAAAGCATCATTCTATAATATCAGAGTTACATAGTTCTGTAATATCAGAGTTAAATGTCAGAGCTCTGCATTTACCTCTGAATGGTATAGCTGGCCCATGTTCAATGACACTAAGGGAACAATGCTTCATTGTATCATTTTAAATACATTTTCCTTGTGTTTCTTTCCCCTTGTTAAACATTCAGCACTAAACAGACCTATTACTGTATGGTAAAAGCCTGCTAATATGAAATGTACAATGAACTAAAACTCCCACCTTATTTCTGGGAACAAAATAATGAACGAAGAAGTTGAGGCAGTGTTCAAGATAAGGGATTTGCTTGTTGAATAATTGGCTTGATAAACTACTGCTGAATACAACTGCCAAAGAAAACCTAACAATGCTAAATATAAATTAAAACAAAAGCTATATAATTTTTTTTCCAATTTGCTTTCAAATTCTCAAGAATAGTACACATGTATGTATACTTCATTATCTGCATGTTTTTCTTCTATTATTTTTTGTTTTATTAGTGGGCCTGGTTTGCTACTTTTTATCTGGGAACACCAAGTGCATTTTCTACAATGATAACAGATGAGAAAAAGACGTGGCAACGTTTCCTCAAAGTCAGCTCTTGGGAGACGGAATTTATGTAATTTACTACTTGTCATGCTAAGGATTTCTGTGTCTTTTGTAACACCCAAGTTTAGCATGCAAATGTTGGAAGTTGTAGGGTAAGAATAAAAGCGGAGGAGCCTTCCTTTCCTTCCTCCTTTTGAAGGAATTCCCTCATCTTCTCTTGGCACCTAAGTGTTGTTCATTTTCTTTCTATTTGCCATTCCACCTGACAAATTCCTTTGCAGAACTATGTGTTAGCAGAGGGTGATTTAAGATCATGACATTTCTGCTTTATTCAGGCAAAGAAACCCAACAGCAGATGTTCCTTAGTAGGCCACTTCACTGCTTTAAAATTGTTACACAACTCTCTCCTGCGTCATGTCACCAGAAAGATCTGGATTCCAGGGATGGGCAGAGGCACAAGCTGTGCAACTCGATCACACCACTGAGCACAAGGCACACTCGAGGTTTTGGGCACTAGGCACAGTGGCCCCTAACCATGGGTACCCGTCTATCGTACCTCAATAAATCAACACTCGCAGATTTCGGTCTCGCTTATACATTGAATTAATACTGTCTTTCATCTTCTTTGCTCCAGCATAAATAGGAAGATGGCCAAACGTGAATTCTTGGCTTGTTTTAAATTTCAGAAACTATACTCACAGACTTTTCTTGTTTTTAGCATCTTCAGAGTAATACCTCCTCAAAACACTACCCAACCTCTGGGGTGCAGGCAGGCTTTCCCAAAGACTGTAAGTCAGATTTGTACATCAGACTGCATTTTTCATACTGCAGCATATATTCCTGAAGTACAACAGACAGCATCATGCCAGTAAGGTCCACAAAGTGTTTTTTTGTCTGCTTTGTGTCTTTATAATAAGAGTTAGACAAATTATTTGCTTCTTCATATGCATTGAGGAAATAGAAAAAGGCCATTCAACAGAAATTGTGACGTGAAAAACAAATGTTCAAGGTAGAGTACAAAATATTAATTAGGAGGATTTGATTGTTCAAAGGGATGAACACTCTTGTTTCCCAAGGACATCGCATGAAAGCCTATTTGCTCAGTATTCAGGCTCACTCTTTAAATTGTAATTTAGAATACAGACACTTTTGCCTATGTATCATTCTGCTATTTTATAGGTACCTTAAAGGGTGGCCCTACATTGATAAAAATAATGAGTAATGAGAATGGGACATAGTATGTATTTCCATCCACTCCATCTGCATCTCGTCTCCCTCCTTGCTACTGCCCTACTTATTGTACTATTAGCCAGCACAGGAGAGGAAAGGATGACAGTTGGCTCCTTCCCTTCCTCTGTAAACATGCACTGAGATTCAGGTACTCATCCATAATCTGTCCTTTTTTATGGAATATTATTACTATTATTATTTTTTTATTTTTATTATTATTCTACTTAATGAAGCTGATACTTATGGATTGAGCACTAATGAGCTTGCTTGCTGGAGATAAAAATGTTGCTTTTGTGTTATTATCCTATATTTGCATTTTTTCCTCAGAAGTGGAAATTCTGGAACTGAAATTCTCTTAAGAGCTTGTAAGTGCATTGGCCACAGACAGTAAAGCATTTTGTCTTACTGGTGCAACCTATGTTTTTGGACAGTGTCTCTTTCCTTTCCTGAAATAATGATTACATTGCATCATTGCTATTTCTGCACAGGTTGACTTTGGTGTAAGATTTCTGAAGCTGATGTACAGCCTGTGGTACTTCTATGGCTGTGATAATCAAAGAGGTGGGGTCTGCACAATAGCTATGTCTATTTCCATCATTTATTTTGCATCCAAAGATATAGAGGAAGGCACACAGAATGGTAAGGGAAAGAGAATTTTCCTGAGTTTATTCTTTTTACTGTGTTGTTCCTACCGTCTGCCTGACAGAACCCTACACCCTATTGCTTAGTGAAAATCTCTACGTAGCAACTAGATTTTCTGGGAAATAATCCTACATATCATTCCAGCCACTATTTTAGTGGGCTTTTTTGTAACTGATTAGGAAATCTGTCCTGTGTGGGTTCTTAGACCAGATTCATCATGAGTGCATTCAGGAACAGTAAGTGGTACTGACAACTGCCATACATTGCTTTTGGCATAATCTTTCAGAAGCAGAAGTCAATGAAAAGGGAAAAAGTGTTTTTAAATATTTCTTTATAGTATTCATGTACTCATAAATATACTAGTTTATGTTTATGCCAAAACAAGTACATCAGTGGAGATAAACTCATATTTGTCTGAAGAAAGTGAAATCTGTGATGTTCTTCTTTCTGTGGATGCTGGTTTACAATTCTGGAACTGCCTGAAGACTTCCAAAAAGTGAAGTTTCACTTGTATTGAAGGAAGTTTGATTGTGCCAAAGAGGAAAACTGCCTTCATCCTTTTGCTTTACGTGATATTCTAATATGCCCAAGTCTGAACAACTAAAGTAGGGAGCAGCAGAAACATAAAATGTATTTGCAGTGATCAGTGTAACGTAAGTAATATGTATTATGTGTTGTTACATATCTTTTGGACTTGGGCACTGAAGTCTTTATTGCCCAAGTATCACATTGCTGTAGTGTAGGCAAAATGTGACAAATGTGAATAATTGAGGCCAAGCCACTATTTTTTAGGATGAAACGGTCTCACTGAGCCAGCTGGAAAGGGAAGAAAGCATTTTTCATTAGCTTTGCCAGATAGGCTCTAAGGAAGCTTCCTCAAGGCTGCACCAGGAGCCACAAATGTCTTTGCTGGAAGAGAAAATTTCGAGTATCTTATACCAACCCAATTGTCATCCACACTGCCAACCATGAGCATTAAAAAGATCATGAATCAGACTTCAAAACAACATGGAACTGACTTAAAAATAATGATATATGGGGGGAAATGGGGTTTATGTATCTCACTGAGCTTCCAGGTTGTTTCACGATTCCCCTTCCTTTACCTTTCTTTGAAGGGCCTGGATTCCAATAAAAGAAAAAAGAATAAGATTATTTTATGATACTCTGGGTACATGAGAAGAACCCAGAGTTCTGGAGGCTGAAGAAAAAAATGTGGGGTTCACTGTCACCACGAAGGGGCCTGCACAGGTCTGACTCCTCTGCAATCTAATTAGCTATTCCTTAAGTGGACAGCCCAGGGAAAGGGAAGGAAGAAAGTTGTGAAAATAACAGGTAGGGAATAGCTGCTCATTTGGAGGGCATAAAAATTTCTATTGCTCTTTCACAAATTTTATCACAAGGTGAACAAGAGTTGAAGAGCTGGATGATCATGCTACAGCATCTCTAACACATTCAGACCTCTGCCACATAGTTTGAAGCAATCTAGCAGACGCTGAATTATGTGAAAACTTATTGTCATGACAAAGGCCATAAAAAATGGAAAATGAGACAATTAAAGACACCATGACAAATTTTATA
The DNA here is from genome assembly GCA_013400615.1 of Syrrhaptes paradoxus. Lineage (NCBI taxonomy): Eukaryota > Metazoa > Chordata > Aves > Pterocliformes > Pteroclidae > Syrrhaptes > Syrrhaptes paradoxus. The sequence goes on along the minus strand of VZTO01023009.1, from coordinate 16,080 downwards.
ACGAGTATAGAAAATAACACAAAGGTAATCCATAGTATTATCTTTTCAAGGTTCTTCTTAGATGTTGTAAATAGGGTTTATAGTACTGGCTATTTTTTTGCTACTTTGCCATCAATCACCCTGAGGCATTACTAAACTGTTACTTATCTGCTGACAGGTAAAACTAAACTTTAGAGCTGATATTACTGAAGTTTTATTAGTGAGCATCAAGAGCTCAATAGTAACCAAGACAGAAAAAAAAAATTGTTAAAATATTATGCTGAGATTTTTAAGTTTCTCACTTTTCATTTTGTTTCATTTTGTCCCGTGGGACAGGGTACTTGAAGGTAAAGGGGCCCAAGACAGTTGGTTAGCATTCAAAGAGTGCTTCTTCCAAGCTCAAAATCAGTGCTTCCCAATGGGTAGGAAGTCAAGAAGGGGTGCCAGGAGGCCTGCATGGTTAAACAGGGATCTGCTGGGCAAACTCAAGTGTAAAAGGAGGGTCTATAGATCATGGAAGGAGGGGCTGGCCACTTGGGAGGAATATAAGAATGTTGTCAGAGAGTGTAGGGAGGCAACTAGGAAAGCTAAGGCCTCCTTAGAATTAAACCTTGCTAGAGGGGTCAAGGATAATAGAAAGGGCTTCTTCAAATAC
>VZTO01023009.1:0-14235 GCA_013400615.1 Syrrhaptes paradoxus | reverse complement strand
CCAGTGAGGGTGACAGAGCACTGGAACAGGCTGCCCAGAGAGGTGGTGGAGTCTCCTTCTCTGGAGACATTCAAAGCCCGCCTGGATGCGTTCCTGTGTGATCTGATCTAGGTGTTCCTGCTCCGGCAGGGGGATTGGACTAGATGATCTTTCGAGGTCCCTTCCAATCCCTAATATTCTGTGATTCTGTGATTCTGTGATTCTGTGTTTTCAGGGCAATTTTTTTTTGCTTGAATCCTTTGAAAGGGAAGACAACTGACCTTTCACTTGCCAGGCATGGCGGACATTTTTTTGTTTTTGTGGATTGTTTATTTGAGTAAGCATTTTGTTGTATGCTACTCAATTTCTAGAGAAACTTCAGGTTTTGGACAACTACTCTATTATAATGAGTATATAATTTTTGTGTTTTCTTTAGGTTTCCAGTGTGTCCCAATTCTGGGTGTAGAAAAATGTTACGGTACTTGACAATTAGTAATTTGAAATTAAAGTATCTTTATGTTTCTAAATCTTACTAATTCAACAGATTTCTGCAAAAACCCTAAGTTTCTCTTTTCCTGTTAACTTTGATAACAATTACAAAGAAGACAGTATTAACTCAAAGGGAGGTATTGCAGAGAACAGAGGCTTAAATAATGCCATCAAGTCAGGAAGAACCCTGAGATTTTGAATTGTACTAAATACAGTTGAAGTGGGGGCAAATTGTTACTTGAAACACCTAGGTTATCTGTTGGTAAAGTTCCCCTCAAAATATATCTTGCTCAATCTTCTCATCTAGTTCAGCACAAAATGAAGCTGGCTGAATTTCACCATAGTCTGTCTCTGCAAGCATAAATTTTAAATATATTGAAGCTTTATTTTTACTTCATATTTTTCTTTGAATAAAGAAGACAAAAAATCAATCATATATCTGGGATTTAGCTGCTTCAAATAGAGGTCAACTGAATAAGAGCTGGCTTCGTATTAAAGATAATCTACAATGTCAAGGTAAATGTTTAAAGCAAGCAGTTTTTAAAATACTGATTTTAATAAGATGCGTGACCCTGATGCCTGTTATTTAGTCTTGCACATCTTGCTAACACTAGCTTTTCTAGACTTGGCCTGCAGAGAAGCTACTGTAATTTGCTTCAGCAGCAGATGTACATATGTCTCTTCATATGGGAATTTCTCAGCATACCAAAGTTCTGTTGTCCTGATTGATCCAGTGACAGGTTCTGCCTAATATTATATCTAACAGAAAATTAACAATATTTTTACTACTTCATTCTAGAAGTCCAGCTTTTAACAAGTGTATTTAGTTGAATAGTAAAGTGAGATGGAATTTGACAACCAGCATGTACAGAAGACAAAGCCAAAAAACCTTACAGTGGTTCAAGTATCAGCAGGAAATAAAATTAAATTCATCTTGTAAAAAGTAGTTTGAAAGATAAAAAGAAATAGTCTAAAATGCATGGATAAGGAGACAATTTGGATAAAATCCTGATAATGCTGAGTTTGGTGGGAGCTTTGCCATTTAATCAACTCAGCCAATACTTAGCCCCTGGCAAGTAATCCTCAAGGAGATCAGTGGATGGTAGATGGCAGTAAACTAAGTTTGAAGTTGTTATTTGAAAGTTTGCTTATGTAGGTGTGTTGATATGTTTGATGCGTAAATGTCTCTGTTAAAGAATACAATCCAAAGTAAGGTATTCTGTAATTGGTACCTCATTGCACTTTAGCTCCTGTTTCAACCACGTCATTCATTTTGAACAATGCACTTATCTGTGTGCTATTTATTTTATGATTTACACAGTCAAGGGTGACACTGCAGTTAGTCTGGATATGCTGAGAACAGCAGTGTGAAGAGGACTACGCAGACCTTGATGTATTCAGTGCTTCCTTTCACAACGTTTGCAGTGCCTCTTGAAGTTGACACCAGTCTGCTATGTAGTTCACCTTGTATGCTTTTGCTGGTGGAGAACTTGTGGTTTCTATTCACAGAAACCTGTGGTTTCCCTCACATGCTATTCTGCTGCTCTTTGTTTGCATCTGAATGCTCCAAAAGCTGGTAAGTCCAGCGCAGTGCACCATGCCTTCAAGATGACCTTGAAGCCCTTTTCTTGAAGCCTATCCCTTCACAGCTGTGCCTTGTTTCCCAGATAGACTCACAGTGTTCTGCAGGACTGCTTTTCATACCACTCTGTCTTTAAGCAAATATAGAAACATATTTTTGATGGAATTACTCCGCATGATCAGTGTACCTTCTGTACAACATCCAGCTGTCCCACGGATAGTGCCACGAAAGAAGCACATCAAAGGTGCAGTTACTTGTAGGATTCTCAAAGCAGGTTGCATCCATGAATACAGAGGAATTTTCCTGATTTTTTTTTTTTTAATAAAAATTCTTTAATCTCTCATGGGCAGAAGTCCTTATGGTGATCAAATATTTTTTAGTGTAAAAAATTTCCTAGGAGTAAAATTTGTGGTGGAAACAAGAGAATGAAAAGTCACCTTTTTGAGATTTAGTGGGCAAATGTCTCCTCCTCAGCTAGGCAGATCCTTTTAAATTGCCATCCAAATTGCTTCAAGTCTGAAGATAAAAAACCTGATGATGGTTTGCCCTGAGAACTTAACAGGGATGGAGGCCTGGTAGGATGGTAAGATGAGAAATGTGCTGTCATCTTCTTCTGCTGGGCAGAGATACAACTGGAAGGGTAAAATGGGGAGATCTAAATAAGCTCTGTTTCCACATATGTCTTGAAATATAAAAGAAAATGAAAGAGTCCATTAGTATTTGTTTGTGGCAAAGACACCTTTATGTCATAGTCCCCATACCAAAAGTACTGAGTCATTAAGGCAGTCTAGCAGCTACCAGCAGTGGTAGCAGAAGTAGTCCAGAGCAGTTGGGTTGAGCTCAGCAAACAGAGCAGCTAGTAGTGATAACATGCAGTGGAAATAACTACTTAAAATGGCATAGATATTTAACAAAGTTACAGAACCCACTGAAATGGGTTTTGTGGCTATTTATTTTTCTAAAAGGGCTTGAGCCAGTTCTGGGCTTTTTTAAGTGTTTTACTCTGCCCCCTGAAACTGAACCCACAGATTTGACTGTTGAAGATTCACAAAGCTTTTGTGAAAGTGACTCCCAGCTCATGACAGTGGGCAGAGTAGCGAGAATGTTCCTTTGAAATAAAAGTTACTGAATGAAGGTATAGGTTAGAATTTCAGAAACTGCTACAATTCCTAGGAAAATTCCTTAGCCACCAGGCTGTTGGGTTATTTCCTGTGGGTAGTATTTTTCTTTGAGAAAAAGGAGAGATCCTAAAATGGTATGGGATATGTTGACTTTTTAGCAGTTAAAAAAAAAAAACAACCAACCCAATTTGTTTCTTATTTTACCTGAGCAGAGGCAAGATTTAATTCCTTAGATCTAAAGAAATTAATGTTTGGGCAATTTATATAATGAATCACCTGATTCAGCAGAGTAATCAATAAGAAATGCCCTTGCATGGTAGTTCAAATAATCTGTTTCATAGTGGAGGTCTACGTAAGAATAATACAAAAGAATTAAAGAACACAGTTTGCAAAGTGAAATTAATTTTGGAAACTGAAAATGCAATGTGTTGCTTGGGACATAACATCCTGAAATAACTGTTGGATTCACAAGCAGCTTGAACTTAATGTCTCATGCTAGGGCCATGAAGAGATTTAAGTGTGTCTTGTGCCTTTTTTTGACAAGCCAGAAGTATATCAACTATGTGTCTCAGCAGGACCAGATTAGAGATACTAAGAGCCTAACCGACGGAATGATTTGAGGTCCCCACCTGTACAAATGAAAATGCATAAATGTCGTAACTCTTCCTGTGTGCTGTAGGGGAGGCAGCTCCACTGCAGTACTTCACCCTGCCTTTTGCTGTCTGATATGTCTAATCTGCCTCAGCTGTCCAGTCTCTTGCTATGATTCATTTCCTTAATATGTGTTTGTCCTCACACAAAATTTTGCTACTTTACATGGAGAAGCAGCTCTCTCCCCTGCTGAGATACAAATACTGGAAAATCTGAAATGAAAAATTATATTCTGAAATAGTGAAATTAATCAGTACATTCCGTACTTTGCTTGTGAGAACTGTTAGATTTGCTCCTTGTAAATGCATAGAGGAGTTCTGTTTCTTGCATCCTGTTTGGATAGCTCTGTGATTCTCATTTTTCCCTCACATTTATATCACAGCACAATACTGGCTTCAGCTGTTGATTGACTTTTCCTTGCCTTCAGATTGTTTGTTTTCCTTATGTTTCCCTCCTTACCCCCTTAGCTGCTCCAAATATTACTTCCTTTACAGGCCTGAAAAAAAAGGTTAATTTTGTTTTTAGCACAACTTTTGTAGTAATCAGGGCTTTTATTAAGTGTCAGGTACTTATATTCAAACTTGTGAGCAGATCTTGATTTTCATTCCTGTTACTTAACAAGAAAAATGAAGGAAATAGAAGAGAATTCAGCACTTATGAATGCAGAAGGTATAAACCTGAAGGCTGTAAAGAAAGTCGAGAGGTATATTTAGACTAAGGTGTTCTTGTTCCTGATCATCTAGAATGGTGACCTACTCAAATCATACTGCAATTCCTTCCAACAAAGGCACCTGGGAGTTCTTCAAGCAGAAACAAAGGTCCACAGGGAAAGAAAGAAAATATATGCACTCATGTCTTGTCTCCATAAAGGTTTGGAATACGGCTAGGACATGGAGTTGCTCCCAAATCCTGCTTTATATTTAGCCAAAAATTACCACCTATAGCCTTACACAGATTTCTTACTGTTGTCCTCACCACCAGTACCACCAGTCCCTGTCACCACTCCCTTGCAGCCTTCCAATTAACCCCACACCTACCACTTGTTCTAAACATTTTTACCCATATCTCCTGACATTGAAATCTCCTTTACTTTAAATGAGTTTAAAATTCAAATGGCTTCTTAATAGATGCTAGTGAAATGCAATTTGCCACCATTTGTCTTTGATAAAACACCATTTGTCATTATTGCTAAGGCCTCTGTTCCTCCTCCCCAAAGTCTGCTGACAGGAAGGAGGTGTTATTGCTGCCTTTGCTTCTGTCACATGTATTTTGCTGTGGTTTTTTTTTTTTTATTATTATTATTATTATTTCCACCTTTAGGGCTTGCTCAGATGATGTCTGAGGGTGGTACTTCTTCAGGGGTGTAAGTTCTGCCCTCTACTTCATCCACCCCCAAAAGGGTTGAGAGACTGAGAGAGGGTGAACCCATTCCTTCTTTGCTAATGCTTTGCCCTTCACAAAGTACAGAGCAGGAGCAGCACAAGTACTTGTAATATTCTTGAGCATTTTGATGCTGCCCTCAGATGTGAGAAATTCAGTTCCTCTGCCACCTTTGCTCCCAGGGACTGATCTCTTCAAGGCTAGCATACTGCAAGAAGGACAAAGGAGCCCTCCGACTTGCTTTGTCTGCCCAGTTACAGGGTTGTTTGTGCTTTTTGTTAGTGTATTTTTACAGCATATGATCACCAGTAAATAGTAACTTAGCCTAGGCACCTTAGGACCCCATTTACTTTAGGAAAGCCTTCACAATTCACTATTAGCAAATGTTTTTTTTAAGGCAGTTTCTGCAGCAGTGTCTTTTCTTCTCCCTGAGGGAAACAGCCCATAGAACCATTTTGTGACTTTATCTTGGAATTCCTGGCTAAAGAACTTTCAGTGAAGATTTAGTGTTTTATAGACACAAAGGTTTCAGACTGAAGTACTTTGAAAACAAAGCACTCCTGAATATGTATAAAGAAAACAGAGGTTTTAAAATGATATTTTGTCAGTTTTCCCAGGCACTGTTTTTGGTATAAAACTACTTCTGAAAGAAAATAATCCAGGCAATATTTGGGAAAGCTCAAAAAAACTGGATCAGGAACTATATAGGTATATCTATATGTGGGTATATCTGCGTCTATAACCACAACATGGCTGGAGAGCTTGGAATTTCTTCTTTTATTCAAGTATGTCTGTTAGAGTGATCTGCCATCTGAAGTTAACAAAATACTCCCACCAGTTTCTCTTTGTGACAGATTGAGCCCCGAGGGCTCTGCGTGGTTGCACAGTCAGGTACTGACTAGTTGTGTTTGTCTGCTAGTTTATTTTTTTGTACCCATCTAACCTTGCCACACAGAGAGTGTTGGTAAGCCACATAATGGAAAGCATGTAGTACTAGTTTTCAGTAGAATATAGCCCTTGTGGTTAAATAATTTAACTCTCCTCCCCTAAGTCCTGTGTTAGAAACAATATTCAGCATAAACTGATTGTATAGATAGCCTGATTGTAAAGCAAGATTAATATGAAAAGGCAAGAAGTCTGCAATAAAACCTACTACTTTAAATCATCTACATTTGTGTACAAGTATTCATGTTTAGCAACAGTCCCAAGGCTGAGATTAAAGCTGTTTGGTAGGTTACTTCAAGGCCTTTTTATTGCTAAATCTTATTATGTCTCTAAAATGTAGAAATTAATCACCTGTCATCAAAGCTACAGTGGATTATTGACTTCTAAATGTCTCTACAAAGTGATTCATGACAGAATGAAACAGGAGACTGAACTAGCACTGAAATTCTTTTTGCATGTGATAAAAAAGGTCTATTAAAAGTGTTTGAACAAATGCTGGCTATTAGGTAATCATCACAAAGGATTTTGTTATCAAAACGTGGTGCTTCTTGAATAACCTTATTCAGTTACATAGATTTGCAGCACCAGTCCTCTAATGGGGAAGTTATCTGGAAAATTTAGATTGTTCGTCTGAGAAGCCTGACATTAGGTAAATTACAGTAGGATTTTCTGAACTACCTGCAAGCCACTGATGGTGAAGTGTTGTTTCCACTTGCTCCCAGGTACTTTATCCCCAAATCGTGTGGGTATTCCAATTTAGAATCATTGGGCTGTGACAGGAATGATGATTTGGAAATTCTGCCTTATTTCAATGTCAGTTTTTCTTTCAAACATGTCAAAAAATACCACCAGGATATACTGCTGAGGGGAAGAACAATCTGGCTTTCGATGAAGTCAAATTGTGTTTCTTAAAGGATTGATAACGTTCCCCATTCAGTTATAGATATCATGCAGCTGGATAGTTGTGGCTGTGTGGTGCGATCTGGGGGTGCAAGCTGTGTTGGCTGGTGTTTCTGGGAGAAGTCTGTAGATCCCAGACTGCTCCTGATAAGCCTGTGTTTGTCCTGCTCTGGGCTCCTTCTGGAATCAAGTATGCCCCAGTTTTTCTGTTCCTTACTTGCATTATAAGAGAGAGACTAATTGAATTTTCACTTAAAGTGACTTTCCTGTCTAACACAAGTTAGTAGAAAATGAAGGAAAGTGCATTCAGCAGGATCGACAATTATGTTTTTAGGTATGAGACTGAGGAAAAGAGAAGTTATAATTGCAAAAAAAAAAAAAAGAAAGAAATAACACTTGTTTTAATCTATGTGCAAAACCAGAATTTCTCTCTATCTGTTTTTAGTACCCCTCACCTGCAAGTTGTTGGGCATGTCTTAGCTGCTAACACCAATAGTCTTGAGTTCCTACAGTCATTCCACCTTGTGATGTCTTTCACAGGACTCAGGAACTACATCTTCCTCTACCCTTGCTTCTATTTTCCACATCGATTTTTACAGAAAAATGGTGACATTGATTTGGATAAAAATGAAAATGCTTTTGATGACACCATGTGGAGTCAGGCAATTTGGGCACTTAAAATTATTACCCTTGTTCAATCTGACCTGCTCAGATGGGGATTTGTGTGTGAATGTGTCTCTGCCAGCTTCTTATGTGCTATGAATGGCTCTTTTTGTAAGCCTTGGGCTTTGTAAAGGATTTTCCCCCTTTGCTCCTTGTCAGTTTGCTGCCCCTGGCCTCCCTGTCCTAGCTGGGTTGTTTGTTTTGAACTTCTATGGCTTCATTGTGACTAAGAATGTTACGAGTCCTCCTTAGAAGTTCATACATCCTATGCAGGCGTACTATGTGCTCAAGGTCTCCGCAGAGACCCCAGATTATTGATACAGAGGATATTAACAAGTTGTTCCGCCTGGAAATGCCAGGTATGAGCAAATGTTTTCTGTTGTTATTCCTGTTCCCCTCCGTTTTAACTGACATTGCTATGTTTAGTAGTTAAATGCAGATTAAAACATTGCTGTTTCTGAGTTCTTACAAAGGGTTTTGCAGTCTTCCCAGCTGATGCACACTTTCAGCTGTCACAGAAACAACTGTGAGAGTCACAGACGTTGTTTGGAAGGGAAATCTGGTGGTCATCTAATGCAAACTCCTGGTCCAAGTGTGGTATCAGCAATGCTGGAGCACATCAGCCAGGGCCATGTCTCACTGAGCGCTGAAGACTTCTGGGGCTGGAGATGCCACAGCCACTCTGGGCAACTTGTTCCCTCTAAACAAAGATTTTATCCTTAATGCCTATCTGGAAATTCAAAAACCACAATGTGTGGCACTTGGCCTTTGTTATTGTCTGACACAGATAGAAGAGTTTGTCTTCCTTGTCTTCGTAACTACTCTTCAGGTAATTGTGGGTTGATGTTTGATCACCTCTTAGGCACCTCTTCAGCAGACTAAACAAACCCATCCCCTCAGTTCCTCTTCATAAACTGAGAGCTGCAGGTCCCTGAGCATCTTCATAGCCCTCTATTTCCACCTTGGGATGCTTCTTCAGTTTCTGCATGTCCCTCCTGAGCTGTGGGACACACACTGGGTGCAGCCTCACCCGCACTGTGCAGAGGGGCAGAGTGAAGGGTGTGCTCCTCCTTGTGCGTTTTACATGTATGTGGTGAACTGCGCTGTTGGTTCGTATTAGTGGTGTCTACTGTAAACTAAATCAGCATTAGATATCTGCAGGGCTGTCTGCTGGACAGTCACAGCCCAGCTTGCACTGGTGCGTGGGGTTATTCTCCCAGGCTCAGAACCTTGCAAGTTTCCTTGATGAGCTTCATGAGCTTTGTTGGCCCAGTCCTCAAGCTTCTCAAAGTACCTCTGCACCTAAGCTCAGCCATTCATCGTGTCAGCCATCCTCTCTAAATGTAGTATTGTCTACAGATTTGCTGAGGGTGCAATCTGTGTCGTCGTCCATGTTGTTAATGAAGATGTTGAAAAATACAGGCCCCAGTATTGACCCCTGGGGTACTTTGCTTGTTATTGGATAACAGCCATATGTTGACCATTGACCGCCACCCTTTGGGCATGGCAGTACCGCCAATTTTCGATTCACCTGAAAGCCCAGCCCACACAGTAATTACAATTAATATAGAGTGACATATCCTTTGGGGATATTTTTTTTCCATTTTAGAATAGATAGTAATGCAGAAATATCAAACACCTAAAATGTGGCAGGTGTGGCCAGTGGTGAATTCTGAGTCTGTGTTAGCCTCATAACTATATTCAGTGCAGTTCTGGTTAAATTTTGAGCCAGGTAACAATGCCACATTAAAGTGGTCATGAATAACCTCTTTTTAGTNAATACAGCCCTCTATAATTGTAAATAAAACACAGCAATGCTGTCTGAAGAGTCTCATACGGATGATTCCACCTTCTTGTGCACTTTTAGACAGAAAAATGGAAGGATTCTTTGTTATTTTGAATCTTCTATTCTTTCTCTTAGAAATATGTTGGAAATATGCTACTATTTATCTTACAAAGCTATGATTTTTATTTTAACTTCACATTGACTTTTATTCAAAACATTGTTGAATAAATTTTTCATCATAAATCTGAGGTGGGAATTTAGTACTGGCCTATGATCATACAGAGGCAATAACAACATGCTAGTTGGAGAACACTGGCTTTCTCTCTTTGCCACAGACTGGCTATGGAGCTTGGCCTAAGATGAGCATGCGGCTTAAGAAATTCAGAGAGGCAGGGAACTGCAGAGCCCCTGTCATTATCTCCAAGTCTCTTAGAGCCTTTTAGGGTCTTTAGTAGATTTTTCTTTCTGATAGGCACCTTCTTTTCTGGCTTTTGATTCATCTTTCCTGTGGATGCCAAAACTGAGGGAAGAAGTAGGAAAGAGCAAAACACAAGCTCCTGAGAAGTGTCCTCTCAGCTCATCTGCAGTAGCACACCCCTGAAACAGGGAAAAAACCAATTACTGGAGGAAGGACTTAAGAGAGAATGGGGATGATAACAACAGTGTGGATGACTCCCGACTGATGTTTTCGTCANGGGTTTTTTTGGTTTTTTGGGTTTTTTTAATATTAGGTGTGGAAATGGTACCCTTTTTATTTTTTTTTTTCATAGAGCTTGGAGTCCAGTTAAAGTGAATAGAAGCTTGCCTGAACTCCCAGGGATATAGCTACGTCATGCTAAAATCTTTATCATTAGTATTTGTAAACACCTAACATTACATACATAGAGGCAATAACAACATGCTAGTTGGAGAACACTGGCTTTCTCTCTTTGCCACAGACTGGCTATGGAGCTTGGCCTAAGATGAGCATGCGGCTTAAGAAATTCAGAGAGGCAGGGAACTGCAGAGCCCCTGTCATTATCTCCAAGTCTCTTAGAGCCTTTTAGGGTCTTTAGTAGATTTTTCTTTCTGATAGGCACCTTCTTTTCTGGCTTTTGATTCATCTTTCCTGTGGATGCCAAAACTGAGGGAAGAAGTAGGAAAGAGCAAAACACAAGCTCCTGAGAAGTGTCCTCTCAGCTCATCTGCAGTAGCACACCCCTGAAACAGGGAAAAAACCAATTACTGGAGGAAGGACTTAAGAGAGAATGGGGATGATAACAACAGTGTGGATGACTCCCGACTGATGTTTTCGTCACTGTATGGATGAAGGTGCACTTGTGTGTATCTGTCAGAGGAACTGGACATTTGTATACCAGGAGTGTGATTATACTTTAAATTGCCTGTGTTGAGAATTATAGGAAATCTCCTTTCAGCTTTGCTTATGAAAATGAAGATAGTGAAACCTCCTTGCACTGTAGTCTATAACACAAGTATTATTGTTAATGTGTGCACCAAAAAGTGGGGCAGGTAGTGATATTTGTTCAAATTATGTGCTTTGAACTAATTTGTTTTAACAAAATTCTTTCAAAATATTTCACATGTGGAATATTTAGTCACACTGTTTATGATCTTCAATTACTTAGTTCTGTATAGCATGTGAATTTATTGGGAAGAGAATTATGAGTTCAGATTCACAGCCACACTGTGTGAGCAGGGGATGTTCTTTGGAGCAAGTCACTTGCAAAGTTGCACTAAATTCCAAACCTTATTCAGGGACCAATTTCCCTATTAGAGGTAGGCATTCCAGAGCCTATCTGCTTCAAGCCCTCCTCTCTGCATCCCTATCTTCTTTGGCTAAAGTAGTTAGCCTCCTATATAATATGAGAAACTCTCTCAGACCTTGTTTATCTGAAAGAAGAGACACCTTCTGTACCATGAGGAACATTGAAGGCATGCCTTTTTCCTCTAATCCTGAAGTGGCAGCTAGAAAAAAGGTTTAGATGAGAGCCTCTAAAACAGCGATCTCTCTCTCTCATTACGGTGTATTTATCTCAATCCAGATACGGCATCTTTGCAAAGAAAATCTGCTGGCAGTGCAGCACAAAGGTGCAGTTTATGAATGGCTTTGCTGAATGCAATGCTATTACACTGGTGTAAAATATGTATGTGAGATCATAATTAGGTTCATTAAATTAACTAATAGTACCCTAACATCTCATGGTCCTGTGGCATCTGGCACTTACATATGTGTTTTATTAGATAAGTCAAGGGTGGGGATGTGTTTGTCTGTTTACTCATAGTTCAGTAGTTCAAAGGAGAATTTCTGTGAATATATTGTATATATTTGTGTCCCCCGAGACACATTCTCCTTTGTTTCCCCTACAGCAATCCACTGTAACATCTCTTATGTCAAATGAGCTCCTTTGTCCAGGTAGTGATGTTCTCTGCTGAATACTGGATTTATGGAGAAGAATATTTGGGCCCCCATCCCTACATTCTTTGCTTTATTTCTTTTCAAGTTAACTTCTTGCTTCACTTTTGGTGGCACAGTTGGCAATCCCCAAATCCTTTTGCAGAGATACATTTTCACTAGTAGGATATGGCTATCTAACAGGTGGAACATCAACTGGACAGATGAGAATTTGCCTTTGGGTCTTCTCATACTTCAGCTTCTGTGAATTTGGGTGTTGCATTTACTGTTCTAAACTTTGGGTTTTTTTACTCATTTTCATCCAGAACATTTCTGATGTGTCTGAACAAGTTTAAAAGATTGTAACACACTGAAAACCCCCTGTGAACAACTTTACATTTCTCACTCCTTCTACTACTCCTCCCTCTCTTCTATCGTGTTGTTTTGGTTCATGATACCTTTTTAGGTGTGGCAGCAGCTTTTTCTTGTCTCCTGCCAAGCTATCTAGGCTCCTTCCTCAATCCCTTCCTTTCATCACTGATCTGTGTAAGCTGCCTGCCTTGCCTCAAGGTTAGATCAACTTTTGGATGCAGCATACTTGCCTTGTCTCCTCCTTCTTTAGAGCGGGAAAGGTGGGCAAGACTCTGAGTGTCTCACCAGAGAGAGGATGGCTCAAAGGAGCCATTAACCTCACTGGAGATGATAAATAGGGTGGGTTAAGGAGTACTTTGCGCTGCTAGGCTCGTACCAAATAACCAGTGAATCTGGCTCACTATCTTTATTTATACATGTGTGCAGCATCAAGCGCAGTGCTGGGACTTAACAGACAATAGGATAATAGATGCATTGCAAATTCAATACAAGAATTGAAATGCAGGGTAAGAGGAAAGGTGAAGTGTTGGTGAAAGTCTTAAATCTCAAGCTGACCTTTTTTTTTACCCACAGGACTTGCCATTGCAACTTCTGTGCTGCTCCGTGGTTGCTTTAATTTATATGACTAATGACATGAAAGATGTAAAATCTGTAAAAATACAGTGTTTGGCTGCTTAAATTAAGTTTATGAGTTTTTCTTAAGCCTGCCAAACAACTTAAATATTTCATCGCTTTCACAGGCTACAGTTCTAATATTTATAACTCTTGTGTGCAGATTTCAAAAATTATAATTACAACTCCCAGGATCCCAGATATAGCAGATGTTCAATATTTTGTACGATGTTGGCAGAAATGCTTTTCATGCTCTTTTTGATCTCAGTACCCCATGTATTGTATCTGCTACAACAAGCTGTTGATAAGAGAGTTTATTGTTATTTCCCTGTAAAAGACTCTGTAGGGCAGATTCAGGACACCATATAAAGGAGAATGAATGGGGATTCAGCCCTAATGAATAATGAGGAACCCTGTGCAGTGTATTCTTTCAAACACTGCGCTGGTAAATGGCATATAAGATGTCTCTCATCGCATAGATCCACGTAGGACTTTTGGAGTTACTGTGACCCTTTCATTTTAGGCTATACATCCTTGCCCCATTCCCCTGTATTGATGGACTGTGTAATTTCCCATTCTCTTTTGTACATTCACCCCCATGGTGTCTGTGTTCCCTCTATGGGAGTGCAAGAATAACCTTTTTTGAGTTAGATGCCAAAGGCCATATATATGTTTTAATCAGAGAGTTGATGTGCAAGATAAAATTATGGTACTGACTCTGATTTTTCTAATGATCCACTTGTGTGAGAAGAAGAGAATTGAGCTTTAAGCAGCTGGGCTTATCTCAGTCTGGCCATGTTTTACTTATACTGTATTCCTTATTATTGTAATTGGGCTTTTTTTTCTTACCACCATATTGGGTATTCAGTTAAAGAGTTAAACTTCACTGTCACTCAAATTATTGCCCCAAATTTACAACACTATAACTGTAATCATGCTACCTTTCACAGGCAGATTTTAATGTAGTCCACAAAGGTCAAAAAAAAAAATCATATTAGTAGGCTAATGAAATATCCTACAGTATTACTGTAAAGGCATAACAGTAGCAAAGAGTACAGTTCATTATATAAATAAAACTAAGTCATTTTAGTTATACAATAATTAATTTAAGCCACAATTAGAAATGTATGGAAGATGTTAAAATTCACACTGTTTTTAAAGAATAGCTTATAAAAAAACCAAATTAAGTACCTGGCGTTGATTTTCAGTGCTACTTTAAAAATATCCATGCAAATATAAAAATTAGATTGAAAACATAATGAAATTTGGAAAAAAGCATCATTTAATGATATATGAACCTCCTCTATTATTCATGTCTGTAATACAACTGTAAGAAAATTAATATATCATGTTTTCAGGAAGT
>VZTO01023008.1:0-29110 GCA_013400615.1 Syrrhaptes paradoxus | reverse complement strand
GTTTACCTTCACCTGGTAAGAATCATATTTCACGTACCTCCTTTCTGACCTATTTCAACTTGATTTCTTTCCTACACTGTGGAATCCCTTAAGCAAGATGGGGTAGGGATGACCCTCCCCTGGTTTTACGTAGCCTTAGCTTGGTCACTAGGGTTTTCTGGAAAGTAGTAAAGGTGCGACATCAGCCACTGTGACAGAAACTCTCACTTCTTGCAGAGGGTTTTAATTACTGGATTGAGTATGGACCACCTCTCCTTTTGACTGTATTTGACAAAAAAGTGACCGTTGTGATTTAATGCTATAGCGTACTTTCTTCTGCTGGTTTATGGTTTGTATATTCTGAACCTGCCAACAGTTGCAGAGCTCGGAGGGATTTGAGCTCCTTGCTCCTGAAAGCCCATCAGGAGCGGGCATAGCTGAGTGCAGCAGTGTCTAAGCTGTGTAAACACTGGGGTAAGCTGGGCTCTCCCTGAGACGAATACAGGAAACTTCCTAAAAGTCGCTTAAGGGAACTACAGGGAGCACTGCTTCTAGCTTCAGTATTTTGTTCTAAAAGCAAAAAATTTACTTAAATTTCCTGTCAAGTATTTAATATCTCCCCTGGACCTGGTCTTCCTGTCTGACAGCTCATCCTCACACCGAGGTTACAGAGTTACAGTCTTATTTCAGTAGCTTAATGAGAAAGGATTCCAAGGCAGAAGCTATGGGTATTCAAGGTAAATTAGGCCTCCCCTTTATGAACTTAAGTGCTGTTAAAATTTGGCCCTACAAGAAATTAAAGCACGTTTTTTAGAAGCTAGTTCAAGTGCACAAGAAAATCCCTATAGAAGATAGGAATTGGCAGTATTACTTCAGAGGCTTTTATATTCAAAAATTTAATTAGATCTGCTCACCTAGAACTGCTGGAAATATGTTTACTGCTTTTAGATCTTTCTCTCTTATAAACTCCTATTATGAAGAAGCTATTGAATATCACACAATGTCAGATTCAGAAGTCTATCCTACTAGGAGCAGCCAAATGTATTATTTATTTACTGTTTCTCTCAAATTATACTTATTATACTTATTGTACAAACAAATACTGTATTGTTCTTTTTCTTGAACAAAAAATGCAGTTAGGATCTGTCTTTATTTTGAGTCTACTCAATTTGCACTATATATTATCTTATTTTGTTATACTGAAAATTAACTGGTGTAGAATTTTTTTGTATGCCTAAACTAGAATCTAAGCAAACATGCTAATTATTGTTTTTAATCCTGAAAGTATAAAAACTAAATATGTTTCCGCAACATTTGGAGTCATACAAGCATTGCTTTATTTTCTCAGACCTAAAAGCCAATACTTGCATAACTATTTGATGCTTTTTATCAGAAGCATTGGTGCACATCAGTGAGAACTTTCTACCACCTTGAAAATGACTTTTAGAATATTTCATTAGCAGACTGTCTTTCAGAACTCAAGTTGACA
Organism: Syrrhaptes paradoxus; assembly: GCA_013400615.1. Taxonomy (NCBI): domain Eukaryota; kingdom Metazoa; phylum Chordata; class Aves; order Pterocliformes; family Pteroclidae; genus Syrrhaptes; species Syrrhaptes paradoxus. Next base: position 27,642 of record VZTO01023008.1, on the reverse strand, counting down.
TTCATGTTTCTTCACACCAGTCTTTCATCCACAAAACTCTTTGTTCTGCTGAACAGTTTCGAGACAATATGGGCAATCAAAAAAGCAAAGGCTTATGACCTATCTGCATCTTCCATTCCAACATTTGATCAGGCTTATTCAAATCTCATCTTTTAATACTCCTTTGAGAACTTTCTGAGAATTTTATTTCCTTTCTTTCATTATGATTATATTATTTAAAAAACTTCAAACTTAATGAAATGGTAGCTCTATAAAGTGAGAGGCAGACGCCATTGGTGGCTACACATTTATCCATTTTCATCTCTTTCAATAGCCTACGTGAAAAGAATTTGAAATCTAGAATAGTGGGAAATGTCTTTTATATGTATATTTTGCAGTCTGAGAGATTTGTGGTTACCTTTGCAGTTGTGCATTTTCTTCTTAAAAGTAAAGCACAGGAGTAAGCTGCTTAGCAGTTGCAGGGAAGTAGAAAGCTGCCTGAAGCCCATACAGCTATGAAATCAAACACAATGTATGTATATAGAAAGACAAAGGTTTTTATTATCGATCGATACCTCTGCCTCATGACATTTCTTCAGACTTTGCTGCTTACTGCTCTGCCATCTGCCTGCATATTCATCTGTGTTCAAGTATTTGTGCTTTCCAGGTGGATTACTGGATGCACAGAGTCTTTGTGCCCGCACAAATAGGGATTCACTCACACAACCACCATTTGGAGAAGCAAATTATGTGGCTGGTTTAGGAAGGTAACCCAAGACTGAAAAATAAATCAACCCAGATATGTTAAGTTGAGGCTGCTTTGCAGCTCTTCCTTTCCTTCTTTGTGTGCCAGTCATCTTGTTTCTCCAGCCTGTGGCAATAACAATTAAGCATCCTTTTTTCCACATGACTGCTCTGAAAAATGAAGTCATTACAGTGTTTATATTAAATTTTGCATAATAAGGTTACTTCTCTGGAGTTTATTACTGTTGTGGCTCCTGCTCTGAGATGCAGTCTTTCATTTGTGTGTGTAATAGGTAGCTGGGCTGGATTCTGGGCTGGGGAAACTTTACGCCACAGCAGGTAGTGAACTGATGAACTCTTTCCCATCACACAAATGCACACAAGCTTCATCAGCAACTACTTTTTTCCTTAGATTTTATCCATCAATGGAGAAAAAAATGTGTGTGCAGTGTCTGACAGGAAAAGTTTTATGTGCCACGGAGGTTCAGCTGCTGCTGAGTGGAATCTTCTCTGTCAGTTGTTGCATTTCACTACCAGGTAAAATCTTTTCGGTTAGCAGGCAGATAAAATCTGCTTTGGCAGTATCTGTGCTTCTCTGCAGGTAAAATTTTCTCCATCAGCAACTATACTTTCCACTCAGATATAATTTTCTCTATCAGAAGTTGCCCCTCTGTGGCAAAGCTTCGGAAGGTATTTCACAAAGCTCACACTCCTATTGACACAAACTATTAAAAACATTTAAAAATCACTCCCAAAAAGATATAAAATTAGTTTTCCAAAATATTTTAAATGCAACATTTAAGCTTCTGCCTGCAGGGTTCTTGATGTCAAATTTCAAAAGGAAGGAAAGAAAAACTTCAGCCACATTTTAATCCTTATCTTTTTTTCGTTCCCTCACACACAAACATACATTTTATCTCTGGTGCAACTACATTTACCACAGATACTACTGAATGTACTTGTTTCTCTCTTTCTGATCATAAAGAGTTGCCTTTAGAAGACTTCTGGCCGTAATGATGATCTATTTCTTTTTATTCTTGCATTATTTATAGAGGATCGTTTCTGTGTGTTCACTGCCAGGGCTATTTGGGGAATATGGTAACGCTTCCTTTGTCATTCACTGATTACTGATCACATCTCAACTTCTATGTATCACAGACAACGAATAAGGAAATGCATCATTGTTACTTTTACTTAATAAATTAGATAGTCAATTTTAACAAACATTCTAGGGAAGTAATGGTCTTAAATGTGGATGAAGCAGCCCCTGGAACTGTAGCAGCTAATGGACTGACAAGTACTTGCACAGTGTCTCCAGTATATTAAATAGGTTAAACAAATTAAATGAATTACCACATCACTGACTCCCATGCTACTGGTGAAATAATAAATGCCATTTAAAGCAATGTGTACACATCAGTATGCAATCTGACTAGGCATTGTCATTCGTGATCTACAGGGCATTGCCAGGACAGGCAGCTTTGTTGTGCTATGAAACACTAAGAATACTTTTCCAAATGTACTGTATAATTCAGACTGGTGCGAACAATGCAAAGTTAAAATCCTGTCACTCTCTTCATTGTTCCTCATTTAACTTGCAAGGTATCCATCTGTTAGTGATGGAATCTGTCAAACTGAAGTCATTGGTAACCTGTTGTTAATCTGGAGGTACCTCCTGCTTTATCAGGTGTCCTGAAGGGACTGGCTCCTGAAAAGCTGTTCCCTTTTTGCCGTTGTATCAGATAGAAGTACGCTCTTGTTTCCCCCACAGACAAAAACACCCTATTGTCAGCAATCACTGTATAGTTAACAATAGCAACCGTAGTCTGACCTCTTCAAATTGAGTGTGCTGCATGATGGATGAAGCATACTGTGTAACGCATAATACTCAGCATTCTAACTCCTCTAATTAATTTAACCTCCCATGGCTGGGGGCTATGAGTTAGGACCCTCTTTACAACCTATCAGCTCTTTAATAAACAAACCAACNGCTGCCTGAAGCCCATACAGCTATGAAATCAAACACAATGTATGTATATAGAAAGACAAAGGTTTTTATTATCGATCGATACCTCTGCCTCATGACATTTCTTCAGACTTTGCTGCTTACTGCTCTGCCATCTGCCTGCATATTCATCTGTGTTCAAGTATTTGTGCTTTCCAGGTGGATTACTGGATGCACAGAGTCTTTGTGCCCACACAAATAGGGATTCACTCACACAACCACCATTTGGAGAAGCAAATTATGTGGCTGGTTTAGGAAGGTAACCCAAGACTGAAAAATAAATCAACCCAGATATGTTAAGTTGAGGCTGCTTTGCAGCTCTTCCTTTCCTTCTTTGTGTGCCAGTCATCTTGTTTCTCCAGCCTGTGGCAATAACAATTAAGCATCCTTTTTTCCACATGACTGCTCTGAAAAATGAAGTCATTACAGTGTTTATATTAAATTTTGCATAATAAGGTTACTTCTCTGGAGTTTATTACTGTTGTGGCTCCTGCTCTGAGATGCAGTCTTTCATTTGTGTGTGTAATAGGTAGCTGGGCTGGATTCTGGGCTGGGGAAACTTTACGCCACAGCAGGTAGTGAACTGATGAACTCTTTCCCATCACACAAATGCACACAAGCTTCATCAGCAACTACTTTTTTCCTTAGATTTTATCCATCAATGGAGAAAAAAATGTGTGTGCAGTGTCTGACAGGAAAAGTTTTATGTGCCACGGAGGTTCAGCTGCTGCTGAGTGGAATCTTCTCTGTCAGTTGTTGCATTTCACTACCAGGTAAAATCTTTTCGGTTAGCAGGCAGATAAAATCTGCTTTGGCAGTATCTGTGCTTCTCTGCAGGTAAAATTTTCTCCATCAGCAACTATACTTTCCACTCAGATATAATTTTCTCTATCAGAAGTTGCCCCTCTGTGGCAAAGCTTCGGAAGGTATTTCACAAAGCTCACACTCCTATTGACACAAACTATTAAAAACATTTAAAAATCACTCCCAAAAAGATATAAAATTAGTTTTCCAAAATATTTTAAATGCAACATTTAAGCTTCTGCCTGCAGGGTTCTTGATGTCAAATTTCAAAAGGAAGGAAAGAAAAACTTCAGCCACATTTTAATCCTTATCTTTTTTTCGTTCCCTCACACACAAACATACATTTTATCTCTGGTGCAACTACATTTACCACAGATACTACTGAATGTACTTGTTTCTCTCTTTCTGATCATAAAGAGTTGCCTTTAGAAGACTTCTGGCCGTAATGATGATCTATTTCTTTTTATTCTTGCATTATTTATAGAGGATCGTTTCTGTGTGTTCACTGCCAGGGCTATTTGGGGAATATGGTAACGCTTCCTTTGTCATTCACTGATTACTGATCACATCTCAACTTCTATGTATCACAGACAACGAATAAGGAAATGCATCATTGTTACTTTTACTTAATAAATTAGATAGTCAATTTTAACAAACATTCTAGGGAAGTAATGGTCTTAAATGTGGATGAAGCAGCCCCTGGAACTGTAGCAGCTAATGGACTGACAAGTACTTGCACAGTGTCTCCAGTATATTAAATAGGTTAAACAAATTAAATGAATTACCACATCACTGACTCCCATGCTACTGGTGAAATAATAAATGCCATTTAAAGCAATGTGTACACATCAGTATGCAATCTGACTAGGCATTGTCATTCGTGATCTACAGGGCATTGCCAGGACAGGCAGCTTTGTTGTGCTATGAAACACTAAGAATACTTTTCCAAATGTACTGTATAATTCAGACTGGTGCGAACAATGCAAAGTTAAAATCCTGTCACTCTCTTCATTGTTCCTCATTTAACTTGCAAGGTATCCATCTGTTAGTGATGGAATCTGTCAAACTGAAGTCATTGGTAACCTGTTGTTAATCTGGAGGTACCTCCTGCTTTATCAGGTGTCCTGAAGGGACTGGCTCCTGAAAAGCTGTTCCCTTTTTGCCGTTGTATCAGATAGAAGTACGCTCTTGTTTCCCCCACAGACAAAAACACCCTATTGTCAGCAATCACTGTATAGTTAACAATAGCAACCGTAGTCTGACCTCTTCAAATTGAGTGTGCTGCATGATGGATGAAGCATACTGTGTAACGCATAATACTCAGCATTCTAACTCCTCTAATTAATTTAACCTCCCATGGCTGGGGGCTATGAGTTAGGACCCTCTTTACAACCTATCAGCTCTTTAATAAACAAACCAACAAACAAATGTATCCCAAACCAAAAAGAAGCAGAAAAATACTTCTTCTCTGAGTTACTCGGATTGAAGTAATTTCTCACAGTTACGGTGCTAAAGGATGTTCTGAAGAAAATATATTTGGAAGCCAATCCCCACTGTAAAAGATTATATAGGTCAATTGTTTTCCTCGCAAATCTCTTTTATACAGATATGATTCCTTTTATTCATAGACTGAAGAGGAGCTGCAGAGATACCTTCTTTTCTGAGTAAATGAAAAATATCTGTAAACAATCTCTTTTGCTGGTCCTTCTAAGAAACTTGTGATAGGATTGGTACTTCTGCACTTTTGAACTCTAAACAGTGTTTTGTTGTCTTTGTTTTAACCCCATACAAATACCATTTCTTTGCTACTATTTCTTGCATTAGCAAATCTTTTTCATTTAGTGTTACTTAGCCGACAGTTTAGCCTGGAAACTTGGGTGATTTACAGTGTCCTGTTCTTTCACTGGCTCAGAAATCTGGTCTTGCAATTGCATACCTTCATCAATGTATTCCTCTTGGGCTGGTGTTAGGCATCGCCTTGATTACTTCATCTGCAACAATAGAAAATTAAGATAGACCTTGTTGCTATACTGCTGAAGATTCAAGCAGGGGGAAGGGTATTCTAGGTAATACTATGATAGGAGAAACTGTAAACAGTCTTAGCGAAGGAGAATAAAGTCTTCTTGAAGTACCAAGTACAGTGCCAGTGTAGCCTCTCTAAACTACTTTAAGATTTCTTCATGCTAAAAAAATAAGCTTCCAAAAAAAAACTCCCACCTTCTTTGTAGTAGTAAAGGAAGGGGAAATGAAAGGCACAGTGAAGGAATTAATTTCTAAGAGGGCTACTTTATGACTGTAACTTGCTGTGGAAGATGAACACTTGAGGATTGCAAACAAAAATGAACTCGCAAGATTTCCCTCCTGCCCGAAAGTTAAAAGTTAAATTGTTATGGTCAGAACTTTCGGAAGTGAACATGGAATAACAATATTTAAGAGGATGTAAACAGCTGCTTCTGAAAGTGGTGTCTCTTTACAAACTTAAAAATTAAATAGTGCAAAATCACTGGTTGCTTTGGACAAATGGGCATTATAGTATATTGATAAAGACATTAGGGAATGGCAATGGAATACATAAAAACTAAATGAGTCTGTTGTCCCAAGTGCATTATCATTTAACAAGCTTATTAAATATCACTGTTTTAACAATTGATAGAAACCTGTCTTGCTGTGAGCTATTTTGATAACTGCTAATTAAGTATCTACAAATTCCTTACAAAGTCCATGTGCGACTAAGAATGAGATTAGGCATTTCTTGCTTATGTAATTTTGAGCTAATTACAGGACTATTAGATTTATCTTCTAAATGCTCAGTAACTTCTCTTTTAACAATCATCTTATATTTAATTAAAAAGCAGTATCTGGCTTACTAAATTTGAATTAAATGCTTGCTGGAGACTCTAAATTAAAAGTATTAGTAACATTTTACCAGTGAATAAAGGATGGTACAGATATTTTCACGATTCAGGACAGTTATCCAGAAGGCAAATAAACAGTCAGGGATATTGAATGGCCTTAATTCCATGGGCTCTTTAGAAAATTCTTGAAATAGAAAGGCATGCTGGCTGCTACACTACTACTTCTTAATCATAACTGAATTGTCAAAATCATATGTGGAAGGCATGTGAAAATTTAATGGAAAAGTCTGTTTCCTTTTATAAGGGTAAGTAAAAGAAGAGCTGCCATAACTGAAGTAATAGTTAAATACTTGTTTATGAACAGTCAGAAAATTTGTTTTCTTTGGCCAATAAGAATGTAAAAAAATCTCATTAAATTTTGCATGCCTCAGAGAATATTGACAGTGTTAGCATCATGGGTGATTAGATTTTAAAAAAGTATTTAGGGATCCGAAGCTGAAAGGTTCCAAAGTATCTTATTCTCAGTTAAATTGTTTACTGTAAAGGCAAAAAAAATATTTTCAAAGAATGATGATGTTGTATTTGCATGTGTTTTTATTTCTTTTATGTCTCTTTAGAGCATTGTCTATATTAAGGCATTCTTCTTGTCTCTTTTTCTTCACAAACCTGAATTTAAAAATGTATGTTAAGGGTTGGGGTTTTTTTAAGAAAATGACTGCCTTGTACACCTTGCTGTAAAAATGACAGGAAAAACGTACTGTCAAGAGAAATTAAGTTTTGCCTTTTGATTTCAAAAGAACCAGTAGTGGCAAGAACACTATTAGGTTTTCTGAGAATGAGTTTTAATGTTTAAATGCTACTCATGTGAAAATTCCCTGTCCATATATATTCATGGCAAGTTCCTTGTGCTTAGTCAGTGTCATGGAAAGTCACAGCACTTTTGAATATGAAGAGAAAGGCTTAACTGGGAGAATAGAACGCTAGAGAACTATGCTCTTTGAATCATGGAAACTTAGCAACTGAGAAGCGTAAAGAAGTAGAAAATTAGGGCTGGAAAGAACTCAGGAAGTCATCCTATTTCACTCTCTTGCTTTGTTATTCTTGATAAATGGATGGCCATCCTGTTTTATATACCTCCAAAGGTGGAAGTACTATACTCTCCTCTGGCAATTTATTTCATCATTGTTTCACTGTCCTTATTGTACAAAAGCTTTTCTAAGGTCTAGCCTGAACATTGTAGTGCAATCTGAGCCAGCTACCTCTTGTTTAATCTTTCACAGAAGTAATTCACAAATCACCTTCTTCCTCACAGTTGGCTTTTACATATGAAGGCTATTACTATATTCTGCCTCAGCCTTCCCTTCAAACTAAAGTACCCCAATTCATTCAATTTTCCTGAAAATTTGGGAATACGGGTCCTCTGTATTTCTAATTATTCTTCTTGTGCTGCTTTAGTTCTTGCCATACTGCCATCCAGTGCCTAATGCAGTACTCTAGCTAAAGTCATAGCAGTGATAAAAGAATCAGAGTACTGCTTATGTCCTGCAGCCTAGACTCATCCTCCTGTGACATGCTTTTCATAATAGCATGTTATTGTTGTGTTGTGTTCAGATTATGATCTAGCTGTTTCCTGACTTGCATGACTCTTTCTCCTGCTTTTGTGTGGAGGTTTTTTCTCATCCCTAAATAATTTCTCTTTGCTTTGAAGCATTTCTCCAGTTTAGTATTACCATTTTTATTCCTCCAGTAGATTTGCAGTCCTTTCCACCCCAGTTTTAAGTGGAAATTTAATGCCTGATCCATTAGTCAAGTCACTAATTTGAAATTATTTAATTATACTAGATACAAAGCAGATTGCTATGGAAACACACCTGAAATATCCTTTCAGTAAGGCCATGAAACATTCATAACTAATGTCAGCCTAAAGTTTTAATTCTGTTTTTCCTCCCTTTGTAATTGTTTCATCTATAGGATGCTTCTACAGGTTTAGAAAGTGTTGTGTGAAGCAATGTGAGAAGCTTCAAGGGATCTGGTATGAACATGTTGTCTTCTTTAAAATTCTGGCATATTAGCTCTTTCGATTTATTTTTTCTTTTTTCTTTTGAATGTTATTCCTGTTAGGAAGAAAAGAAACTGCTGCCTTCTGCCTTCCAACAGCCTTCTAGCAGCACCTCCTGTAAGAACAATGGCATTCTTAAAGCAAGAAGCCTGACACCATTGGTCATGTGGCATCTCTACTTCATTCTTACCTTTTTAACTTCACCTGTGCAGGTGCAGCTTAGGCCTTGGGAATATTAATTACTTTACACATCAGACTTTGATAGCATCAAGAAATGCGTAATTTGCCTAAAAAATTTTGAATCCTCACCTGATGAATAAATTTACAGCTAAATGCTTCAAAGTGCCAGGCACATGATGATAAGTTCAATGTCTTCAGTGTGACTGGGCAAGCACCAGACTTAGCAGTGCCTAACATAGGCCTATGCTAATCAGGTATATCCATAAACTTAGATGTTATTGTGTCTTTGTTACAGCCCTGCAGCTAAGTGCCGGGAAGCTGCTCTAAGGGTGTATCATTAAAGACAAGCATTATCTCAATTACAAGGTGAAGATAACAGTAGGCTCTTTATATGTTCTTTATTTCTGTCTAGCTGTGCGTGTGTTTGCCATCTTTCAACTGTACTCTTCTATTGTGATTTATATCCTCACATTAAATGTTATCACAGGTCATGAATTGTTCTCACTTAATGTTTATTGCTGCAGATAATTATTATCTCTCACAGTCCTGTTGGCTTTATCTCTGTGCATTTCGGTGCCTCCCTTAATTATTACATTTTAAGGTACTTTACTCCTACCTTTCTATGGTTCCTAATGTATGCAGTCTGCAAATATTCCTAACAAATCTAGTAAAGGACTCAGTGTGAAACATCTGTCTTTTAAGCATTTGACTCCCACAGTGAAATCCAGAATTCCCGAGTGAAGCACCCTGGTGCACCTCTGCGATTATAGGAAGAATTAGGTACCTCTTAATGAAATCTAATATATTTGACTAAGGAGAGGTAAGCTACCAAAGGACAGTATGCAACTGCTTGAAGTCCCTCAGCAGACAAGGTCTGAGAGTGAGCAAAGGACTTACCAGTCCTGTGGTGGAACTGTGGGGCAGTAATCTGTTTCACAACCAGAAAACAGCTTCTGAACTTAGATACCTAAGTATGTATGTGTTCATGCACAAACACAGGCTGGGAGGATAATGGATTGAGAGCAGCCCTGAAGAGAAGGACTTGGGGGTGTTGGTTGAAAAGAAGCTCAACATGACCCGGCAATGTACGCTTGCAGCCCAGAAAGCCAACCATATCCTGGGCTGCATCAAAAGAAGCATGACCAGCAGGTTGAGGGAGGTGATTCTCCCCCTTTACTCCTCTCTTGTTAGACCCCACCTGGAGTACTGCATCCAGCTCTGGAGTCCTCAGCACAGGAGGGACATGGACCTGTTGGATTGGGTCCAGAGGAGGGTCATAAAGCTGGCCAGAGGAGCACCTCCCCTATGAGAACAGGCCGAGAGAGTTGAGGTTGTTCAGCCTGGAGAAGAGAAGGCTCCAGGGAGACCTTAGAGCAGCTTCCAGTACTGAAAGGGGGCTACAGGAGAGATGGGGAGGCACTCTTGATCAGGGGGTGTAGTGATAGGATGAGGGGTAACAGTTTTAAGCTGAAAGAGGGGAGATTTAGATTGGATATTAGGAAGACATTTTTTACTGTGAGGGTGGTGAGGCACTGGCCCAGGTTGCCCAGAGAAGCTGTGGATGCCCCATCCCTGGAGGGGTTCAAGGCCAGGCTGGATGAGGCTTTGAGCAACCTGGGCTAGTGGAGAGTGTCCCTGCCTGTGGCAGGAGGGGTGGAACTAGATGATCTTTAAGGTCCCTTCCAACCCAAACCATTCTATGATTCTATGATCACTGTGTTCCTGAGAGAGGCTTTGTATTTGGCTGTGTGTAGGCAGGATTGTTATTTCTCTACCTGTTTATTTGAAGTAATTTGTGTGTCCAAATACCGCAGTCATTCTGATGCTGTCAAGTGGCAGGTGGAGCTACTCTTACAGTGCTTGGCAGTTTGAACAGGACGATGGACTACAGCACATGTAAATCTTTGTGGTGGATTTCTGGATTCTTTCCAAGTCCTGTCTTGAACCTGGAGTATAATTGACTTGGATGATGCTTCTGGAGATTTTTGTATCAGTTACGTTCATAATCTCACAGTGCTGTTCTGCTCAGAAAAAAGCAGGCAGCCAAACAGCAATTTATTCCTTTCTAGACGTGTATTTCTAAACCTAATTCTTGGTATGTCACTAGCATATACCGGAGGTCTGGGGAGTGCATAGCAGTGTTGTCATAAAAACGTTCTCCCGGTGGCTGTTACGAGCGAGCAGCAAGGAAAGGCGCTGGTCCGTGTGGGAAGGCAGGCTGGAAGCTGAGTGTGACAGCAAGGCAGGCAGGGGCAGGAGTCTCACTACCATGGGGACAGTCACACAGTGCCTGAGCAAGGAGACCAGAGCAGGTCCAGTGACAGTGACCTGGTTCAGTATAGAGTCCAGGTCATCAGAAAAGCCCACAGAGAAGAGACAAGTCTAATGTCAAGCTGAGAAGTACAATCTGCGTGACAGGGTCGGGATCAACGGGGCACATGGCTAGGCATGGTCATGGCTGCAGAGTAGCTCAGGGCAGTGACCAAGGATGAGAGACTGGAGTTTAAAAGCAGCTCCTAAGTGAGCAGAGACATTTCAAATGACTTTTCCAGGACACAGCTGCACTGTTGAAGCTGGCCTTGAGCCCAGGCAGCCAAATCCCCAGAAGTAGACATGAAGGAATGTGCTCAAGGCACTGACAATTACATCATTTTCTGCTCCAAAGATTCTCCATCCTTAGCATGCAGATTGTTTCCCATACAAAACCATTGAGCCGTTGGAAATACTGATCTTAATTGAAATTTCCTTTTCTGGTGTTCCAGGTATTGCTGCAGTGTCTTCTTTGCTGTATTTCAGTAGGTTAGTACTGTGTAAAGGGAAGAATAATCATGTTTATACTGAATTTTTGACCAGAAAATGGCCTCACAACCAATAGGTGGGACAGTGGAAATAATTTTTTGCATATGATTTATGAATCTCAATAGTCTTCAAAGTGACCTGATTTCTTTGGTATAGTCCATCAATTCTCCTTCTTTCTTTAGGGAAGGATTTATAGTCCTTGCAAAGCTATGAATTAAATTGTGCTTTCTTACATTTTTGTCTTAATCTTATTTAGCTCTTTGTTTATTTTCTTGACTCATTCCTACAAACGAACAAGGTTGTGTTAAGGACCTGCTACTGCCTGAGTAGCTGTGCTGTCTACTCCGTCTGGAGTCTTTCTTCCATACAGCAGAATACTACCAAGAGCTGATACTCTTTTGTTACTTGCAACGGGGAAGCTGTGTCTCTGCTGGTATGTGGAGAGGTTACTGTCCTCCTAATCCAGCTAGTATCTATTAAAGTACAGTAGGTTTTGTTAAATCAGGCAGGTTTCTGCAGAGGTATTTGGTAATTTTCTCAGCTTAGTATTTTATTTAAACTACTTGGACCTTTGCAAATTCACAGCTTGCCTATTGTTCTCATGTCTGCTTTGATGTTTATTTTGCAATGATAGGATGGTTGGGGTTTTTTCCTCATTTTCTTTATTGCTTCCACTATTTAGTTTGCTTGTTTTAATGCAATGGGTGTTCTGCAAGACAGGTGTTGTACAGGCTGAATTGTTTTATTTATTTCCAGGTGTAACATCCTTGGAAGGCATCCCAGTCTTTCAAATACAGCTTGGTAATTTTTAGCAGCTTTGCTGTAGGGATACTGTAGAGAATTGCCTACTCTGAGTTATTTGTGTTTTGCTCATTCTTGTATTTTATTAATAATTGGTCTAGGTTTGTAAGTTCACTTGTTTTGGCTGGTAGCTGTGTCTCATGTATTTTTACAATCCATACTTTGGTCTATGTACTTTACTTCTGTATTCTGATTACAGCTTACATTATCCCAGTAGCATTATGGCTGTGCACAAGTGAAATTTTGATTTGGTTCAGGTTAGTGCAATTTTGCCTTGGGTTTGGGGGGTTTTTTGCCTTATTTAAGGCTAAGTGAGGCTGTACAAGCCAGCAGAGTCTCTGATGTTCTACTTTCTTATTGGCATTCGGTTTTCTGGTTGTTTCTGTGCCTGCCCTTGAATCTTATGCTAGCCTGATCTTTATAAACCATTTATTTATTTTTGTGCTGCAATAATGTTGGACATGCAAAATCTCATCCCCTGAGTCACTGCCTGCTTCCTTGATATGATGCCTTTGTACTTTGTTTTTTTCATCTGCAACCTTTGACATGATGTTTTCTCTTGCTACAATTATTGCTGATGACCTCATACTCAGGGCATTTTCCATTATCATATTTTTACTCTACGGTATCAATAGGTCTTCTTTTGCATTCTGTTTATTTCCTCTTTGTGAATTTGCTTTTGCACCTAGAGTTTTGGCATATTTTCTCTTGTATTTTCATGTTTTCCGTGGTGAACTTTCTCTGTGCCTACTCGACTCAGTATTTTGGATGGGATGCTGTATCGGTTTAAAGCTATAAAGACAGAGTTAGCACAAGTTCTATGAGCATTTTCATAGGAGTACCTGATTCTTTCTTCTGTAATACTAATATACCAAAATACATTAAATACTTTTCATCTGGTATATGCATGAATTAGCCCTGCTGTGCAGTCAGGCATAACTGACATATTATGTTGAGGACCTACCTCAACAGGAAGTAACTAATTGTTGATACCAGGTTCCAAGTTCTTGTAAAAAAAAAGAAAGAAAGCCAAGACAATGCAACATTTAGTCTTTATTCTTTCTTTCAGATATGCTGTGAAATTCTTAAATTTTGTAGACATAATCTTATGCATGAAACATTTACCAACCTGTTCACCTCTGGATGCTCAATTGGGAAACTGTCTGTCATAACAGTGAAGAAATATCACAGTATTTATGTGTAGCAGCTAGTATTTAGACTTTATCAAGAATACTAATGTTAGTAAGGAAAGGTCACAGAGATTACGAAGCTGATTTTTTTCTCAAGTAGCAACAGTGCAAATTAATATTAATGCCTGTCATATTCAGAGAGAATTTGTTTTATTGCCCTTTTAAAGCAGTGGACATATCAGTAGATATATCTGAGGGTATCCTGGATCTAGACCACTGGAAAATAGAGCCACCATTTTTTAACGAACTTACATTCTACTTCTCTCCATATAGTTTGGATTAAAAGTCTCTTCCAATATTGGAAAACAAAATTGGTAACATCCATCTTTTATTCAGCTATACTGTTTAGGATAGACTTAAAAAACAATTAGAATCACCACATTTTATTTCTTTGCTTGTATATATCTTATCAATAATCAGCAAGCTTCAGAGAGCTGATTCATCCAGATGCTGGACAACTATAGAAACCTTTTCAGTATCATCCTCTGAATTTCTTTCCCTTATGCAACATAAGCAGATGAAAAACTTTGTCAGTCATTGTTGGATTAAGCCTCAATTAGCTGCAACTGTGCATGGCTGGCTGACCTTGTTAACTCCTAATTTGTAAGTCTTTGCAACTTTTCTCCTGTTATCCTGACTTGTAAATAAATTTAAGTATTTGTGAAAACACTTGTATTTAGGCTCTCCATTGACTTTTCTGAAGCTTGCCAAATGACAAATGAAATGGTAGTATATGTTAGCAGCAGTACTGAAGGAAAAGAATCGGTGTGACAGGTCAGTGAGGAGCAACTCAGCCCCATCTAGAGTGAACTACTTGTGTTTTGTCATTTGAGGTAAGCGAGAGCTCTGTGTCTAATAGGCTTTATATGGGCTGTCACTTCAAGGCAATCTAAAATAAATTGCACAGTATACTCTTGACAGAAGTGTTGCTAGATGGTTGATTTTTCTTTACCCAGGCAAACAATATAATACGTGCAGATCAAAGCATGATCAAAAATGCAAATTTGCAGCCTGGACCCACAAAAATGAAACCTTGTGAAGTTGATAGAGTGTTGTCATCAGCTGCAATGGAGAAGAAATTCCATTTTGTGACATATCGACCTGTTTACCATTAAGTACAATAGCATCATTGAAATGAATGAGGCAGCATACCTAACAGGAGGAGGGCCAAGAAAAGGGAAGGCAGACATGTGCTAATGTTTTCTACACTTTGTTCACAAGTTGTGGTATTTTCCATTGTCTGGATTAAGAAATGTGCTCTACTACCTCCTGTTCTGCTTGTAGAGAATGGGATTGTGTCTAGCATTTGTTTGTGATTAGCAGCGCTATGTCTAAGCTGTTCACACGATAATAGAAAGCTGGGCTTACTTTTTAAGATAAGATGAAGAGGTTTGTGAATTTAAAATCAGTATCTTCAGTACCTATTTCAACAGAATGGATCTCAGGAGTGTTTTCACTTACACCAGTTTTACATTAGTGGTAATGCCAATGTGTTCTATAGATTCATCATTAAAAAGTACATGAAAGAAATTTGGTATCTTTAAAAAAAAAATAATTACATAGTGTATAGGTTGAGAAAAGGGCCAGACCTGTACCTAAGTAATACAGTGATGCCGATCATGTCAATTGGGTTTCTTTACAATATTAGCATAAACTGTCTATTGTAAATTGTTGTTCTAGTCTTTTTAAATATCACAGCATTCTAATCTGTGAAAGAGCTGTAGAAATTCAAACTGGAAATCATTTAATAGGTCTCATTCTGTCTCCCAATCTAATGAAAAACCTGGTACGTCTAGACCATCACTAATTAATACTTCCTTAGTTTGTTCTTAAAAACTTCCCATGAAGGGGATTTTCTGGACTCTCTAGGTAACTTATTTCGATGCTTAACTGCTTGTAACAGTTACCATAGTTCCCCAAATGTCTAACTTAAGTTTTCTGTGCTGAAAATTAAGCCTGTTTCTTCTTCTCTGAGGTTCAGTTTAGACAGAGAGAAACTGATCACCATCTCTTTTGTAATAACCTCAGTTGTGAAGACATTTATCATATCCCTCTCCATCTTCTCTCTTCTGATTCAGACAAATCCAATTATTTTAACCTTTCATGATAATTGAGATTTTCCAAGATCTTAGTAATTTTTGTTACTATCCTCTGGAGTCTTTCTAATTTGACTAGGTGTCTTCTAGCGTGGAGACCGGGTATTCTAGATGAGGATTCCTACAGCCTATAAAGTGCAATAATTGTCTCAATGGTTTTCTGTAGGTCTGTCTCGTAAGTACATCCCTGATTTACATTTGTCTTCTATTTTTTAACCCAAAATGTTGCTTTGGTCACCCAGAAACAGCTCGTGGCCTATTCAGCCACTTAATCCCCTGATAAAAAATAGCTTTTGCCTTCCTTGGTAGAATACTTTGTGCTTGTCCTTGCTGAATTTCATCTCACTGATTTCAGACTCTCTCCAATTTACTAGAGTCATAATCATCATAAATTCTGATCGTGTCATTCACAGTATTCAGCATCATCCACAACATGCAGTGTACTTTGTCTTCTTTTGCGCCAAGGTGCCAATGAATACACTGAATTGTGTTACCCGCGGAGCAAACCCCTGGGAGATCACGAATGGTATGTCCTCAGAACTGAACAGATACTTACTGCTATCTACACACTGAGTGCCAGTTTTTCATCATTAGTGCACTCGTCTAACAGCTTCCCAATGCAATAAAATCCTTTTCTTAATGAAAGGGTTGCATGGGACAGCCTGATTAAATCCAAGTTATGTTTTGCTTACCACAAATATCAGTTTCTTAGTCACAAACAATTTTTGTTCTATGCTGGCTCAAAATGCCAACATAAATCCTGTTGCTGAACTGGTATCCCCAAATGTGAATGATGGTGATAAAAGTAATCGTACTTAAGAAGTGTTGCAGTCCATTATCAGTCTGTGGTCTGTAATTTTTTCTGCATCAGTGGATTATTCCTAAACAGTGCATAAGCAGTCATTAGTAAATGCTGTTCAGATAACTAGACTGAAATCTGAATACAGGAATTAGAGTTATCTGTCTCTCCCAAATAAATTCTGTATAGTCATAAATCAGAAAAGGCTAAAAGTTCCAGTACGAAAAAGCTGGAAGTTTCAGTCCATTTAAGCTGCTAGTAGTCTCTGGTGGTGGTTGCTGCTGAAATTGTTTTAAAAGCACAAACCCTGATAAGGTTTGGAACTGTTCTGTTCTCTGAAGTACAAGTTGAATGGGATTTTTTTTTTCACTTTGCAACACCAGCTGTATAGTGTGTGTTCTGTAAAAAATGACTCCTTTTAATTCATATCCTATTTAATGGCACTGCAGCTGGGACTTTTATTAATCTATATGTATTTTTCCTTCTTTAAGCATGTATTTCCACACTGTCCTGAAAAATCATTATCTATGAGTAAAGAATTAAGGTTTTTGAGATAAATAAATAAAAATAAATTTAATATATTGCATCCATTACATACATATATATCCATTACTTATTTCAGTAATCAATCCTTTCTAAAGTTTTCTGAGAAAGTTTATTAACTATTTTAAATAGTATGCATAATGTGCTTTGAGTGACATTATTTCTTCAGTGTTTCTTCATTTGGCTTCTGTTCTGCAGAGTTCTGCCATGTTTTCTGTTTGATTGTGGCCAGCTATGTTATTTCTAAGCTAATCAAAATAGCTAACTGCCTACAATTGTTATTTAATTTCCACAAACCCACAATTTTTGTAATCTGCAAAAATAAGGGTGTCTGTGATATGATGTTTTGTTTTGTTTTTTCAAATAGCTGAAAGCAGAATGACAAGAGAAATAACAGTGACTGGGGCGATACAATTTAATGCAGAGATCCCAGCAGCTAGCACTATGTTAGATGATGGCACAAGTTTTGTATTAATTATAATTTTCAGTAACATATCAGAAGTAACTGAGGAGTAAGAAAGAAAAGTGGAAAATATTTGCATGTAAATGAAAGTATCTTTTGTATCTGTTTGGATTTTTGCAACTCCCTGAGGATTTCCCTGGTGAACAAAAAGCTTATTTTCCAGGAGGAATTCTTGCCATAGGTTCTTGGCTGACCTTGAAAAGGCTGATTAAGATGTGTCCATGTAGTCAGGAAAAGACAGTTGCAAGCTTCAAGTCCCTCTGATCCCACACACAAGCCTGTCTTGATATGGAAGTCCCAGAGTAACACAATTTAGTGGCTTTGAGACCAAAACTGGCTCTCGTTATACCAGTTCAGGGCTCGGAAATATTTGTCCTTATCATGTAGACAAACTCTCAGTTTCTGTCCATGCTGCAGTTCCTGGTCTGTAAATTATGAAACAATATTAGTACACCTCAGCCTCATCTTGTTGCTATGAGAATAGAAGCACTGGCTTGTTATAATATTCATCAAACCCACGAGGGTACCATGAAAAGACTTTTTGAACCCACCTCTGGAGGGTTTAAAGAAGTAGAGACCTATCTATATTCAATAGTAACGAAATTTTCTGTGGAGCTTTGGCTGGCTGGACAATATAATGTGAAGATGGCAGTCCCAGCATGTGGGAAATACAGCTGGAATATGGGATTCTTATTACTGGGCACCATAAGACTATAAAGGATTGAGATCAGCTGCAGCAATCAAGTACAAAAAAAATCACAGAACAAAATATGCAGTGTGGTGCTTTGCGTCGTGGGGGAAGGAAAATCTTGCTTTTCAGATAGCTAGAACTGAACAAGGTATTTGTTAGTGCAGCTATTCAGTATTCCCAACTGATAATGCTTTGTACTAGGGAAAGATTTAGAGACACCTTTTCCTGTCTTTTCGGAGTTTTTGTTCATATTTTTTAAGTAACATTTTATTCTCTATACTCTTTTCTATGCATTTTCAGGCCTAACAGGTTAAGAACATTTTCTTCAGGTTCCCTGTTTTCTTTCTTCTGGACTCAGGTTTTCTTACAGCTCTGGCACACTCAGAAGCTTGTTGGTCCCATGAGTGTGTATTCCCGTGCTGTGCTGTGTGTGGGAGTGGGTGGCTGGTTGGTGCCAAGGGACTTTTGCTCCCCTGCCATCACCATCATCAGCCAGCCCATCGCAGGCCTCTGGGTCGCATCATCCAGGCAGGCTGAAAGGCTGCACCGCCCGCCTTTCTCCCCGGGATGCTGATCCGTCCATGGCTATACACAATGGTCAGATACAGAAAGAAAGCCTTGTGTCAGCAGGGACAATTATCGCCTGTTGTTATCATCCTTGCATGGATTTTCTGCAGGATTTTCCTCAGTACACATTGATTACAGTGCAAAACTGAATCAAATTTCTTCTGAAGCTTTAAAAAGAGTGATTTATCTCCCCTTCCACCTTATACACACAAAGGCATACACTCTCACTCCTTTCCGTGCTTCAGGTTCTGGTGGCATCAGGAACCAAAGCACTTTTTTTCCGTGAGAACACAAACTGGACTTGCTTCTCCTTCTACATTGCTCATTCTCTTCTCATGAGACTTCTGCGTTTGAATTGCAGCCCCAGGATATTGGAATATTTTGACTGCATCCCTGAGTATGCAGGTGATTATTCACTGCTGTTTGGGGAGAAGGCTGGAGGACATAGCTGTATTTAGTAAGAGAAACACTGCTTTAAGCTGCAAATTAAATAGACAAGACAGAAAAAAAAATGCTGCTCTTCCTATTTTACTAAGATGAAGAAGAATTAAGGTCTGGATTTTTTATAGACAGTTGGAGAATTAAAGAGTCAAATGGCTGTTGTGGTGCCAAGTGGGATTTTCAAATGTATGAAGATGTCTTTCCTACACAAAGTACTCACATATCTATTTATTTCTGTAGGTATGTAAGCGTCTTTGAAATCTGGCTCAAAGGGACTTGCTTGAAGGCACAGACACGTTCTGGGGAGATGAAGCTTTTAAATTCAGATCTCATATATTCTCCTGAACCTTAACAGCACCAGTTCTCTTGAAAAGCAATGGAATTCTGAATTTAGTAAAATTTTTCTGTGTGTAGTATTTCAGTTTATTTGTCTTTGTAGTTATACCCTGTTCATCAGAAAACATGTTAAACATTTGTGAGATAAATGTCAAGGATTTCTGTTTCCTTCCTCAGTTCTTCTTTTCTTGATGATTTACTTATAAAAAAGCAAGGATAAAATACTGAAATTTACATTTTTTTTTCCTGAAAGTGATGATATTTGTGGTCATTTAATCCCTCCTGGGAAGAAGCTTCCTAGTGTGTCTTTTGAGTCTGATAAATATTTTTCAGGTAGAAAGCAATATATTTGGATGAATAAAGAGTCTCAGGGAGAGCAAAGGAAAGCCATTAGCAACTGTGGATAAATCTACTTCTCCTACAGGTTTTCGATTATACAGTGGGCACTTCCTTAACACACCATGGGGAGAAAGCATGATTTTAAGTGCCATTAAACGCTGCACAGTAAGTATCCTCAGTGCATTACAAGCATCAAATACAGTCCATGGGAGAAGGCACTGAGTTTAATACCGAGGTCTTCACTGCTCTGCATTCTCTTCCATGTTTCCCCTTAGACAGTGTTCTGCACTAAAGCATCTAAGCAACTCCCATTAAGGAAGCTATTGTGAATGAACTACAAGTTTGTCATCTAGCTTCCCTTTTCTCATCCTTTCATCAAGTAAAGTGTATGTTTTGATAATTTCCTCTGTATTTTTAATTTAGTTCATTTATTCACTCACTTGCCATTTTGGGGTTTTTTTAGCATGTGTCTGCTGCTCTGCTCGTAGATAGTGTGATCCAGTGCCTGTACAGGGAAATACTCTGTAGCACATTGGGATTCTTGTTGCAGGTTTCTTAAGGATTTCATGCTCTCTACTGCAGCTGGACTTTTATATTTAGCTGGAACACTACCATTCTCTTTCATTCATCTTTTATATTGTAAACAAAACTGATGAAATTGAAGTTAATTAGACTATCTAGATAATTCTGAGCACTGAAAGCTATGAAAGGAAGAACTATGATTAAAGTCTTATCAAGAATCCAAGATGAAGAAAAAATGAGCAAGAACAAAAATCTGTGAGAAAACAATAAATAGGGAGTTCTTAAAGATCAGGGCTCAGTTTCATAGTTCCTTTTGGCTTTGGGGGCAGTGGCTAAGCCTGTCACTGGGCTCCCTGTCCCTGTAAGGAGGTTATCAACCCCATGGCAAAGCCAGCAGAATGGAAACTGTAGTAAAGGCTCAGCTGCCACAGTTTGCAGCCCAGCATATTGACTCAGCCCACCATCAGTTTCAGTTTGTGTTAACATACTAGGCTGTGCACTGCAACATCAAAAGAGCAGAGGTGCTACCTGCTTTGTGCTGTTGCTCTGGGGGAAGTAATCTCCAGAAGATGCACAGAGTGGACAGAGTGATAGTAACTTCTTTGGCTAAGAGAAATAAAACTAAACTTGATCATAATTCAGAGACCAGTCTGCTTACAGCAAGCTAGCACTTAGCACAGCTGCCTTGCAGGGGAAGAAAAGAAATCTCTAAACTACTTGTTTGTTCAGCCTTTGTGGCAGTGCTCGAGGGAAAAAAAACCTATAAATAAATTTGTGTAACAAAAAAAGAGATCTTAAATGGCCACAGAATCTTAATCTGACCAATCTTATTGCTCAAATATCTGACAAAGAAGAAGGTAGACAGTTCAGATGTTATTTTCAAAGATCTGAGAAAGGTGAAAGAGTTTTCACAGGTGTGGATTTAACCTCAAACTACAAATTGTCCACTTTTAAAATTCTCTTGAGAAACTGTGCAATGTTAGAACTACAGTGAGAAAACCCCACTGGTCTTTTGAGCTTTTAAATAGTTTGAAGAATTGTATAATAATCTATTTTTTTAACATTTCTTTATAAATAAAATATAAATCAGTTTTTGAAGTGTGACCTGCAAATGCTAAAACATACCTGAAATCTGCTTTATACATTATCTGTATTTGAAAGCTGCTATTCCACACAGGAAAAGCGGAGTTGTATTGTTGGCATATCAAGATAGTCCCATTGGCTACTGATAGATCTCATGTTATCCTATATTGCTAAGAAAGCTTCTGATTTCCATTGCATGTTATTCAATGTATGTAAGTGTTGTCTTCCTAGTAGATGAAGGATAGTCAGGTCGATAGAGTTACACAAGCATAAGGAGGAGAAAATCAGAACAAGGACCATGTTAAAAAAAAAAGTTGATAGTGGTCAGTGAATCAGCCTCTCTCTTCCTGATTATTTTCTTTTAGGTGGGTTATACTTATGCCCTGCATTAATATTTTTGCTTAGTTTCCTAGAAAATACAAATTAAAATAAAAAATACCAAAACAATTTAAATTACTTTGAGTTTTTCTTCATCTACCAGCCGAATGTATATACCTCAGAAACTAATATCACTCTTTGATGGGAATTGCTTATTTTCTGTTGACAGCTTTTTAGTGAAAAAGATAGAAATCAGATTGAATTTCAACAGTGAGAAATTGAGAGCTTGTTCTACCAGCAGGAGTCTCAAGGCCTCTAATTTTACCTCTGTGAGCAAAGATGAACCAAGAATATCGGCAACCTACTTTCCTGCCAGAGATAGAAAGCACAGCATCCTAAAAGTCACACAGACAATCTGAAAGTGAGATTTGTCTAAACTTCAGTGATTTTAGCTTGGTTTAAATACGGCAATACATAAACACAGCAGAGATACTGTCCTTTCTTATTAGAGACCCAACAGCGCAGTACATTGCGGTGAAATCAAGCAGACTCATGCACACCTTGTCTTTGCTCACACAGATGGGGGTCAAGCATTGCTCTCCCTCAGGATCCCAAATCCCAGTTGTGCATCAATCTTACCACCACTGAGAATGCCACCTGGCAGCCCTGGGAGCAGGGCTGTTGTGCTTGTAGAGAATTTCTGCTGGCTATTGCTGTCTCTGATGGGACCTTAAGGTTATTTATATCAAATTAATGTCTTCAAATAAGTTAACAAGCATCCATATGAACACTGCTATTGAATTCAGCTACACAGAATTAGAATGAGATCATTAAGATATAAATATCAGAATGCTTTGTCTTCTTTCCAGTGTATTGCAGCATTTTTCTGCTTTGCCCATTTAAGTGTTATAGTCTGTGTAATCCAACGTTGTCTTTTGTTGCTGCAAAATATCATCATAATACCTCTTCCTATGCAGTAGCATCGTGAACCATATCAGGATAATTCTTTTCCATTACATCATATTTTGTTGTGTCCTAATCTTATTACTTCATTCTCATTTCTTTCCTCATTGTATTTTTGCTATATCATCTTTTGTCTTTATCATATCATTTTACTTCCTTTCATGTTGTAGTTTTTTTCTGTCAGGTCATTGTGTCATCTCAGCAATCAGATACTGGTCTGTCACAGTTGCGACACAGGGTGTTTCCACATGAAAAAAAAAATCTAGTATTCTCACTGATTTATGATAAAATAGTATGTTTTCTCCTTGTGATGGAGTGCTATTTTTTTGTTTTGGCATCAAAGAAAGGCATTTTTTGATCATATAAACCCTGGGGAAAAAAATGATCCGAGGTACTGTATAACAAGGAGAAACATAAGGATTTCTCTTTCTTTCACAATTTCTATTTTACAGACTTCTCTAGAGATTGGCTACTTTCAAAAAGCCTTTCTATAACTCAGGAGTAAAATTTTCATCACCAAGAGTGAGTTGCACAAAGGTGAATCCAGCAAAGAACTGTGGCTCCTACCAGTTGGACCTCCCAGGGAATATAAAGATCTAATTCTGGATCATGGTTGTGCTTAAACGTAGCTTCGAACAGGGCTACAAACAGGGCTTTCGAACAAAGCCAGTGCTGTTGCTGACAAATTAGGTTATTGGGGATTTTTTATGTAATAAAGCCTTAGGTAAGGTACCACAGAAGTGATGAGATAGAGCCTTTAAGCACCAGAGAACTGGCCATGGAGGAGCTGAGCAGCAGGTGTAGCTGCATGGACATCCCATGGTCTCCCAGTGTTGTAGTAGGGACATAAACTTTTAGTCAGAGAAGCAACAGCAGCTTAAACAACCTTTGGAAAGTTTCATCAAGGATTACGTGGTATCTGCACTCCCTCTGCCCTATTTGGGGAGATACAGGTGCCTCAGAAAGCAAACTGAATTGCTCAGCATCAGGCTCCATGGTACCGCTCCAAGTAGATGACAGCAGCAGAAAATTGGATTCCAAATTTACAAACTTAGTACACTAACTTAAATCAAAGTCAGCCTTGTTCTGCAGACAGGTTTTCCCATGTTCTAACACCTCTACTTTTAATTAAAATGCTGACAATCAGGGATAAGGGGAACAAAATACAAAGGTAATCATGTACAGAAAAACATATTTCACCAGAGCATAAGCTATTAGCACTTTCTCGGCTATCTGATCATCTGACAGGCTTAAGGGTAAAAGTGATGTGAATTTCAAATCTCTAGCTGCTCCCCGAGGAGGCTCTGTCTCGTACAGTTTGTAGTGAAGTGAGACAGTGGAATGCAAAAATGAAGGAAAGGAAAAGACATAATGCAGCAGGATGTATAAACGTAGAAACAGGGCCAAATTCAAACCTCTTCCAGTGCCATTGACTTTGATGCATTCAGTGGCTTATGAACAGCTGTCTCAAAATGAGATAATCTCCCACCTGAACTAACATTTGTCATATCTGTATGTTCAGCTCTGCAGGACTCAATCCATTCAGGAAATTAAGCAGATGTCTAATGTTGAGCAGATGAGCATTATCACTGAAGTCAAAACGATTACAATTAGATGTTCACCAAAAGCCCTTGCTGAATCAGGACCCAAGCGTGGTACCTTGTTTCAGATGGTTACCAAATGCCTGGCCACATTACAAACCGTTCTTTTTTACCAGGGCACTCCAAGCTGGCTATGCTTTTCCTCTTGGGTCCCTTTTTCTCACTCCTTACCTGCGTATGACTTCTCTTTTTCCCTGCCTTCACTTAGGTATACTTCTGTCACTGATCTGGCAAGTCTGGTTACTATGCATGGACATCCCTGAAGAGGTCACGTGCCCTGTTGCTTTCCATCACTTCTTTTCTCCTACGCATGCAAGAACAAAAAGATTATTTTATGCCCAGGAAAGTTGCAGCCTGAAGAATGAAATGAGAGCTAACAGAATACCAACTGCTGGAAAAAAAGTGTCGGAAATGCTCCGGCAGGGGGATTGGACTAGATGATCTTTTGAGGTCCCTTCCAATCCCTAACATTCTGTGATTCTGTGTGATTCTGTGATTCTGTGATACTTACCAGCATGACAGGCAGCTGGCTCAATGCACTCCAGCCTGGCTTTCTATAGGCTTTCCGTAGGCTTTGAGAAGTGGAAAGGTCCTAAGGAGGAAAGATTATAGAACAGTTTTATCTGTATTTACAGTGCACTCCTACCAAGTGTGAGGGTAGCATGGACTCCTTCAGTTATAGGATTTAGCACAATTTTAGGTTTTTATTTTTCTGGAAGCTGTTTACACCTGGCCCAAGGATGTGGTGCTTGCATCACCCACAGAGTACATCAGACTAGACTAAGCATAGGTCAAACAGAATTGCAGTTCTCATGTGTGCTCCCTGCCCTCATGTCACTAGTTAACTAGTATTTTCTCCTTGTGGAAATAATTACCAGATCTTTGCTCCTGAAACAAATTGAAACAATGTATTAATCCCATCTTTTTTTTGCTTAGAGTAACTGCAGCCTATTTACCTTTTGTTACAGTTGTAAAGATAACCTAATAATTCCAAACAGACATAGTCGGGATATTGTAACTGTTATGGTCCCTTCTGGCTAATGTGCACACTTGGGCATACTTCTGACTCTCGACCCTTAATGTTTGCCACTGAGTTCATTGTGTATGGTTAGATGTATGTTCTGCTCCATATCTTCTGAACATTAAATATGAGAAATAATTCTCCTGCAATGCGATGTCTTTCTTTTCTTGACTCGGTCTCCTCCAAAGCTTTTTGCTCACATACAAAAGCACACTGACTTTTGTAAATTGTACATTGAGCTCTCCTGGATTCCAGTAGCAGTGCACATCTTTCGGCACATCTCTATTACATCTTGATTTGCAAAGGGTGCGTGGGATTGAAGTAAAGACAAAAGGTACTTTCATTATGCTTGTCCTTGTATGATATAGCTTGTACAATGTCAAATGGGAAAGCACGAGATGTTGACAGGTTAGCTATAAGTCTCTTCACAGGGTAGCTTCCTTTTTTTATGTTCATCATTTTTCATGCCCCGTAGTTTAGGACCTGTCTTTAGAAGGAGGGTGGATGGGATGAACTCTTTAAAAGGGCTGGTATATCAAATGATATTTATCATAAAATATCTCAAGTTTATGTCGTTTATAGCTGTAATTTAATTATGCCTAATAGGTTTCCCTAACTGTGATATTGACTGTTTTATAAGAATCAGAATGAGCCTTTTGATCATCTGTGGGCATGGCTTCACTAATAGGCATACTAAGGCATAATGTAAATGATGAAGGGATGGGTCTTCATTTTGTCATATTCTCTTCAAATATCAAGTTATATTAAAGAAAACACTTTTCTCAATCACAGGTGCATGTACGAAGAATGAGTGACAACTTGATGTCATCTCTTTGATAAGTCTACTCCCGTGGCAATTTCAGATGTACTTTCATAAATGAGCTTCAATTTGTCTTGCATGGAGTGGAGCTGTATCTCACTGTCTGCAAAACTGTTTTTAAAAATGTGCTTACTACTCCATAATTCACAAAGGAGTGGGGAAGGTGAAGAAAAAAAAAATTCATTCTTGTGTTTTGCTAGAGCCCAACAGGGAAATGTGCATATTTGTTCCTAAAAGTCAAAGCACTANTGTACCCCTAAGGCATAATGTAAATGATGAAGGGATGGGTCTTCATTTTGTCATATTCTCTTCAAATATCAAGTTATATTAAAGAAAACACTTTTCTCAATCACAGGTGCATGTACGAAGAATGAGTGACAACTTGATGTCATCTCTTTGATAAGTCTACTCCCGTGGCAATTTCAGATGTACTTTCATAAATGAGCTTCAATTTGTCTTGCATGGAGTGGAGCTGTATCTCACTGTCTGCAAAACTGTTTTTAAAAATGTGCTTACTACTCCATAATTCACAAAGGAGTGGGGAAGGTGAAGAAAAAAAAAATTCATTCTTGTGTTTTGCTAGAGCCCAACAGGGAAATGTGCATATTTGTTCCTAAAAGTCAAAGCACTACAGGGAGGAAGGCAAACGTGAAGTCTGTGCCGTTCCACCACCAATCTGGCAATTTGTTATATGATGTTTTTACATGCCGCTACTCAGGGGATGGTCTTGCAATAGTGGAATCTCTCTGCCTGCCAAAAGAAAAAGGCAAGCAGAGAACATTTAATAGCTGGAGCAAGTATTTTGTGCAGAAGGGTGTGTCTCTGCATGCTTAAGACAAGCACAGATACGTGCATAGTTTGAGATAAATGTACAGTCTGGATTTCATTTGCACAGGGGATATTTCAAAAATATACCACTCAGTTGAAAAAATATAAGGCTTTTTGATAGTGTAAGGATAGGACCATCTTTTAACACTAAGGGAAGGTCATATAAATAATATAATGTATTAAATATGTTTTTATATATGTTATATATGGCATTTATAATATATATTAAATAATACAGGTAATGAGTCAGATCTTCATCTGGTATAAATTGTCAACTTCCATTTGACATCTTGTAGGGCTTTTAAAGTTTTACATCCACTGAGAATCGGCCCATTCAAGTTTTGAAATGAACAGATATGGCAGCTTCTATACCATCTATAGAATCAGTCCCATCATTTCTCAGTCAGTTGACTCTGACAACAGTTGCCTACCATTATTGCTGCTTTGAGTTCTAATCTGACATTTAACCTAGCTGGAAATGTATTGCCTCATTTACTTTTCTTGCTCTCCCCCCTTCCATTTACTTCTAAATAACCTTTTTCTTTAGATGATTTCCATGAAATTGCCACTAAAAAGAGTCCCGTTTGAGCTGCCTCATTTGAAAACAGTACGATAGTGCAAGACATCTGAAGATGTCATTGTAACACATGAAAAACACTTCAGCTAGCACATAAACACTATCAAATATGAACTGAAGTTATAAGCTAGGCTGAAATGATATTTTGTTAATAATTGTCAAATATTCCGCAAATAGCACAATTCTGAATAGCACTATTCTGAGCAATGAGAGCACTG
>VZTO01023007.1:31782-43784 GCA_013400615.1 Syrrhaptes paradoxus | reverse complement strand
CCTTTCCCTCTGGCACACCAGTGGCATATGGTCTTGCTAATAATAATTCCAGCCTTTTCCTGGAATACTCAGCCATACTCAAATATAGTTTTGGATAGAGGATCCAAAATCCCCTGGCCAAACACATTGGTTTGGGCTATGATCTGGATCCGTAGTCCAATTTTGTAGCTACAAACAGACTGTTGATACCTTAACCACTTTAACATATCAGTACATGACACGTATCATCTGCCACTGGTCGGCTTCCATAATCATCTTACTTAGAGAGAAAGACTTCTCAAAATGAGCCAGCAGAGAAATTTCCTAAGATGCTTACTACTGTTCTACAGAGTGTAATCCTGCTTATCTGCATCACGATAGCCATTATAACATGATTAAAGTTATTTTATAGCCAGTGTCTGAACATAAATTGTTTCCTGTTACAAGGTTTATGAATGATTTTCATCTCATTACTAAATATTTCAACCCCAGCTAGAGAGATATTCAGATAACAGCCTTAAGTGAAAAGTCTTCATATTCTTCTGCAGGATTACATCTATTAGGCTCTGTTAATCTAAACCTAAACTTGTAATTACAGTTCTGCAGGGTAGGGAGCAGATGCTTCTGTCCCAGCAAAATCCTGCTAAACCTTCAGCACATGCTAATGTACACCAATTTATAGATAGATCAAAATGTGGTACACGGGTCACCAGGCAAGTAGCTCACAGCATGAAATAAATGTAACAGAGTTTTAAAAGTGTTTGAAAATGGTTTTTGCTTATAATCAAAGTACATAAATCAGTCATCACCAGAACAATACAAGAACCAAAGGAGCTATCATAAAACCCACTTCAATTATAACCTTGTGGTTTCTCCAGTTACTGCAATTACCAGGTAGAAAACCATGCTTAATGTGTACTTCTGCTGTGGGGCATACAACACCCTTCTGTAGGCATTTTTTGGATTATGAGATAAGGCATGCAGCAGCACCACTTCCAACAGCTTTTGGCAAGTTTAACATATTCCCTTCTACAAGACATGCTCGTGACCACTCTGCTTTCTTTTAGGTGGAAGATAGTGCTAGGAACAGGAAGGCCTCTTTCATCACTTTGCTAAGGGTAGCAGTGTTCACCAGGTATACATCCATTTCCAGAATTTGCTCATTAAGGCCACTTCATGCCTAAATTGAAAGACTAAAAGCTACTCCAAATTTATTAGATGCTCTCCATAAACTGATACAACAATTGAATGCTGCTCAAGGGCTTATATAGATGTACGCTATTGAAAAAATAAAGAACAGAGTTAAATGAAGAGTAGAAGAGATGTAAGTGCAATTCACGCAGCAATGAAGAGCTGAAAATGTACCTATCAGAGCAGCTAAGTAATGCAAATGCCTGGAAAGTATATTAGCAGACACCCCGATCATTGACTTTACTCTTACTGAAAGTTCACTAGGTCAGGAGAATCATCCTCCCTTTGCTCTGTCACAAGTTCCTATATAAAATGGCATTTAAATTAAATACTGCATAAGAAAGGTCACTGAAAGCTTCTGAATATAAAATGCATGGGAAACATCTGAGTTGATTCTTATGCTGAGAGGTGGCAAGAGAAGGAGACTGTGGTAGGAATAAAAAAGAGGTTTAAACAGCATTGGATGTCTTCAGTTGTTCCAGTTACACTCTAAGAAAATGTACAGCTCTTGGAAGCCCTTCCAGTGTCCAGTATTGCTGTCAGAAATAATCTGAAGATTTAATGATGCTGCTGGGGCAATGAAGGTCTACTTGTGAAAAACAAGGAAAAAAAATCCAGTTTAGGTCTATATCCAAACTTCTGTAGGGTAAACATAAACTTTACCAATATTTCAAGAAGGAGATGACTACCTACCACTAACTTCCACGTGTGTTTTTAGAACAATTAACCATAGTCTCTCAACTGAATAATTTTTGGGATATATTGGTTTAGAAATCTCAAACTTCAAATGTAACTCTGTAAAGAAGTTGGGCAATTTTCTCAAGCTCACACT
Organism: Syrrhaptes paradoxus; assembly: GCA_013400615.1. NCBI lineage: Eukaryota > Metazoa > Chordata > Aves > Pterocliformes > Pteroclidae > Syrrhaptes > Syrrhaptes paradoxus. The sequence continues at coordinate 41,782 of VZTO01023007.1, read as the reverse complement.
TTCTAATGGTATTTAGGGTTTTCTGGTCCTGGAAAGAATCAGGTTTGGCATTCTGTAGGTGTGAAACCAAAGTAATGGTTTCTGGCACAGAAGGCACAGGCATGGGACTAGAAATCTCAAAAATAAGCTTATTCCGGATATATTTTGCAAATTTGAGCAAGAGGTCAAGCTCTTTACCTAAACTGCTTACTCACTTTCAACTACACTTTTGCACTATTCTGCAATAAAATTTTAATTTCCCCAGAACAGCCCCTTTTCCTAACTGGTTCATGATTACCAAAGGAAAAGGTGTATAAACCCACAAACAAATGTTGCTCATCTCCCTCAGCATTTTGTTTGATATAGAAAGATAGAGGTCTGACTCAATAGTCACAAAATCAATAGCCTATGCAATTGATGAGGGTTTTATATAGATGCTTTTAAACTACCAAATTGAAGAAAACAGTCAGCACTCAGAAAACTGAAGGGTTTTATAATTTGCTAATTAATAGAAAAAAACGGAATGGTGAGACCATTTTCAGTTTGTCTACCAAAATTTGCAATTATTTAAACTAAAATGAAAGGCGGGTGAAGAGGCAGGTGAAGCATGCATAGGGAGACAGAAGTTATAAAAATTACAGCTGTATTAAAGTCCTTCATCCAATTAAGCATATAAACTGGTGCTGCACTTCTTATCAGCAAAAGTTCGTTCATTTAATATAGAGAGTTCAAAAGGAACGTTATTGTGCAGCAGCTCTCTCACCCCTCAAAACATTATGATCTCTCTGCAAAACTGAGCAGTCTTGTCCAGATTTCTTAGGCGTCAATTTTGGCTCAGAAGGAATGAGCTTGCTCTCTCCCCTCTGACACTTTCCTATTCTCAGCTCTTTAGGCTTCTGAAAAGCAACCAGATTCAATGAACCCAAGCAGATACAAACAAAACACTGCACCCATTCCTTCTTAGTCCTGATAAAGAAGTACACGCCAGGATCCACCATCCCAAACATCTCCTACATACTTTTTTCAGAAGCTACTTAGTACTGCCTGTCATCCAGAATCACAGACAAAGCCTTCAAAAACTTGTTCTGCTTGACCTTCTTGAAGCAGCTCTTCTCATCTTGCGTGCTGCCTCTTGCAAAATTCTTTGGCCCAAGGTCTTGCGTTGGTCACTTAGCATTTTCTCCTTATGGTATTTTTCATAGATTTCCTCTCTACGTCTTGAAAATGAATTAATAAACCTGTGACCAAGTTCCATTCGTAATCTAATAGATCTTCCTTCTAGGGGAATAGACAGATGCAGAAACTGTAGTCTGTCCTGAGCTTAACATGTACACATACTCCCTGAGACAGATTCCTTTTTCCCTTCCAGTTATTCAAATCTTACATTTCCAGCATCAGTTTTAATGTGGATTGACAGTGACAATCTTTCCTGAGTTCTTTGCCCTTTCCCTCCAGGAACTTATCCCAATTATCCCCAAGGGAATATAAGGGACAGGCCATTACAGAGCTGGGACAAAGTGCTCCATTAGAGCTCAGTGCCTGAATCAGCAGTATGCCAGCTTAACGAGCTGACAAAAATTATTGTGCCTTTCTGGAAACAAGTGGCCTTCTTGTCTCAGGAGACCGACGTGAAGTGACATATTGAGGCAGTACTGGCATTTCCATCATCGCTGTTCCCAGGGCTTTAGTTTAAGGACAAGGGTATTGCTGATCTAAACAGCATGCAGCATTGGTACATAAAGCCATGAGAAAATTGCCAGGTCTTAGCAATGGAGACGTCACTTTGACACTCTGTGAGCCATGGGTTAAAGTGACTGAAGGAAGCTTTAAAAAGAAATCACATTTGTTGCATAAGCCTTCATATGAGGCTCTGTGTCTTCTCCCTGCACTGGGCTGTCAGCAAGAGTAAAGCCTGGGAAACAAACAAAGACCATAAAAAAAAAAAAAAAAGATACTGACACTGGATTGAAATGACCACAGACTCTGGCAAGCCACTGAGCACCTGGTACAACATCCTATGGGAATCCCATCGAGCACAAGCTGTTGTACTATCAGGCTGAATACATAAAAGTTCACATTGGTGTTGGAATAGGAGATACCAACGAGCTGCAGGTATTTAGATTACCTGAATGGGCATACGGGCAAGAACAAGCCTCCTTGTGCCAAAAATCTCTCTTTAAAGAAGCTTTGCATACAAATAGGAAAACCTCACTTTGATCCACTTTGGGTTTAAGCCAGTGTGCCTCCACTACTAGGACAGAATACAGGAGAACAGGAAGGAAGGACAGAAGGAAGGGAAGGAAAATGTATCAAAACATGATCTATTTTTTTTTTACATCAACTCCCAAACGGTCTTAAGGTTATTAATTTTCTCTCTATCCCCATTATCCCACCTTACTTCACACTGAGAAACACCTAACACCAGAACACAGAGTTTCTGCCAGACAGCTCACTGTCCACAGCCAAAAGCTGTTTGGCATCATAGCATAACAAAAAAACCCACCCCAACAACAACAAAAAAATCCCTCCAGCCCAACAGACACCACTTAACTGAGGTGACTGAAGTAGAGGAGCACTCTTGGCGCAAACAAGCGGACATTAGCTTTGAGTAATGTCTCCGTGGCCTCCAAGAAGCATAGCCCCCATTGTGCAACACTTCAACCCCAGTAGTGTCTTCAGGCTCTGCCTTCCTTATTTTTGGTGATTTGGCAAGAAACGAGCAAGGAGGCTGCTGATACACTGAGCAATGGGAATACTGAATAATTTTTATTCACCAGCTCCCTCTTTGGCCTTTTCAGCTCTCAACAGATGCTGATAGTAGACAAGGAGGCAATTGGAAAAGCACACTGCAGCCTGTCTTGGTACAGGAAAATAATGCTACATTTTAGGAGTCCAGTCTGAATTCAATTCACAGCAAAAATGTATTTCACTGCAGTCTACCGCAGTTCCTTCTGACACCACAAACCCTACTGAAAATGGCCACTGCCCGCCTGGTACGCTCCACTCCTCCAAGGACCCAGCGCTGAGGGGTACAAAGGCGTGGCTTTAGTGGAACATTAGTCTTTTGCTATTTGCTAAACAGCAAAATTGTTCTGTGCTATTCTGCTTGGTCCTTGCTGCCTCCTAGGTGGTGGTTCTCCAGCACTTCTCTCAAAGCATGAGATGATAAATCTTCATTTAAAAGGATGCTTGTCTCAGTCTGTTAAGCATGGCTGTTACTGTACTGTGAGCATATGCGATCCTTGGCAGAACAGGGAAGGAGAATTGTCTGTTCTGTCTGGCATGTATCAAGATATTCAAAGTGTGCTAAACAGAATACCTCTTGAAACGAGGCAACCCAGAGCTCTGCTTGATTTCGGTTCAGATTTTCCTCACACCGGCGACCATACAAAGCTGCAATTTAGCTGCGTCCCACTGTACAAAGAACGGATTTAGTGCCACAGAACAACTGGGCGTTCCTTATCTGCACATCACCTGGCTTTAAGTAACCCAGCTGGGGTATCAGCAGCAGGCTACCTCTGTTAGCTTGATGCTCCACACAGGTCAGCGTGCTCTGCTCAGCAGGCAGCAACGGCACAGGACTAGCATGGCTCTGCAGCTGGGACTGAAATAGGACAGGGAGCTCTGCTTGGCCCCTCACTCAGCTGTATCAATGTACCTAATATGCTTCAGCCCCAGAGTTTGATGCAGAATGGAATGAACCTGGCATAACTGAAGCCAAGAGAGTTACACTGGTCCAGGACTAGCATCACGGGAAAAAGTAAGGACAGCTGAGATTTGATAACGCTGTTCAGAAAGTGTTTCCATAAAATGCTTCATGGGAATTCACAGATTTGCAGAGGGGTTTTTTTGGTGAGGAAGGCTGAGTTTCAGTGTTTTTAAGATTTGCTTCTTGAAAGCATTTCAAAGTCATCTAAACACTTTGTTTTGACATTTTTAAAAATGCAGAATTCTCTTTCTTTGGTTTAGAGTGATTACTTTGACATTGAAGCAGTTAAAGTTTAAATAAAATATTGGGCTTCAGCTGATACTTTGCTTCAGATTTTTTATTCAAAAACTTCAAACAAGTCTCAGTTAGATACAGGGATATCTGATGCAGCAATACCTCAAATCTCTGGCTTTCTCATCCCATAATATCTAACCCAGTTCTGCTTGTCAGCATAGAAATCCAATGCGGAAACTTTGCTGAATCACTGTGCTTTGTGGAAGGACCCATACTCGCACACCCACATGGAAGGTAAACCATGGCAACGGGAAGAAAGGCTCCGAGACAGTCGTTGCCCTGGGTCAATAAAGACAGCTTGGAAGTTGAGCCTTGAAGTGTCATAAGGATTGAAAAGTGGGTGAAAAACTGGAAGGAATGAAAGGAGTAAGTGTATATTGGGGGGTAGATGGTTGTTGAAAGCAGAGAGGAACACCTGAAAGAACATTTAAGCTGAAGCTCTGTGTCGTTGCCCAAGGTAAGAGTTGTTCTGTTCTGTGCACTGTTTAAGAAAGGAAGACTATACCACAGGATCATTCTTGACACGCCGCAAGATTACAACATCTTCATTTAACTTATTTCCTACCCTGAATGATATTCAAAAGGAACACGTCTCACAAGAAAGAGTCCATAAATCCAAATATTATGCTTAGCAATTTCCTTCAACCTTCAGCAAGTTTAGTGCTGGGTAAAAAGTTGCCAAATTGATAGCTCTGAGAAATGAAGCCTTTAATTTGTCCCAGAGGAAGATATGCCAGAGATGGTCTAATCGCAAACTTCCTACATTGCTTTTGTGGTTGTGATGGAAAATATCTAGGGCTGAAGAAGGAATTAAAGACCAAGGCCTCTATCTCTCTGCGGCATCTGTCAACAAATGTCTAGTGAGCCTGCTTTTTGTTCTCATGGAAATTCTTCTCCACTAGAAATTGAACAGAATTATTGTAGCTAATCCCCCAAAGGCCCATCAGACAGGAATGAGCTTATTTCTGGCTATTTCTGTCTAATTTTCTAGCTAGCCAAGGGCCACTAATAGGCAACAGACAGAATAGGTTTGTGTGTGTCCCCTCTGCTTGGAGGATACACAGCGGTTTCTTGGCTGAACAATTAATGCTACACTGGGTACTACTCACAACTGAGAGAGTTGTGAGAGTTTTCTTCTGGTGTTAGAGTGTTTTCTTCTGGTTTTCCCTCTTCAGTTTGAGCCAGCCTCTCTCAGATTGGCAGTTTTCATTGTGCAACATTTCCTCATTTAAAGTTCTTAGTCAGCTAGACACATTTTCTCTTTCATTTGCATTTATGCATACATACCTTCCGACTTGTTCACTTCCACATGTAACCTGACCAATCGTACATGGCAGAAATTGTAGAAATGGAGGCCTGGTTTTTACTGGGCCCAATACAGATCTCTCCCTGCAATGCCTTCTAGATACTCCATATTCTGAGAAGCCTACCCAGGAAACACATGCTAAAACCAGGCTCTTTCCATCCAAAGAAATTCTGCATTAATCTTCCTGGGCCTTGGTTCCCCAGATAAGCAGAGGAGCACTATCTCACTTTTACAGATAGGGTTTCATAGGAATAAATATACCATTATTTAAAAACTATTTTGATTCTGTAGTGATCAGAGTATGCTAAATGTACATAGCCTAAACCAAACCAATGCACACATACATTTAATTTCCTATCTATTTCTTCCCTTCGCATTTCTTGACAAAATTTTATTCTGGATTTATGGTGTCATCGTTGACATACAAATCCATCACAACATGCAACTGAAGTTCAAGTACCTATAAGTACTAGGAGTTTGAGCAATAAATATCTTGCCAATACAGCTTTGAAGAAAGCTCCCTCTCTCCGTCAAGCAGGTAATGACAGGCACTGGCTATGATGCATACAGCAAAGTCTGTGGAGAATAGCAGCAAACAAAATAGCTTTTAGGCCCCAAATTCCTTCGCCACATGCATATGACTTACATTTTTTATTTTCTAAGAGTAGCTTAAAAGAAAACAAGCGGGGGATGCAAGTGAAGTTTGGGGTTACCTGATGTTTGGCTTCCAGGCTTCCAGAACTCATCAATCAGCACAGTTCACATGCCAGCAGAGAATCTCACACTGATGTTCCAGCTGTGACTGGCCATCCTGAAATTGGAACAAGGTTTAATGAAAAGACTTGCAGATCCTGCTTTTCAGATTGTAAATTTCATATGCAAGCCATTATTGGACTAGAATTTCTCCCCCTTATCAGTTGACCTTGTAGGACAAAAGACAATCTTGCAGCAGAACCAAGACCAGAACCACTGAAGTCACTCGGTGACCACATGTACTGCTCATCCCCTTTTAAACCTTTTACGCCTATGTCCCACCTCAGCTTCAGATCACACATTATGAAGTGGACTTAGTTCTTTGATCATGTGCTGTACCTGGGAGGAATTTTCCCTTCTCAGCTCAATACCACAATCAAGAAGGACTGAACTTTATCTGGAGATCATACCACAATTCTGTGAGGCTTTTACCTTCTGGGTTTTTTTGCTACAATGAGCTTAATCCTCATGTTGGAGCACAGAACCTGTCTCTTCTGATGGAGCAAAGCAATGGGAGACTGTGAAACGATCCTGTCACTGACTGCACATGCACAAGGGAATTATAAACAGTCATTAAGATGCCAAAACAGGAAAAATGTATCATGAAGAATTCACACTAGTTTGTATTTCTTTACATAGGATTTGAAATAGATCTTATTGCTTATTGCCAATAAAGAATAGCACCATACTGCCAGAATATCTTATTTTCCTGTATGGACTTTCTATGGCTTCTGTCATTCTATTAGATCTTCTTCTGTTAAGCTGCATCAGCTAAGGTCAGTGCTTTGATAAGAGATCTTGGGGCAAGGGGCATGTCAGGAGGCAACTAGGTACATATGAATGACTGATCACAGTATGTTTCTTTCTTAGCCCTAAAGCAACATCCAAGAGCACTATTCAGTCAGACGCTTTACTAAGATTTTACTTTGTTAAAGACCCTATGACCCACCTCAGGATCTTGAACACTTGCAGTTTTCCACCCAGAGCTGTTCTACTCATCTGCTCTCACAATTCTGTGCAGCGTCTCTGCAGGATGCTTTAATCCTGGTTTGTACCTAAAGTTGTGTAAGGTTGCTGTACACTATTATAAATTGGCTGTACTCTCTAACTGTTGTATTTCCATGGCTATCCAAGCAATCTCTGTGGAGCTGTTGCAGGAGAAGTACTGTATTTATCATATTTACCTACTCTACCTCCCTTACAAACAGTGATACTCAAGTGCCTCATTACCTTTGGTGCATTCTTCCCTTCATATTATTGCTTTGATTGGGGAGCTGTTATTATGCAGATGTACAGAGATACAGAAAAGAATGAATTCTCTGTAGCCACACAGACAGGGAGCTTGAATCGATGTTTTTAGTTCCCAGCAAAGCACCTCAGCAATTCTTCAATGATTCGGTAACAGTCAACTAAGGATTTTATAACGATGTTGACAGCTCGAGCACTTGCATTCTGTTTTCTGCTGCAGGGAACCTAGAGATCTCTGCTGCATTTATTTCAGTGTGAAACAACCCAGCATGTCATGTGTTCTGAAGAACTGTTATTTCTTTCCAAAAGTGTTCAGGAAGTCTAGTGTTTGCAAATATGACTGCAATTAACTGGTTACTCTTGGCACTGGGCAGATACAAGTAACAGTACTGTAAGCTCAGCAGAACAGCTCAGACTCCGAACGGACAGATAAATTTAGTAGACTGTATTGCTTGCACTGGACTTGGTGTCTGAATTTCAGAGAACAAGCAGCAGAAAACCCCCAACTTAGAAGGCCCTAGCTCATGTCACTGATTATTAGGAGACAAGACAGCCAGAGGGTAGGCAGTCTGAATCCTTTCTCCAGCCTCTGGATTTTAGATATCACTAAGGTGGGACTGAAGGAAAGAAAATAAAAGTTTGGCAGGAAAATAACTTGTGTTGGAAGTAACTGTATTTAAGTGTCCCTGAGCTTTGAGCTGACAACCTTTGAGAACTGTCCTGCATGGCTATAAAACAGAGTGGCCTGAATGTCAGATTTTTTTGTTGGCAATGTTCAGATTGTAGTCTGCATCCATTGCACGCACAGCCTATTTCTGTGCCAGGTGTCCAAGTTCTCATACACAGATACCATCCCTATTGAGTATGTTTAGGCTAAGCCACACAGAATGAATATTTGGGCATAAGGGTGCTGCAACACACACTTTCCACCTAAGCTAGGTGGCCACAACTAGTTTCAGGGCACAACTGAACCCAATCTTTGCAGTGGAGCATAGAAAATGAGATTTGTTAGGCCAGGAGCACTGTACCGTCCCTTTGCCATGCTGCCTTTAAGTCCCTCGTCTTGAACATGCCTCTGTCTCCATCGCAATGAAGCGGAAATGAAATTAATGCATTGATCCTAAACAGATTTATGTAATTTGTTTTAGACATAGTATGTTGTCTCCAGGTGAAGGAAATAATGTAGAGAATACATCATCTGTTCTTCTTCCCCAGACAAAAGATAGACCCAAGCTAGAAGATACAAGAGGAAGAGCAGCTAGACCAAAGGGGAGCATACAAGCAAAGCAGACTGTTACCTGATAGTCTCTTCATAGTTCTGAAAGCAAGAATCTAGTGTAGACTTCTGGCACAAGCTGGATACCTGCTAAGAGTGGGTATGTTGAATTATTCATGCTTTTGGTTATAAATAATACACTGCCTGCATATATCTAATTTAAATAGACCCATAAAGCCCAGTGGATTAGTCACTGCACGTTGCCTAAAAGTAACAGATCACACAGCCAAAGACTCTTGGCTATTATCCACCCTCAGTAAGGCTCTTCCAGAGGATAACTTTTTAAAGATCTTTTCTCTGCCTTTTTTGTTGATATAGTATTTTGTATGTAAGACCTTAAGAGACTCAAACAGGAGTGCCGCAATGTACCAGGACACTGTCTGCTTGGAATTGTTCCTGCATAATTTTCCCATGTGGTCATCCTGTGATGACAGCGCTGTTCTCACTGACAAGGAGACAGCACATCCCATACTGCAGACAGAATGAAAGAGTTGGTAACCCAACCAAGGAAGGAAATTGTACCTCAGGACTGTTGTTCTTCAGTTATTTAAACAACAAAAATAACGCATGCACTCAAACCCTCAATACCATTCTTCAATAAAAGACAGACTATATCCCTTGCTTCCATGTACTTGCATTTTGTACATCAGCATCCACCTCCTGAATCTTTGCTCTGACCAGATGATGTAATGGGATTCTACTGGCCCAACAACCCTACTGTCCTCAAGATAAGTCTCAATGCAGGCTAGAATCAAAGGAAGTTAAGGTGATTTTCATTTCATCCGAGAAGGATTTGTACTTCTGAGATAACAAAGACTTTGTAGGCTGGCTGCCATTTTTACCAGCCTCTCTAGGAGAGGTCTTCAAATTCTGACTGACAAAAAAAGCCCTGTCTTACATGAGCTCCCTTTGGGAGATCCTGAGAAGTACAGGCTATTTGAGGTTATGAATACCCAATATGAGCTCAGTTCTGGGACAGACAATCATTAAGTTTCAGAACTGCACATTGCCCCTTGCCCTCCCCACAAATCCACTCCCCTTCTCTAACGTGACAATGCTCGACTACAACACATTTTGACAGAGAACCCAAAAAGCAGGCTATTTTCACCCCTAGTTTTAAAAGGATGTAGCAAGTGCACATCTTCTCAGCCCAAAAACCAGGTCTTGATAATCATAGATCTAACTCTTGGTTTCTAAATAATGAATGCCGAAGGTCTCACCTGGTGTTTTCCCTGTCATAGAATCATAGAATGGTTGGGTTGGAAAGGACCTTAAAGATCATCAAGTTCCAACCCCCCTGCCATGGGCAGGGACACCCTCCACTAGACCAGGTTGCTCAAAGCCTCATCCAGCCTGGCCTTGAACCCCTCCAGGGATGGGGCATCCACAACCTCCCTGGGCAACCTGTTCCAGTGTCTCACCACCCTCATAGTGA
>VZTO01023007.1:0-26043 GCA_013400615.1 Syrrhaptes paradoxus | reverse complement strand
AAAACAATACAGAATTGAGACTATTTCTGCTGTATGAGACCTTTTAAGAAAAACATTAAACACAAAACCCAATTTCAAATGTTTTCTACTGTGACAACTTGTATCTTCCTAGCATTAAAGCAAAAGTCTATCTTTTCTGTTTAAATTGTGTCTTTTCCTAGGACATGTCTATTTGACATAAATGGAGTGTGGAGCTACTACAAATTTATCTGAAGCATGAACCTCCAGAAGGCTGTTTTCTTCAATTTATAAGAATACATAGGTACACAGCTGGAAAAAGCCTGCCCAAGAGGGACAGTCTTCATCTAAACTGTAAGGGGACCAAGCTGCTAGTACTTTAAACAAAGACTGTGAGCGAACTCTGAAACTGAAGAGTGAGAAAAAGCCAAATGAAGAAACAAAAAAGCAATTTCCACTAGGTAGAATTAGTGGGCTACTACAAAAATACACCCTCCTTATGTCTGTGCATCAGACACGGATACGAGAACACACTCCGTAGGGGAAAGTCTTATCTCTGGAATTATTTGAAGAAATTGGCAAGACCAGCAAAACAGCTGATATAACAAAAATGGGATTTTTTACAAACTCCCTCACCAAAGGCTTTTAAGAAAACTAAGCAGCAGTCAAATAAGTGGGAAGGTCCAGGAATGAATAAGCAATTGGGTAAAAGACTGAAGGCGGAGAAGGTGAGGTATGGATAACTGGTCAGTACTTGCAGTGTAGGGAAGTAATTAGTGGAGTCTATTTGTGCTATGTGCTGTTCATTTTATTAATTTATAACCTTGAAAAAGGTGTGAGTGGTAAGGCAAGGAAGTGTGCCAGTGATACACAGTACTTTCAAAGAGGAGCGACGATGAGATTGGACTGTGAAATGTGAAGGACCTTACAAAACTGTTCAATAAAATGGCAGGTGACACCCAATGGAAATAAGTGCAAAATGATGCACAGAAGAAACTACCAGAGTAAGAACTGGAGGTCAGAACAGTTGGTTCCACAGAGTAACAAGCCACTGCTCAATAGCACTGAAAAACTAAGGAAACGTGGAATTAGGAAAAGAATGAAGAATGGAACAGGTCACTATGCCACTGTTTAAATCCATAAGTTCACCTTGGTGAACTCACGTCACGAGTGTGCACAATGCTGAACCCCTTGGCTTAAAAATCATCCCTTATTAGAAAAAAAAAAAAACAAACAACATTCAGAAGAGAACAGCAGTGAGAGTCAAAAGTATGGACTGGCTTCCATATGAGGGACAATAGGTAGGCAAAACATTTCAGCCTGTGGCAGGGATTTAGGTGGGATATGACAGGTGTGCAAAATCCTGAGAGAGATGGAAAGGCTGGGTAGGGATAGACAGTCTTTTCAAGGAAGTCCAGTAAATGAAACTAGAGGCAGCCAAAATAACCAGTTAGGCACAGGGGAGCATAACTCTGCAACACCTTGCGGAAGGAAGCTGTGAACACAAAAACGTGTACACGCGTTCCAGGAAAGAAGAGACAAACGCTTAGGGGTGAGAGCCGCTGGGTGTTACAGAGAGACAAACCACAACAGAACTGGGAAATCCCCTGAACTGAAAAAAGCAGGAGTTCTGCAGAGCGTGCGCATATGTGTGTTAAGCTTTGTGCATGCTCGCTCCGTTTTCACTCTTCCTTAGGTATTTGCATAGGGCCACGGTTCATATTTGTTTTAATGATTAATTGTTCCTCTTCAGAAAACTGCTGTTAAACACCCTGACCCCAAAAAAAACCTGTCCTCTCCCTCTGCCTTATCCCACCTCCCCCAGGGGACGTTAGAGCTTAATTTCCTGCCCCATGCGCTTCAATAATCTGTACATTCAAAATAGACTCCCACTGAAACAAAAAATTTAGGCGTCCATGCTTCCAGTGTAATTTCCTTCAAAATGAACACTGGTCCTACTTTAAACATAACTCCCCATCCTCAAGACAAAGCAAAAATATTTTTGTGAGTATCTTTGTCTTTGTATTACAAATATGCACACTCAGTGGGGTCCTTTTTCTCCGCCCCCCTCCCCCCCCCCAAGCATCAGTAGTTCTGGTCTCCAATATTATAATTCCATCGAGGCAAGTAGTTAAACTAGTATAAAATTAATGAAATGGATAAGAGAGCTTAACCCATACTATGCATGAATTACTTCATCCCCCACAGTGAATTTATAAGGCAGCCCTGAAGTTTAATAGTGAAGAGAACAACTGCACAGTTTATAAAGAGGGAATTAGAGGAAGCAGAGCAGTTGCCTAAGCTGAAATTTGGCTGCAAACGCTATGAATAAAGACCTTTGCTCTTGGAAAAACAGCAATAATGTTCTTCTCCTGTTCAAGATATTGACACTGCCAGGGTAGGTCAGTTAATTGTGTTGAATAACATTTTTAATACATATAAAAAGCAAAAATTATATTAAAAATATTTTATATACTAATTACACATAGATATATAAAAATACTTTTTTTAAAAAAGGCTTTTCCTATGCCTTAAAAACTAATGGTAAAAGTACAAGAGGAGAAAAGAAAAGTAAAAAGAAAGATTTCCAGGGACAAAAAGGACAATGTAACCTTTGAAAATTTGCTAAGGCTTAAGATTTGTCTACTCAGCCACTGCTTCCTACTTCCATTTAATTAGATTTTAATTTTCTTTTTACATCCTTTTCCTCTACAGATTCTGAGAGGTAATTATTTCAGTATCAATTGATTTGAAGGCACAGTCCCAAGTCAGAATTAAGCAGCTTATGGAAGTTTGTCTTGTTCCTGGTTAAACATTCCTGCTACGCAGCTGGGTAAGCTGCTTGGGGTAATAAAATCCAGCTGAAATAATGGCATTGTGCTTGTGAGCCTAGACTTGGCCTGGCTAAGGGGAACTTCTCAAATGGCTCTCATCAATGTCAGAGATTTAGAGAAAGCCTTTCCAAACAATCAAGCACAGGCAGAGAAACAAAATAAAAGCTCAGTCTCCTCCCTCCAGTGTGTCTTTCATCAAAACAATATCCAATTTGTACATGTATTGTAAACAGCACATAACATAAAGAGTTCATCTTCTGCTTATGTTGTAACAGGCAATTAGGCGCACGAACAAATGTGGTCTTTATACTCCACATACCAAATGCCAGTCCTCTGAAAAGACAACTTCAGACAGGCAGTTTTTACTTTACTACTTACTTTGCTCGGGTATAACTTTAGAGAACTTAGCAAACGAGAAATATTCTTAATTATTCAAAAAAAAAAAACCTGCAAAACATATTTTTGAGGGGTTTGTTGTAAATTATTTGCAAGAGCCAGAGGAAGGCAGAGAAATCAGAAATCCCAGAAACTTAAGACTTGTGCTCTGGCTTTTCATCTACCTTTTTACTTACAGGTGACAAAGAATAGTAAGAAAAAAAGCATAAGGCTATAAATTTTAACAGCATCAGTTATTAAATGAAGTGTAAGTAAGGGTTAGTCAATAATAACTGTAAAAAAAAAAAAAGAAAAAAACAGGGAAAAAAGCCCCAATAAAGCGTGTGATCTCTGAGATGCACNTAAACTGCGAGGAGTAACCAGATTCCGATGGCATCTCACAAGCTCTGCACTTTTAATCGTGCTTTTTGGGATTCAGATAGTCTTTTACTCTTTCCTGAAATCTAGGACTCTCCAGTCTGACAGCCCATAACAGTGCTATTCTTCCAGAGCCTTCTCAGGATCAACTGCACACTCCTCCAGATTCTGGATCCTGGGGCTTAGCTTCTCATCAATTAAAAATGATGCAACAGTTATGTGAGACTTGGAGAATATTCTTAATGAGGTTCCCAAAATAAATCATATTTCACACGTGGACACCACACACGATATAATCAGAGCTAATGAAAATAAACAGCCAAGCGTGACTGCCTTTCAGCGTCTTTGTTTTAGTCAGTCCTTTCACTCCTTTAGGTCCTCCTTCATTTTCCTGTGCAAGCCTCCTCGTTTCTCTTAAATGCCTCTTGTTGAAGTTCCCCTTCTGTAANTCAAGCAAAGTAAGGTTTTAGTGACCTTTTCTCCCACCCACAGCACAAGCCAGTCAATATTTCTCTTTGGCTGCAGCCCACCTAAGATCCTAACTATTCTCCACAGGCTGCAGCTAACTTGCTCGCCAAGGGCAGGAAAGCAGCCTCTGCATTTCAATCCATCAGGGAGAAATGTCCAGACAGAATCCAGAATACAATGTCATTTATAAATCAAATCAAGATTCACAACCACAAGGGGAGTGTGCAGACTGATATATAGCCATACAGTGCTCCAGCCTAATCTCTTAACCACCCATCCGAGATGTACAAACTGACCTTTAAACAATTCCAAATATAGGACAGGATAAATCCCGTCACTGTCACATTAAAAGCATTGTGCAAAGACCATTTACAACGTGTAAGAGGCTATTTCCTTGTTCTTTTGAAAATTAGAGAGCATAACATCCCTCGCTACTTCTTACTTTCTTCTCGACTATATTTAGAAGTGGATAGTTCTAAGCACAAACACTGATTATTTAAAAACTGTCCCTACTGTTTCCTGACCTAGACTTTCCTAGGACCACAGCAGACTTGAGGAAAGGGTCTGGCAGGGTGCCAAAAATAACTGCCAGGAAAGTCACAGCCACACGACATGAAATCTTTCAATCAGATTCTTGCTTAGCCCAATTTCTCCTCAACTTAAGCTGTACCTTCACCTTCCTGTGGAATCACAGACTTCTGCTGTTGACTTAGAATTGGTTTTGTCTCAGAAGACCTTGAATGACCAGGTCATCACCGCTACTCACTGGGGACTTCACTTACCTGTTTTTAAATTATTCTGTATTGGGGTAGATAACAACAGCGAGATGAAAAATACAGTCTGGTAGGGAACTCTGGTGTTGGAGTAACACCTACATAAATTTATATAATGTAAAGTTATTAACAGATATATATAAAAAAATCCAACATCTTAGCTGGAGAGGGTTTCAGGCATAGTTTTGTTTGTTTTTCTAAAAAGGAGTAATAATTAGTGAATGCAGGCTGTATTTGTACCTTGTGCACCTGACAACAAATTCTCGCCCTCAACCCNTGGGAACAAAGCTTATACAAGCAAGCTGTGAGGGGCCTTGAATTTGGAACCACCTGGCTGATTTCAACTGAATTTAAAAGAAGATTAGATGGCACAAATGTAATTAGGATCCTAAAAATGTCATGAAAGTATTAATGCTCTGGCTGACAGTAAAGCTGCAAAGTGACCTCTTAGATGCCAGGCAATCCACATAGGGGAGAAGCTTCATTAGCACCTTCAGGAGTGGCTGCTCACAACCTCTTAGAGATCAAACTTAATTTACCACAGGGTATTAATCTATAGGCAATACAGCTTCCTTAGTTCTGGGATGCCATGACCTAGGTGTTTTAAAAAACGTTTATTAAAGACTTCTGAGCTTCATAATAATACCTATGCTTTCCTGTATTTAATTAGTTAGGGCAACAGTTCCTTAGGTAAACAACTGAAAAACCAAATAAACATAGAAAAGAAATCTTGTGCTGGCTTTTGAAATAGCCAGTTAAACAGAAGCAATTGCTTTCTTTATCTCTTGTTAGCATAAACTGGACAAAACCCAAATGAATAGTTACTGATTCGGTTAACCCAATGGGTTATCTGTTAGTTGGCTATTGCCAGATGCCCCCTGGAAAGGTACATAAAATTTAGGCAATATGTAATGTTTATTATGGAAATATTAAAGCTAATGTCATACAGCTATGGAAAGATGGGTGAGAATCCTACTTAATAATTCTGTGGATAAGAAGGATGGGACCTAGAGGGTAGTAAGTGCCCCACTGCTTCTTTTAACTTCCTAGGTTTTATAAGAAAGCAAAGAGTCTTTTGAAGACATATCTTATTTCCTAGTTCTCTCTTTTTGCTTGTTAATTCTGAATAATTCAGGTAAAGATGCGTTACATCTATCAATATTTGATGTTTAAATCCCCGCAGCACAATGTTCACAGTGCTCTCATGGTTGAGCTTTCTGACTAACAGGAGTGCAGTTTCTGCACAAGGTACCTCCCATCACAAAAGCAGCTGGGTAAGTGGTACATACAGTATTTGTAGCCAGACTGTTCTCGCCTACAAGGTTACACACGGGGTGTTGGAGGGAAAGAATGTGACTGACATTACAAATTTTTTTTTTTTGTTAAAGAAACAGTAGTTAAATTTAGGATTAAATATCTTAAGCTATATAAAAACTTGAAAATATCTTAGACATTCCACATGAAGTGCCACATTTCTGTGTCTTGCTCCTAGCTTGAAACAAATTCCCTTTAGTTCAGTACAGGTTAAAAGTATGGTTCACACTGGAAACTGTTCTGCACATGTTTTCTTTGAGCCTGCTTTGGGTGGTCACTAAAAGCAGGACAAAGACAGGCTATACCAGCACAAATGACTGTATATGGATAAACACAAAATGAACACTTGACCCTGACGGCCATTTTCTCTGACCTAAGCCAAGCAGCAATGCATTTAAACACTATTACGGGAGTTTTGCTGTTGTACCAGTCAATTTGCACAGATGAAGACTGAACATCAGTGCTAGAGAAGCAACTAATGGTCCTAAGAGGTTCTGCCCTGCTCATCTTCCTCCTCTCTCTCTCAGATGGGCTGGAGAGGAGCAGGTCAAGCTAACCCTCGCACTGTGATGGAAACAGTCATAAAAACATAATACAATACTAATAACACATCTAAGTGACAGGGCTGCTTGTTGGATAAAGCCATGGCAATCCTCAGGTACATTATCAGAAAGCAGTGCTGGAACACTCGCTGAAGACGATCACATGAGCAAATGAGTTAGTTGTACCTTTACAAGCTCATAAACATAAATTCAGCTTGAATATCAAAGATCATAAGTTACAAGATGTCAGTAGGTAAAATTTATAAACATTTAAAAGAACCTTAAAATATTAGACATTACTTATGGATTTGGTACCCCATTTGTATTAAAGATTTACTAAAAACCTGCATTCTTGAAGAAGAATGGGGAAACAGAGATTCAGGATTCCTGGTTTCTTTTAATGAAGACAACTGAAATGAATATTCTGTATTTCTTACAACAGAGAAACAGGCGCTGGAAGATGGATGCATGTACCTTATGCTAAAGCTGCAAGACCTGTACATCACAGTGTAGGTCCATGTCTATCGGGAACATTGCCAGGTGAATATGGAGCCAGGTGAAGGGGCTAGACAACAGAGAAAACACTCTAATCAGCTTGTTGATCAAACTGATGAAACCAGGAGGGTGTACTCAACCTTATGCAAATGTTCCAGATGAACATAATGCCAAGAAACATTAATTCAGTGGAACATGTCAGCAAATGAATGACCTTAATCCTGCAAATATTCCCATTGGGATCAATAAGCTGACCTGTGTTTTGGCCACAAAGCGTACTGAATAAATATCCTTGCTGAAAACCAGAAGGTGATACTACAAAGAGCCCAACATAACTAAAGAAATTCAGAATTAAGCTACAGACACGAAAAATAAGAAAGACGAAAACAATCTTTCAGTTGAGACTCTCAACATTTTACAGAGATTCAAAACAGTGCTTGCAAATTATGCAAGATGAGGCAGATAGGAATGTTCTTGACAAGTCAGGGCAGACAGCACAGGGTACAGACACATTCGAGCATTACGATTCCAGTAGTCTGCACAATAGCCAGGACAATAATTCCTGTTTCTTTATTCTAAGGCCATTGACTGTTTTGAAAGCAGTGTTTTCTTTTCAATAAACAGGAAGAATGATAAGTTTATGGTTAGATCCTTTTCCTGTAAGTAATTCATACTGAAGAGCAAGTGATGAGTTTAGGAACTCCTCAATAGTCTAGGTCCTTCTGCCCAACCACCTCCTTGCAGCTGTCAGAGTAGACAACACAGCTGGGACATCTGTTACGTGAGTTTGGATTGTCACAATGGTCTGTGTCCCAGAACTGCCCATTTAAGATGCGATAGTACCATGGCTGGTCTAATCTGGTTTTGGAGATAAGCTCAGAACAGGCTACTGCCAAAATCAACACCCACTTCTTAGCTGCCCTGATCATTTCTCAGCTCTAATTGAGGATCAGGCCCATCATTTTGAGGAACACGAAAAAACCCTTTCCAGTGCCCTTTTTCAAATGTCAAGTTCACACTTTGGTTTTTGCATATTCTTAAGTACTTTAAACTAAAATCGCCCTTGGTATCATTTTCAGAGGACCAGTCTCTCTGGGAACAGAGATTTTTCTTTTGACCTTTACATTTATCGCTAAAGAACATATTTTTATTCCTGACACTTGCTTTGGAGAAGGTTTACACAATTTGTCTCTTCCCATAGCTACACTGCACTTCCTCCTCTAGTGCTCCTGGCAGCTACACGTGTCTTCAGTGGGCTAAGGGCTGACACACACCACTGACTCCCACTCGGAGCATTGGCTCCAGACCACGCCAGGACAGTGGAACAGATGTAGGAACTGATGATGCCATCTTGTGGAGGAAGTGTAAACTGCAAATGCAGTCAAAAATACAGAAATGTCTAGTTTCCCTCGATGGGTGAAAGACTCTACACTGAATGCTTAGGGATACAGCTGGGTGCAGGGGGATGAATAATTACCAGTCTCTAGCTTCCTAAACAGCAACACGATTAATTTATATGCCAAAGTCGAAGACTTTGTGATGACAAGTGAGTATAGAAAAGTACAAGGAAAAGGCGGAGACAAATGCTCTTATATTCTCTTCTCATTGACTTGCTTTCATTTTCTCTTCTCTCTTCTTTACCTCCCTTAATGTGGAAACAGAACTCACTTAACAAGGATGACATTGCAAACGGCCAATATACCAACTTCTTCACCACCTTAGCTTAAGCAGCAAACTCAGACCATCTATTGTTAGCTACAAACACTACAAATGAGACTAAAAGGAGGAAATTACTTCAGTGTAGGACTTTCTCACCATTCACAAAGCATCTCCATGCATATGGGTAGCAACAATTTGTCCTGGAAGTTGGGATATCTAGCAGTTAGATGTCCAGAGGTCCGGAAGATTGCTGTCCAAAATAGCAGGGCATGAGGACCACTAAATGCAATAATGTGCATCCACATTGGAGAAAAAGTCTGTGAATGCATCCTACAAGTTTCTATGGGAACCAGATGGATTTTTATCATTGGACTGTTGTACACTGGAGTTGTGACCTTAATAACCGGTTTCTGAAACATTCCTGGAGGAATACTGAGCAGAACAAAGGGAATTATTACTAGCCAAAATTAATAGCAACTTATTGGTTTTCAAACAGCAAGATACATGGCACCATTGAAATTCCTCTCCTCAATGTGAAGGCAGCCCAGGGGCACGTGTGTGAGTGTGTGGTTAACAGAACATGGGGTTAACCCTTGTATAACTGTGGTCTCAGTGCTATGCCACCTTCACATCTTCTACTCCTGGGGATGAGAAGCCGGATTCCAGCAAGACCAGATCATTGGAGTCGTGACAGCTGCCAATGGGGAAGCAGCCTTACACATGGGGGGCTGTGGTAACACTGTTGGATTTTTGGTTGTTTTTTTTAGTGTTGGTATTGGGTTCTGTTCCTTTATGCAAGTATGCATTTTTTGAGCCATTTCTATAATGTCTACATTTTTTTTCCCCGTTTAATTTTTATTTTTGTGTTGAGAAATTTAACTAAAGCCAATGCCCTGAAACAGAGAGAAAACTTGCCTGGGAGGAACTGTACACATGCTGAATATTTATGTAGAATGACAATGACATTTGACTTCAGATTTTCTTTGACAGAAATAATTTCCATTCGGCTGTGACCCATGTCTCTTTGTCTTGACAAGCTGAGGAAAGCATAACACCTTGAAACAAAAATTGAATGAGGCCTGAATTTCTCATTCTGTCCTCAAAAACCACCGGCTTAAATTTGACACACCTTAGAGGATGAATGTGTTTGCATTTTAAAAAATGATAAATGTTCTTATTCTTGCTTCTATTTGTCCATGGCACAATGCACAAAGTGCTGTTCAAACACCTGCCTAAATTTAGTCTTTTTTTCAAGAATCTTGTTATTCAAGGAGAGTGACAATGAAACTAACAAACATTTTGAAAATAAGAAGGGTGTGATATAGAAGAAAAGTGGTTGATAAGATCATTGCTCTCATTTTGGTAAGGCTACATTTAATAATAGTACCTTCCTCGAACTAGTAAAATTTGTCCTGCTCTCCCAAAATATTCTAGCATATCTCCAAGTACTACAGCTCTGCTAGAATCACAGCTTATTGGGATTTGGCCTGATCATTTATGTGACGAGGACAGCACTCCCAGAAAACTGAGGTAATATGGAAAATAATATTGATGGCTTGACACATCATGATCTCCGGCGTCAAATCTTAATGAGTCCCTCTGGAGGCAGCACCTCAAATAACCTATTTGAAATGAGATGGAAAGCCATGGTTCTGAACACACAAAAATCCCCACTATGTTTTGTAAGTCTAGGAATATTAACTTAAATGTTCATCAGTTCTGCTGTAAAACTGTTTAGTTTTCTCTGTGACTTCATAGCCCAGTCCCTTGTGTAACTATTTAAATAACACATGAAGACAATATTAGTGCTGGATACTGAGGCACTGAAGAAGCCATGGGTATCAAAATTAAAGTAGCTTGTGCAACTTTTATTCACCCCTTCGTGCATAACTGTTGCTTTTAAGTTATTACATAGCAGATCTTATATTATCATACACTACCTGAAGTTGATGCATTTAAATGTAATCCTTTTCTTGGAACAGTAAACACAAATGTCACAATTTATATGTACTATTGTGTCAAATTCACAGAAATCTTTTAATGAAACATCTGCAATAAACACCTCAGCAAGAATATCTTTCACCACGCTGCTCACAAAAAAAGTTTCTGTATTTCACATCAAAGAGACGCTAGCTTAACAATCCAAATCAAAACCTCAGCCCTAGCTCGGGACTTTGAATCCAACCCTTCCTTGCTCCTGAGCAGTACACACTACCCACTATGACACACAGCTGTGCTATACATTTTTCTCACCCTCCTGTGGTGATGAATCTAAGCATCTGCATGTTCCCTGCAAAGTCACAAGGGTCCCATAAATAACTGCGAGATAGGCAGACAATGATGCTTCTGGATTTTTTTGAAAAATACAGGGAAACAACAGAAAATAAAGCAACCCATCTGGAATTTAAATCAAGGGTTGTTTTCCTTTCAGCACACACACACAAAACTTGCAAGGAAAACATTCTATCATTCTTGCTCTTTGCGTAATACCTCTGGGCCCTTTTATAACATACACCTATCAGAAGCCAAAAATCCCAACTCACACAGATTATTATTGCAGTGCTTGGAAAATTATTCCAATGAATCAGAGACACACAGAAAAAGAGGAGAGAGATCCTTGCTCATTCAAAGGCTGTCCCCCAGCTCCTTATGGTTATAGGCTGATTCACTTGGCTTCTCTTGGCTTTTCACAAATAGCAGAGACCTTGTACGCTCTGAGACTCTCATATGCCAATCAAAACAAATTCTTAATAAACAAAGAATTCTTGCCTTTGAAATCCAGAGAGAATCATGCTGGAGAGCAGAAGCTAGCCAATATTTTCCTTTCTGACAAAGCAACAGTAACCCTCTTAAAAGAATTCAGGAAATGGAAAAAAAAATATCCTCTTCTCATGCTCCAAACTGGATTTTCCTTTTCCCCACATTATCTTCACAGGACAAGCTGTTTATGAGCAGCAGGGAAAAAAGCTGTTTGTTTTTAGCAATGAGGAGTCAAGCAACTTTTTTTTGCATCGTGACTATACCAGCACCTGCCGCAGCAGAAGTTGTAGCAGGGCTTCAAACAGGAATTGCTCCAGTTTTCACTGCTTTTAAGGTCTGAGGACATTCCCCTTGTGATCACAGTGCAGCTTTAGAAATCTTGAGTAACAAAAGCAGTAAGCTGAGAGCAAGAACAGGTTTAGTTTTCCTTTTGAAAATTTTGCGTTACTACAAAGGCTCAACTTCTGAAACACAAAAGCAAAACTGGTGACTTAGGCTCCTTGAGAGTCTGAGGGTACTCACGGCGTTTTCAAAAACTATTGATAGATAGATGATGAACCCTGAGAGCCCAGATGCAGCGGACATGAAGGAGTTACAGGAATGATTAATCTATCTCATTTACATTTCCCTATGATTGCCTATTGCAGTAATGCATGAGATTGTCATCAGTGATTTCCACTGCCGAGTCTGGAGCAGACATTACAAAATCTGATCATTTCAATGACCCAGGAGCCCAGGCCAGAAGTCTATATTGTGATTCTCATAGTGTTAGGGATACAGATGGCTCAGCTAAGAAAGACAGTATGCTCAATTCACAGTTGTCCATTGACTGAGATCAATGCCAAAGCCTGAGAGACCTTGTTGTACATTGATTATAAGGACTTCCACGTGTCCTGAAAAAATCTGAACAGCAGTAAGAGGTTGGGATTTATAGAAAAGCACAGAGGGGAAGGAGGGAGAGCATACCATTATTCTGGGAGTCAGAGATGATGAAGAATAGTGCATCCTTCAGATAAGAATGCAAAAAATCACATTAAAGAACAATTGTAGACTGGCCTGTAGAAAAAAAAAAATGCATTTGTAGAAAAAGCTTTTGGAAAGTCGAGGCTCAGTCAGACTACAAACTTTTTTTCTCCCTTTCATCTCCATTTTTGTCTCTCATAAAAGGTAACCTCTCTCCAAGGATATTTGCTGGAAAGCAGGTATAAGAATAGAAGTATAGGGAGCAGAGAGTTAACTCCTCCACACATTGACCACAATTTTGTGAATACCTGTTTTGATCATGAAGTATCTGAAGTCCAGGCTCTCACACCTCTCTGGCACTTTGCATTAAAGAAGACATGTTCTGACTCATCAAATGAGTCCTCTAGTGCAGCTGGGCAAACAGTGTCAGCTGTCCCTCATCCTTGGCTTTTATCTTCCCTGCTTAATCACTGTCTTAAAAAACAAACAAAAAAACAAAAAAAAAAAAAAAAAGGAAAAGAAAGCTTCAGCTTACTTTTGCAGATCATACCATTACAGATTCCATACATTTACAAAGATATTCCTTAAGCACTTCCAGTAGAAGTTAAAATATATAATTTTTCCTAGTTAATTTGTTACAAAGACAGTATGAGAATAGATTAATTTGGACAGCAATCAGCCTCATCCCATTCCCCCTCTTTGTGTTTTAATTATGTGGTTTAAAATAATCTCCTCAGTTTTGGGAGGAAATCTGCTTTATGTGAGTATTTGATCTGGCATTGACTCTGTCTATGTCTGCAACACCATTCTCACAGGCAGGAACTGGGGCTCCTCAGGAAGAGAAGAGGAGATGAAATGGGATGCAATACAGTGGAGCCTGGCAAAAAGTACTGAATAGAATTGGCCAATAGCCAAATGTTTTCATTCCTAACAGAATGTCAGTAAATGAGAGACTGGCTGCATTTAATTGGGCATCTTTCTGATTAAATAAATACATAGAGAGACCTTTGTGTATGTGCATATTGACATATGTATTCTGCCATTCTTAAATACTTTCCTCATTCCCAGCCTACTGTAGATTGCTTAAAAGTTTACAGTAAGTTTGGGAACACCCAAAGAATGAAAGAGAAAAACATTCATGTCAGGATTATGTTTCTCTGTTTATTCTGTGTCATCAGGGACCAAACCCACTGCCTGGTTGCACGTTAGGAATGAACCTGGCCCACTGTTTTTGCAGGTCTTAGGTAAACACTGATTCAAAAAGGCCAAGATTCAGAGAGGTCTGGTCTTTCTTCTGTGGATATTTTTCAGACGTTCATTCATTAATTATTCTTCTGGATGACTTCCATAAATACAAAGTTAGTTAGTAAGTTACTAGAGGTAGAGCAGAAGTGCTCTTGCATAAAAGTTGTCTAATACTCTCTACTGTGACCCTCTTTCTTCACCTGCATATAACTGAAGTAAATGTTAACTGGGCTTGTGATTTCTGTGTTTTAGCTCTTTCTGAAGTTGATTTATGCATGCATCAAAACCAAAGATGACCCCGTGCCAGCTCACTCACCTCAGACACACATGCTGTAGAATCAAGCAGCAGATTATTCCCAAGACTGGGTTTTTGTCCATCAGGAGGGAAACCTCTCTGCAAGGCACAGAGCACTCCGGGCATCACGATTCTTCTGCCATTTGAGAATGAAGTTTCAACTTTGGCTACTATACATTTCTTTGCTAAAAATGCAGGTCATCCAGGGATGTGTTATCACTTACTTTATTTACTGAGTAGAGTACGGAGATAATTTGTGAAACCGCAAACAGTTAAGGGAAGCCCTTGGTAAACAAGAGCTGCTAAAATGGCTAGATCTCTAGTTTACAGCCCTGTCCCTAGCAGTCTAAACTCTACACATATTTCAGTGAAATGTCACTAGACTTTAGCTGTAGATCTCCCAGACCAGATGCCTCTTCTCAGGTTCAAGGTTTGGTGTTCTGTTTATTTTATTCAGTGTGCTTTGTGTCCTTTTCTCTGCCACTGCCTTCTACATACTTAAGTTGGTATTCTCTGCCTGTGTTCTCTGCTGACACAATTCCTGTGGAGTCATTTCCATTTCTGCAAAATTAATGCAAAGAGGGCATAAAAGGCTGTCAATTTAGAACAATGACATTCCCGATGATTTTCTACAGTTAGAAGTGACTGCCTAAGCTGCAGAGCAGCAAAGAATCAAATCCTAAGATCCTCAAATCAGTATGTTCAAGTGACCCGTGACTGCACTGTGCTTCATAGTTACCTCCCTGGCTTTTGGCACTAGAGTCATGTGTGCAGAACTCCTAACACCCTCATCCCCCTGTATCCTCCAGATCTGATTTATGAGCCCTCACTGGCTACAAGGAGACTAGCATCAACAGCGATTTGCAGGGAAGTTTAATGTATATTTGGTCAGTGGATGTTACCAATTCAGAGTGTGTGTGTATGCATACGTGTGTGTGTGTGTGTGTGTGTGTATATATATATATATATAAAAGCTGAAAGAGGGTAGCCTTACATTAGATATTAGGAGGAAGTTTCTTTCTGTGCAGGTGGTGAGGCAGTGGCCCAGGCTGCCCAGAGAAGCTGTGGATGCCCCATCCCTGGAGGGGTTCAAGGCCAGGCTGGATGAGGCTTTGAGCAACCTGGGCTAGTGGGAGGTGTCCCTGCCCATGGCAGGGGGGTTGGAACTCGATGATCTTTAAGGTCCCTTCCAACCCCAACCATTCCATGATTCTATGATACATGTATGTGTACAATTTAAGTTGAAAATTCTACTGGCTTCACTGAAAAAGCTAGTATTTAGAAAAATGATAGTCTTTTAGTTTTATCCAATGATCTGCTGCTGTAAAATTGAGTTTAAAAAAAAAAAAACAGAAGGGTTTTAGAGATAAAAATAATACTAATAGCAGAGGTTTGCTGAGATCAGAAGCAAAGTCTCTGACTGCACCTAACTGGGCACAGTATTCAGCTTCAAAGAGCTGAGGGAAATGGAGGTAATGAGGCACTAGACTGATGAAAAGTAGCAGCTTAGTTCTGTGGGAGCAAATCAGATTATTGGAGCTGACTTCAAAACAACTGAAAATGTGCTTTGACATCTTTCATTCTCTTATCCAAGAAGTGAGACGGAGGGTACTTTTAGATGATTCATGATTGGGTGTAACAGTTTTAATTCCCTGATCATTTACATGTCTGTACATTAGTTTCAATTTAGGATTTACTGTTAAATGAGCTCAATATTCCCTGACCTGGGAACATTTTTCTAGGGTAGAAGAAATCGGCTTAGCATATCTGGCACTAGCACTTGGGAAATCAAACTTCCCAATCATGGCTAGCAATACTTGGTGGGGAAGTAAAGGGCGGCATCCCTCTGGGGACAGACCTGCCTGTCCTCATTGTACACTATGTCTGTGTGGTATATTTATGGTTCCGACCACTATGTTGCAGACCATCCTACAGAATGTGTTATTCCATAAAGTACCATTCCGTGGTCTGATCTGTCACCTGTGTCACTAACATCAGCAGTAGGAGCACCAAGCAAGATTAAGTAGGCAGTGCAAAGAGGAATATGAGCCACTGTGTCTGGGATCTCACATAGAGCACGTTGGAGCAGTTATGGCTTGTGTGTGAGAATGGAGCAGGCTGTAGCCCAAAGAAACACACGTTGCTGAGATGCAAAAGTCTGGTGACAGCTCAAGTGCTGCGGTGAGCCATGCTGACGTGGAACATTGATGCAACCTTTCCATCGCAGCAGGTCAGGAGACTTCAACAACAGGCATGCAAGCCTGGCCCTGTCTCTTATCTGGGAACGGTGGGATACCCATCCACATTTATTCTGCCTTGTTTGTTCTTTCCTTTTCAAATAGCTCCGCTTGAATGAAGTAGACTCCTACAAAATGGGAGCTTAGCATGAGTAACATTGTTAAAATAATAAAAGGAAGCAACGAAGAGTTATAACTCCACCGATGGTTATTTTACTACCAGTATGAGGCATTTCTTTTGAAGTACAGTTTTTTGTCATTATTCCTTTTCTAGGTTGTTTCCAGAGGGTTTTATTTTCCCATAAAATAACCATTTCACATTCTGCACTGCTCTGTTACACGCTGTTATTATAAAAGCTATAATCTTTTGGCTTTTCTTACGTAAATCCTTTGCATCTGAATAGTTCAAACATTTGTATACAGTAGGTTATCCTACCTTGCTCTTAAGATATAGGATTGGAAATGTTTGCCTCTACGTTTGTAATCTCAGCAGCATTCCCACAAAGATCTGAATTTTAGTTTTGGGTCAAGTTTGTCTATAGGTTGGTGTTTAAAATAATTATAAAATAGTTGCTCTCATCTTAGCCAGGTTCGCTCATTCCGTTTTGTATTTTTCCTGAAGTGTCTGCACAAAAGCTTTCATCTGTAGCTTTCTGACAATGCTTAAAACTTTTCACGTTCTGTATGGAAAGCAGCTGATTCTGAATTGATACTCTAGCCATGCAGTAAATCAGTATTGGTCGTCTCCACAGGCACAAAGGGTGAAATTACACAGGTGTTAGATATTTTCATTGATATTCACATATTTAATTCCTATTCCACTCTATACAAACACCAGATTATGTGAGGGGTTACTAGCTGAAATAGTTAAGTTGCTGTTACTCTACCAGTTAAAAACTCTTGGTTTTTGAAACTGTATGACTAAAACAATGGAGATAAATACGGTATAGTCTAAAACTTGACAAGTTTCATCTGATCAAAAATTTAAGAATAAAGAAAGGATGGATAGCAAAATAACCCAGAACAACTTTAATTTGCCATCTTTAATGCAAACTGGCATCCCCAAATGACTATACAATCTTGAAGTAGGTATATAACAGCAGAGGGAGAGACACAGGCAAGGAAAATAAGAAAAAATTGGACGTGCCAATATATTCAGAATGAAGCCACAAGAAGAGAGACTCAAGATCAACAACTATATTACTCTAATTTCCTTGAATCTTTAAAGCCATCTACAGTTCTGAGATTATTTGTGAGACTGTGAAGCAGCTCTTTCACAGCCCACTAGCCGGTGTGCCTGCATTTCACATCAATAACATTTTCAATCGTACAGAATGAATTTCTTAGAGTGTGGAGTACTGTTCTTTGTAATGTTTCACAGCCTATTCCCATTAAGAAAGATGCTTTGACGACTAAATCATAATGAACCAAAAAGAGCTATTCCAGAGGAAATAGGGGAAAGCTTTAGAAGTTTCCAGTTTTTCAACCACGCAGAATGCCAGCAAGACTTTCTAAATTCAAGCTCTAGTAGTTGCCTATGCCCTTTTCAAACAAAGCTGCTTACTTCTGATTTCAGCATTTACCGTGTCTTTCTCATACAGCTGTGCATCATGCTAATACTGTTGCTTTATCAGCTTCTCTCCAGCCTGTTCACCTCGCCAGAGAAGTATTGTTCTTTGTTGAACGTTCCCTGAGGCTTTGCCAAAGCCTAAATTTGAACAGCTCTAGCGAAGCGATTTCCAATGCTTCCCTTAAGAGGTTGATAACACTGTAATTAGTCTTTCTATTTGACAATTAATTCTACTTTTTTGGCCTTAGTTTCCTCTTTCTTTGCTTAATAAATACTTGCTTTCCTGTATTCACAAGCAATACTTTTCATCCATTTAATATTGCCCTTCCAGTATTTACAGGCAGATTTCCTACTTCTGCTTCCTCAGTTTGTAGTTGTTTTACACACACTTAATTCTTTTAACCTTTTCCTCGTGAACTTCCTTAGCTTTTGGTATGCTTTAAAGTAGCTAAATACATTAGCTTTTCAGACAGGATGCATGTGCATCGCTGGTCATGGTGACTTTATTAAGATTACACAAAGGGCATTCCACTGAAGATGTATTTCAGTAAATAAACATTACTGGAAAAGCAGCTCATTCAACAAAATCTTCTGCAACGACATCACCATGCAATTCTTTGTTTCCTCAGAATTATTCTGGGACACTTAAAGGAAGAAAATTGCATTGTGCTAGGGATTTAAAGCCCTGTAGTGTCCTCATTAGGAATTTAGAAAAAGAAGCAGCATTATGGCATATGTGATATTTATCTAGACTTCTCTTTAAGTATATTAAGTGTTATACAGGGAAAAAAGGCATAAAATGCAATTTTTTAATTTAAAAGTTAACATAGAGATCAGAGAAAAAATCCAGTTAAGACACTTTAGGACATATGATATTAATTTAAATAGTTTTGTTACAGAATTTTTTCATCTAGAAAACTACCCAGATAGTTCAAATTTGTACTGGAGGGTTATTGTGCCGTATTTGGAGATCTAATTCATTTTTAGTCAATTTTTTGAAAGGATGGAACCAAAGGATTTTAATTTTGATAAAGTGGAAATCTCAGTACAGCCTTTACTACAAAGCTATTGCTCACATTTTCATACGAAAACCACAAGTTTCTATGTGATTTACTAGGTAGGTGAAATATTTAAATGTAGCCAAAGTAGAAGACAGATAAGACAGATCTTATCTTCCAGACTGACATTTTTAAACTCCAAACAGATACAAAAGGACACTTCTCAAACCAGCATCTTCACCTAGATAAGGATTGTTCACAAACTGTTAGAAAAAGCTGAACCCCAGTCACCTATCAAAATGCTGATGCACACGATGAACAGCAGCATCCCAACCCCATTTATTTAGGAGCCTCTGCTACACAATTCTAAGTCTTAGAAGACATGTGAAAGTGCTGTGGGAGACGTTGTTTTTCCTGAAGAAGTGAAGGGAGAAGTAAGGAGGTTATTCTACTGTGCCCCATAGACAGAGCAGGAGAGAGATGGAGTTACAATAAAAGAGGTTACAGGAAACGTGAGACAGGTGCGTTCCTGTGTGATCTGATCTAGGTGTTCCTGCTCCGGCAGGGGGATTGGACTAGATGATCTTTCGAGGTCCCTTCCAATCCCTAACATTCTGTGATTCTGTGAAACAGCAAGAGGTGTTGCTTTCAGAAGTAGCGGGGATACCAGCAAATGGAGAGGCACCTCATCAGCACCTGCCTATACACTGCAGACGTTTTGCTTTGCAACTTCTTTTTTTTTCTTTGTGAGCCTCTTATAGCCAATTCCCAACTTTAAGTGTCTCACATTATTCAAACTGTACTTTGCGCATTCAGTCAAAATATTTGCTAATGTACTAACCTGATGTGCCTAGGAAGAGGAAAGAGATGAAACAAGAGATGCTTCTCTCATGCCATTCGTTTATTTTACAAGAAAGTGATAAAATCTTGCAACTCTGATGTAGAATGAATGAACATCACCGCCCTGATTACAGTGTCATGGATCAATTTCCGGATTTGTCTCTCTGGCAAGTGCTGTGCTGTAGAAAGCTCTGGCTCTGCCTCTCTTTTCCTACTCAAGAATTACACTCACAGCTACTTCTCCTGCTTGCCATCTTCCTTTTCCCCCTCTTCCTGCCACAGCATATTAAACAAACTCTGTTGCAGATTCTAAATGCAATTCCACATGCATGGTTACTCTTCCAGTCAATCCTTCCAGTGGATTTTGTATCTTGGCTACCTTCTGTTTAAAATAAATACAATAAAATATTCAGGATGAACAAAACAACCCTATTAACACTGCTCTTGAAAACTTTCTGTATATTCTCATTTTTTTCATTATTAACTGTATAAAACTAATAACACACTATTGTCGGCTTTTCTTTACTTGACTGAATAAAATCTATGACTTCAGCCTGAGAAGTCAGTGATGTATGAGGAATTAAGACAAAGCTTGAAAACAACAAAAATCTTACTTTGGAAAAGTCCAGTCATTAACACTGTATTACAATGGCAATACACATTCCTCGTAAATAGAGGAATCACATCTAACAAAGGACTGAGACATTTATTCTGTTCGGTCATTATTCATACAGCACCTCTTAAGCCAAAACGTAAATTACTTATGCTATATCACTTAAAATATAACTTCCTGTATTCCCAATTAATCTTGCCTCCTTTTGACAAAATGTCATTCATTACTGGAATTGGTCTGCTTAAGTACTGTAATTAGAGTTATTTAGGTAACTCGGTGCCTGCGGTAAGAGAGAATCAGGACTCCTTTTTGCCGCTAGAGCCGTTTCAGCTGGACGATCACCGAAGAGCCAGAGAAAGGTGCGATTCAGCACTAGCTTTCGCCGCTAGCACCTTTCCCTTGGCAGGATCACTGACAGTGTTCAGTGTTGACACTTGTCGCCGGGAAGAATGAAGCACGGTGCCCGAAACAGGCATTAGGGAAAGATGTGAAGATCCCCGCTGTCACTGTGGCTGGAAATGGAGTGCCAGGGGAAGGTGGGAATCTGGGCTACAGTTTGCCGCCAGCGCCTTTGCCTTGGCAGGATTCCCGTCCGCGTTTAATGTTGGCACTGGGATCTGCAAGAGTGAAGAACGGTGTCTGGACCTTTCGGTAAGGAAAGATGGGGAGATCCCCGGTATCAGTGAAGGTGGAAAGGCCGTGCCAGGGGAAGGTGCAAATCTGGGATAGCGGTTGCTGCTAGCACCTTTCCCATGAGAGCATCGTCGGTCGTGCTCAATGTTGGTGCAGGGATCCAGGGATAGTGAAGAATATTGTCCAGACCTTTCAACAGAGAAGGATGGAGAGATCACTCGTCTTGGTACAGCTAGAAATGTGGTGCCTGCGGAAAGAGAGAATGAGCGCTCCTTTCTGCCACTTGCACCTTTGCCACTGGAGAATCTCCGGGCATGTTCAGTGTTGGTGATGGGCTCTGGCAAGAGTGAAGAACAGGGTACGAACGGTTCGGTAGGGAAAGACGCAGAGATCCCCAGTCTCGGTGCGGCTGGAACCGCCGTGCCAGGGAAGGTTTCCACCAGCCCAGGTTGCTCAAAGCCTCATTCAGCCTGGACTTGAACCCCTCCAGGGATGGGGCATCCACAGCTACCCTGGGCAACCTGTTCCAGTGTCTCACCACTGTCACAGTAAGAAAAGTGTTTTCTTGTGTTCATACAGAATTTGGTGTTCCTCAATTTCTGCTCATTGCCTATTGTCCAACAAACATAGGTGCTCTATGAAGTGCAAGCCTCTGAGACTTTTTCACTAATTTGAAAAGACTGATATTTTAATGACTGAATTCTCAATGACCGCCCTTCTTGAAATACAATCCATTGCAGTTCAGCCGACATATAATCTAAACATTATTATTTCACACAGATTCAGTAACAGATGAGCAGATATTTTATCAGAAATTAAACAGAATAACTCTTTTGTGTAATCTGCTGCTACCTGGAATGGTTATTACTGAACTGAGCTGTGGATGATGGACAGCCAGCCTTTACCAGGTTCAGCAGCTGGCCTTAACTGCGGTTCATAATCATCTCCGTGATTATAAATCTTTCAGAGGTTTAGCAAGTGTGGGAAAATGATGGAAGCTTGGTGAGGAGGATTGTAAACACACTCAAGTAACTTCCAGCCAGGGTATAGAAAAACACATCTCTCATTCTAATTGTTGTTTGGCCTTGTTTGTTGGACAAGTAGAACAGCTGTGTTTGGATAATACTGATAGACTTAGAGTTACCCTATGGAACTCACTTGAGATTCCTGCCCTGCTATGGGAAAGATCAAAGCACAGTGGTAAACTACACCTGCATGAATCCCTGAAATACATGCAAAAAGAGCAAGTTTGGTGATCCTCTAGCATGGACTGAGTTCTGTGGTGCTTGCATCCCCTCAGCTGGTGAGGTAATGAAAACAAATTTACCCTTTGCATTTCATCTGTGGTTTTGTGGTTGTTCCTGCATCCTGCCTGCACTGCCGGCTCACAAAGCAAGATGCAGTGATAATGCATTCCAGGATTCCATATGGGTCACGGTGCAAACACCACAAACGATGAATGATATCCGAATCTAGTCTGCTAATATTTCAAGATCTGAAAACGACTTATAACCATAGAATCATAGAATCATTAAGGTTGGAAAAGACCTCAAGGATCATCAAGTCCAACCGCTAACCCACACCATGGGGCATGCTGGGAGCTGTAGTCCTGGGGCCAGCGCCACCTGTGAGGTGAGCGAAGACCTTGGCTATTTGCAGGAGTCTCTTCCGTTCACTGGCCATCCAGGGGTGGCAGGGGGGCCTCTAAACTTCCCAGTGCGATGGACTCCCTGTCAGCTGGAGCCGGGCCAGGCTGGGGCAGCCCCAGGAGTGACCCAAGAGCTAGGGGGAGGTGGNGGGGGTAGGGGGGGGGGGGCCAGGAGGTCAAGCCATTTTCACTCCCCCTCCTGCCTTCGGGGATCGGCAACCACTGTAGCTGTCACCTCTAAATATCCAGCATGCAGTTCTGTATGAAACTTTCTCTTCACTGCAATCTGACGTGGTTTTAAAAATAAAACTTGTTTTGCATTTTGTAGGGAGAAAGCGATACCAAGAAATGTGGCTCCACACTGGTACCTGATCGAGCTGCAAGTCTCACACCAAGGTGTCACCTTGCTGCTCTGGAGAAGACCTCTTGTGAAAGACTTCCTTACAGGTTTGTAAGACCATGTGAAATGTCATGTATGTTCTATGCAGGGTGCAGATTTTAAAGAACACAGGATGTGGTGGGTTAACCTTGGCTGGATGCCAGGTGCCCACCAGGCCCCTCTATCACTCCCCCTTCATCAAAATAAAGGGGGAGAATAAGATGAAAAACTCATGGGTCAAGATAAAAGCAGTTTAATTAAAGGCCAAGGCCACACACAGAAACAAAAGGTAAACAAAGATGTTATTCTCTGCTTCCCCTCAGTAAGCAATGCCTGGCCACTTCCTGAGAAAGCAGAGCTTCAGTATGTGTAGCGGCTGCTCCTAGAGACAAATGTAGTAACAAATGTCCCGCTCCTCCTCCCTGCCCTTGGCTTTTATGGCTGAGCTGAGATCACATGGTATGGAACAGCCAATCCAGGTCAGCTGTTCCGGCCCCGCCCCCTCCCAAGATGTGTTACAAACACCCTGCTGGCTGCCAGTGTGACACTCAGTACTGTGGGGGCTACTATGGTGATATAAACCCAATACACAGGATGTCAGCTTTCAAATAATATTCTGAAGTCATCCAGCCCCTTTAAATGCCACACTTGTTCCAACAAAGACTCAAGGTTGTTTCTCAGATGCATCTTATGGCCGTAACTCATGCTGCTTCAAAAAATGTGTCATTACTGACATTTGTCCAAGTGTGTTGCTCTGAATCTGGTGCCAAATTAGTTGCCTTTAGTCCCATTGAAATAGTATTCAAGTGAATTCAGGTGTACGGTTCTGAAAAGAAAGGTATTGCGGGAACACACTCATGTGATGAACAGTTTGGTGTCTTCAGCCATAACGTAGATAAAATGCGACTAGTGCCGTAACGTATATATCAGAACAACCTCCAAGTAGAACTAAGGCTGTTGTATTAATGTTGGGTGAGGTTATTATCCTTTCCGCAGGAAACACATTAAAGATGTAGTTGTTTCCAGCCCAATGCATTGTCCTCTCATCTGTTTGAACTGCAGTGACATGTCACTTTGGCCTGTGCAGATGCTTAGAAATCACGAGCCCGCCTGTCCTCAGGCCTTCTTGTTCCCGGCCAAAGACCACCTGTGCCTGATGCGGTGTCAGCGTAGCTTCACAGAGGACACACTGCTTGTTGTTAAATGTATGCCAATATCCTTAACGTTTGGCTTCCCTACAGACATCACACAGTGCCACAGCAGACCTGTGGGATGTGAACAGGTTTCTTGTTCTTGTGGATGTTGGCAATACAAGCAAGAGACACTCTTGAATCTTTCTTCTTCACTCAAGTTTAAATAATAAGGCAGCAAGCCCAACTTTGGCTAGTCAGAGGACAGCGTGGATCCCTTAAAAGCTCAACTGAAGTGCAGGTATCTGTCTCACTTGAGGAAAAGATAACATTTGCCTATAATGACAGAAGGGTAAGTGCGGCGAGACATGCTCTGAGGCACCTTTGGTTTTCTGTGCCTCAAATGTTATTTAGTTACAGGGGAAAACGGTTAGAAAGCTGCCATTCTTTCCTTGTCCTCAGGTGCTTTACGTTATTTTCCCGTCCCATGTCCTGCTTTAGGAAGGAAGCAAAAGTGACAAAGGAGTACTTACACATCTCTGAAAATAACCAACTTTGGGGTGGGAGGGGTTGTTTCGAGGGTTGTTTTTTTTTTAACCTGTTTCTCTTCTCTCCTTAAGAAAGTTACTGAAACTCAGCATAGAATAGCATGTTGGTAGTGGTTAGGAATGCCCAGGAACCAGGCCTGGTAACCAAAAACCTCCAGAAGTTCTGGGCAGAAGGCAGCCTGGAGGTAGGCAAGGATCAATGTCAAAAAGTTTCTTTTTCACATAGGATGCTCTACTGCTTTTTCAAAGGGTCTTTCCTTAAAGTGAAATGAGCCACTTGGAACACTCAATAAACTCTTGGCTGCACTGGGTGAGAAGCTATGTGCTGATTTACCAAGTTCTTGCCGTGCTGAGTGGTGTGTTACCATCTCTAGTGGCTTGGTTTAGAGCTGACCTCCTCAGACCCGCACTCATGGCAAAAGCTTCTTGTATTTGAACCATCTGTTTTCATTCCAGTGAGCTTGATGGGCTCACAGAGCTGGTGAAACAGCCACAGGACATCACTGAGAATCCATACCAGAAATCACAGACGGAGGCTCAGAAAACCAAAGTGCTCCTGTGTGCAGAGGTACCACTGCCTTGTCCCTCATGGGTGTGCTCTGGTTCCTCTCTGTTCAGGGATCTTACAGTGGTGTTTGGCTCTATCCTTGGACTCTCTGTCCACAGCACTTCAGGGTTCTCTACAAACAATTTACATCAATCGAACTGTGCTATTCATATGCTACTTTCTTTGAGGTTGCATTTCCACTGTATTCCTGGGTGCTGCACTGCCAAGGTGGTTGCACCACTGGCACCATGGACCCAGCGGGTGCCACACTGCTGGGGTGGCTGCACCGCCGGGGTCATCAACCCACTGGGTACCGCACCACTGGGGTGGTCACACCGCTGGGTGCCACACTGCTGGGGTATTCAACCCACTTGGGTCATTGACGCACTGGGTGCCGCACTGCTGGGGTCATTGACCTGACGGGTGCCAAACCACCAGGGTCACTGACCCGCTGGGTGTCGCACCGCCGGGGTCATTGACCTGCCCGGGTGATCAACCTGCCGGGTCATATATCCGCCAGGTGCCGCACTGCCAGGGTCATCGACCTGCCAGGGTTATCGACCCGCCTGGTGGTCCCACCGCCGGGGTCATCGACCTGCAGCATGCCGCATCACTGGGGTGGTTGCACCGCCAGGATCACTGACCCACCCGGGTCATCGACCTGCCGGGTGCCGCACCGTCAGGGTGGTTGCATCAACAGCTCTAATGCTGTAATCTCGTCTTTAATGCCAGAAAGAAAACATCTTATTATTAGTAATGGTAATGATCAAGTCAAAATTCAAGGACACATTCAATTCAAATGTCCTACTTCTCAACTATGTTGCAGCTACACTAATATTTA
>VZTO01023006.1:14898-31892 GCA_013400615.1 Syrrhaptes paradoxus | reverse complement strand
GTCAAATAACAGAATTACATGCAGAAAGATATCTGTCTTTCAACTATCTGCAAAGAACAGCCATGGCAAATGTCTGTCAAAAATTCTTAACCACAAATTCTTGAATATGATTGAAGATCAAAAATGTTTTCTCCAGTACATTGGTTTTAAATCTCAAAACTAAAAACTATAATGATCTATAAGACATGAGAACAAACTGGTACAGGCTTCCTATTAAAGCTCCCACAGCACGTTTACCTCAGGGCCCCTAACATTAAATTGTCGTTTTGCAGACTCAGAGAGGAAAATGAAGAGAAATATCCCTTTGCAGAACCTGAGACATCAATTATAGCAGCCTATTACTTTGTTTTGATAAAACATTGCATTATAACTGAAAGCCTTCACTATGGAACTCTGTATATCTTTGGGTATTTCCTCAGGTTTATGTAAATCTGGTTTGGTTTGCCTGTTGTTATCTGACATTGTGAACATAAAGATCAAAAGTATTTTTAATGTGGATGGCAACCTGTAAAAACCATTTAATACTGTAACATTCAAAATTAAAGAAATAAAGGCATTATTTGATGGTGAAACCTACTATTTTTTCCTAAAGTGCCTCAAGTGTGAGCTTGTGAGAATGTATTTTGAAAGTAAAAAAAGTTTCAAATAGAGCCTCAGGCTTCGTTAATTCAATAAGATTCTTAGCACCAAATTCTAATCTCAAATGCACCAACAGAAATGATTGTTTGGCTTCAGAGAAATTAAAGCCATTACATAAAGCAGAACATTTGTAAGTGAATGACTTGAGGCACAAGAATTGTTTTTAATAAATAATTTGTTCTCTTTTCAGGAATTATTTTTTTTTAACTGGCACATTTCTGACAACTAAGAATTATCAAAATGCAGTTCAGACAATTTGTATTTAGTCTCTTTGAATTTTCTCTGCAAGTTAGATTAAATGTTTTCACATCTTTTGCTTGCATATTGTATAATGTTTCTGGGGGTTACTAACAGCTGTCCTCTTTCCCAAGAGCAGTTGTATCTCAGAAATAAGGAAGGGGTTTCCACTTCATGTGTTGCTTATGAAGTTTTCCAAATAGCTTAGTTGCTGTACTAGTTTTCTAGATAAGCCCTATGTAATTAATTATTGTAATTAGAAGTAAAGCAAAGCACATTTTTACTATAACATAAATCCAGAAATATAGCTACAGCACAATATGAGTACGGTAATTTTAATGTTTTTTCTCGGCGTGAAATCCATAAAAGCCACCAGCCAATATAATAAAAAGACAATAAATACCTGTTATTTTAATGTTACATGGAAGACCAAATGGATACTTTCCTACAACTCCCACTTGACCATTCCAGTTGAATTCATGTCCCAAATCAAATGGTTGTTCCATGAACTAAAATAACACAGAACAATTTAGCTTTACTGATGCATATTTACTTGCTGTTTAGTTTTACTGCTCTGTTACTAGTGCATTCTTTATCTTGTTAGATACTGCTATAAGTCTTATTTTTGAATTAATGTCTGATTTTTGACTGGAAGAATATAAACTCAAGAGTCTCGCTGCAGTTTTGTTTCGGATCAATCTTCCATGCCCATCAGGTTCTAGCCTTAACACTCATCTATAACTACTGACTAGGTGTGTAAAGAAGAGCACATTCTGGTCTAGTATTTACATAGCTCCTTTCTATATGCACTGAAGTTCCTGTCTGCCCCTGTCTCTCTCATGTTTTGCCACCTCTAACTGGTGTGGGTAGAATTTTCTGATAGTGTACCCATTTGCATCTTCTGACTGTAAACAGATTCAGGCAAGAACTCTATCTTTTCACACAAGCCCCATGTACCTATGTGGCATTACGTGAATATGTATGATTTGCTGCCCCAAAATAGCATGGACTGTATGAAAAATTTAGTGTTTCATTACCTGTTCAGAAATGGCCTGGAAGTTATAGAGCCTGACCAGACCCATGCTATGCATTACAATCAGGATTCCATTAGAAACAGCAACATCTGTCACACTATTACCAAATATCTGGGGAAAAAAACAAGAAAAATACTCTATTAGGGAAGAAATAATTGAGAGGCAATGCACAATACTGATATTATGTCCCTAATTTTGCAAGTGCTTTAATTGCACATTCTGACCAAACCCTGTGATCAGTGTTGTAGTTCATGAAGTTTTCTGTAACTCATCTCTTCTCATGAGTTTCTGTAATACTCTGCACTGCAGCAACACCTGAGGTTAGATTAGTCATATTCTGCAAGCAGATTCATTCTCTATGAATTCTCAGTATATCTTCATATCGTGTTAGCTAGTTATTATAACACATTAATAGACTACATTACCCAGCATCCCGCAGGAACGTTAGCAAAGCTAACAACTCAATCTAAAAGTACTGATTTTAGATCTTCTGTTCTTTCTTCATCACCAGGCTAAAATACTAGTCTAATCATGGCTCTATGATTGTGCACAGCTGTACTATAACTACATCATCCAGCTGTCCCAGTGTACAGGATCCTCTCTGAATCCAAATTAAGACACATACATGAGAAGCTGACTTACCCTTTTAACAATTGTACAGTATTGATTTGTGCCACCACTTAACACATCTCCACTGAGAAAAACCCAACAGACTAATTCCTAGTATTCAGTGAATAACAACATGTGAAATTTTAATTTTTTTTTAATAGATATGCTTGGAAATGTAGTTTTCATTTATTTAATATGAATCATATGTGAAAAAGCAATTAAAAAGGGTTAAAACAGGCTTAAAAACAATTAAAAAAAAGAAACACAAATGCTGTAATACTCCTAAATCTAAACACTATCAATGATCTTGTGATCAGTTTGGTCCCAAAAGATATATTCACTCCTGAGATCTTGCCTTTTATTTAGTCTTATGGCTCTTTCTCAATACATTTACAGTGTCTTCCACACAGGAACTCTAATAGTCTTCCAAACCTAAACTCTCCTTTCTATCCTTGAGACCTTAGGTAGTCTGAACTCCGAATTTATTGTGGTGTCCCATCTCAGTAAAGCCGATTCATTAGGTGCACTCTGCAGTCTTGAGTAGTAACCTCAATCCTGACTCTAATCTAACAGTTACATTCCACGGATCTGTATCAAGCTTGGCATTGCCTTCACTAGTTGCTTCCTCTGCTGAGATCGCAGATTGCAAATTCTGCCCTGACGTTATTCTTGGCTGTAACAATCACTCTGATGAGTACTCAGTACAGGCCCAACTGAAGAAATACTCTTTTAGACATTTTGCCTACTATGCCATTCTTAACCAGATTAAGAATACCTTTGATACTGGTAACAACTGTTTTTTCCAGGCCTAAATACTAATTTTGAACAGAACAACACACAGTGCCCCTAAACTTTCATGGGCCCAAATGAAAAAGGCTTAACCCCACTCCTTCACTTGCCAGCCCAATCTCAATTACAGCCTCAGCTAAACCCAGCACCAGCTAAAATGCACTAATGAGACCGTAGCTCATAGAGCTTTGAAGACAGAATTTACATGTTTGTACTGCTCCATTTATAAGGTGTATACAGAGCTCTATTGACTTCAAATAGATATGGTTTTTCACCAGAACAGTAAAACTTGCCATTGGCTTGAGGTATACACTCTTACCTAGAGGTCACAAACTGACCTCAGAAAGGTTGTTTGCTCTTGATTGATAAAGCAAAACACATATTTACATTTTGCCATTCAATATCAATGATAATACAAGTCTGAAACATTTGTAACTGCATATAAAAATCATAGACTATAACTAGGAGTGGGTCAGAGGCACATCTATCTTTCTTTAAAGGGATGAAGTCTACAAACAGTTTAGGATTCCCTAATTCTTATGATTACTATAAATAAGGGCTAAAGTCCTTCTACATGTCAAAGAGTAACACAATAACAGAATGCATTTGTATTTTCTCTTCTGGTCATTCAAATTAAGAACTTTCCCTCCAATTCCTATCAGAAACAAGAATACTATGGCTAATTAATGTTTCAGGGCACTATGCTTTTATAAGCTGTAAGTATGACTTCTGAAATTCTGGGACAACTGCCTAAACCATGCCTCTCATACAGCTACAGTACAGCTCACAATTAATAGAAGAATTAACTTACCTTTTTGTTTATTTCTAGCATTCCAATGAATGACAGAGGCAAAACTTGGAATACAGCAAGATAGAACAATACAGACTGTTGGATATCTGCCTGGGAAGGAATAACAATACTGAATATAGTTATTATACTTGAGGCATTTATTAATGGTAGGATATCTTCATCTTCTACCACAATAACAAAGCATTATGTTTCCACTGCTGTCCTTGTAATTTTTTTTAATTGATTTTATAAAAATTCAAGAATGACAGATTTTTTTCAACAAACTTACCTGTTGTGCTGCTGCAGGGAGCTTGTTTTGAGCTGACTTTACAACCAGTACCTCTTGAGGAGTATCCCAGCTCAGATATCTGTTTGTGACAAGAAAGGCCTATCTTAATAATCTAAAAACCATTTAATAATAAACACATTATTTGACATAAAATAGAACCTACTATAACTAGGCAGATCCCTGTGTCCAGGCAAACTGTTCAGTATTTGATTTGGGGCAGATGCCTGAGATGTTTACTGTTTGCAATAATGCAAACCCCATGGAACTAGGAATGGCCTATTCCATACAGGATTGTGAGAAAAACTCTGAAAGTATGAACATTCACTATATTAATTTTTCTCTTTCCCTTCGTGAATCACTGCTTTCTTGTCCTTCAGCCTAAAGGAAATAATTTATTCTGAGAACCGAAAAAAAGATGCAGTTTACCAGAAGCAGTAATTGCTCTGCTTTTAAAGAGCAAA
Source organism: Syrrhaptes paradoxus (assembly GCA_013400615.1). Classification (NCBI taxonomy): domain Eukaryota; kingdom Metazoa; phylum Chordata; class Aves; order Pterocliformes; family Pteroclidae; genus Syrrhaptes; species Syrrhaptes paradoxus. Next base: position 27,044 of record VZTO01023006.1, on the reverse strand, counting down.
ATGGCCATCCTATGGAGATGAATGCTTGCAAGTTAAAAAATGGCTTAAAATTTAAATATATTTTTTCTTACGGTTTATGAAGTTTGTTTTACAGCTCTTAAAGGTCCTCTCCTGATATGTTGCTCTTGCAATATTAAAGGCAGTAAAGTTGTCAGAGAAAAGCCAAGAGTAACCTAGTTTTTGTGTCTTTTGTGGAACTTGATAACAAATTTGAGACCACAATGCTTAAGCTGCTGGAATTCTTCTATAGAGAACAGCCTGCAGGAACAATACTCCAGATAATATGCTAGCCTAACAAACCTGAAGTCAGACATAGTATAGTACTAAACTAAACATGATTCCCTTTCTCCAATATAGTACTAATGATTGTTATATTATAAAAAGGCTAGTCAATGTTTAATACCTGAATTTGCAACAGGAACCGGCAAGGTATATTTTTTCCAGTATTTCTCCACTATCAGCAGAGAGACGCAGAAGCCAGTTCTGCACTGTCAAGACTATCAGGGAAGATTTATAGTCTGATGCACTTGGTAGCATTTCCCCCTACATAACAAAAGGTTATCAGAAAACAAAGTTTGTACCAGGATACATAACATTTTGACACAGTAACAAGAAAACAGAATATACATTCCTCAAAAACTGAAGGTGGAAAGCTTCTTGCTAATCGCATCAAGATCTCTAAACTCATGTCTGTGCTAAATAGTCAGCTATCCCTATCAGAAACAAGTATCACACTTTTTCCAAGGAAGTTACCTTTTCCAGAAAAGTCACCTTTTAAAACTTCTTTGCCTTGCACAAATGAAGTATAACTGCTTATCGATCTAACTGATACCAGTCTTGAAGAGACAATTGTTTAAGTATTGCAGAATAAGACATCCTGTGGTAACTCAAGAGTAACTGCTAAGAATGGTATTCACACTGCTTTATTTTTAGGCACCTCAAGGATGGGGCTAATATTCCTAAACTCTGTGGACAGCGGATTAGAAAAAAACTCCTCAAGGAGGAGGGAGATTAATTATATCATCTATTAGCTAGAAACAGCAGAACAGCTTTTGGGCAGAGTTGTTTTAACAAGTCTTCAGTTTATCTGCTTTTTTTTAATGTCAATAGAACTGGTAAAAACTAAAACTCCCACATACTGCCCTTGCTAATTAGAAAATAAGGAAAAAATGAACAATATATATTGTAAGGAATTAGAATTAGTTGCATAAGCATAAAGGCACCATTTTTAAAATCTTCCATGAAAGGTCACAAAAAAAGCGTTTGAATACGCTATTGAGAAATTCAGAGTATACCTCTAAACATTCGGTCAAAATAAATACGGACATGTTGCAAAGCTTAAATGACCTAACTCCATAAAAACACTGAGAAAATAGTTTACAGGGAAAGAACACTCTATTCTAAACATGTTTCACTGAAAGGTATTTGTTTTTTTGTACAACAATGCTCTATTAAAAAGTAATCTTACCAGTGGGCATTCCAATAATAAAGCATCTTCTATTTTTTCTGACTTAGAACACTTTGGCTTTTGATAAAGTACTCTTGGCTCTTGTGCAATGCTGGAGGAAAATGATTGCTAATTATTAGACTACTTTATCAACTACTTTCTATCAACAAGTCATTTCATACAGTTTTATAAATCTTCCCTTCTCTTTAGGCAGGTCAGAAATCTAAACATCTTATTTTTACTTTGTAAATATAACATGAAATTGCTCTCAAAATAAGGCCTAATAAACAACAGTAAGTATAACGTAATATTTAAAAGCTAAGCTTCTCTATATTTTGTGGTTTGGTGCTGTGGGTTTTTGTTTTGTTTTCAAATAACAAACTTAAAAGTAACATTCTTGCTTTAGTGATATACATTAAAAAGCATATTCTAGAAACTAATTATCATCCTGGAACCTTCCCCTCAAGCTTTTCCAGTGTTGCCTTTCATAATGCAAAGGAGTGGCACCATATACAGATATATTTTAAAAAATACTAGAATGGAAACTTCACAGTGTGCAGAGTTTTCCCCTCAGGGAGAGGATGGGACAAAGATAAACCTGGAAGATGCTAGACAGGTTAACCCAGTACTAGAAAGCATTCAGACAATGCAGGAATAAAACACAGCTAAGCAGATCTAGATCTCTGCTGTGATAGATTAAGTAACTCTCAGTGGTAATTTGTATTTTATGTATCATATGACACTATCTCAAAACTGTTCTGACCACAACTTACTCAGCAATGGAGTTCTCCAAGTCCCTGCTACCTCCCTCACAAGAGAGGCGGGCGAGGACAAGGACTAGTGTGCGCAGGACCTCCCATCCTCTGTCCTGCCCTGTGCTGCCTCCTAAGCTGTGCCTCTGCAGCTGATGATGGAACAGAAGAGTACGTCAGATCAGAGAACTGATCTGCAAAATACATTAATAAAAACCAGCAAGTTCTCAGCACACTCTGCTTTTACATGAACAATGATGTACTTCTTTAATGCAGAATTTATAGAAATAGCATCAAGCTTCTTACACAGGCTGATTTTGTGACATATTATTTTAGCACACTGCTAGCTACCAGACCACAAAAAACTACAGTTCATTTGGCTTTTTAGTGCAAAATTTTAAAATGCTGGTAATCTTCCACTCCTATTAAAGTGCTTTGAAAGCTGAAGTTATACAACACCAGGAAGATGAGGCTTTCCTTCACCAAAGCAGGTGTCCCATTAAGACACAACGGCATCTGAGTGTACTTTAACAAAGATTTATGCACCTGGTTATTTTCTGTTCATAAGAAAATTCCACTCAATATACAGGGGATATTTAGATGAGTAAAGTTAGCGACACATCTAAAACAGAATTCATGTTAAAACTGTAAGCCAGGGTAATTTTTAATTGTAAATTTATTACCTGCTAATGCAGCACTGGTAATTGTCTAAGTAAATTCTTCCTCTTTCATATGCAATAGGAGATGCAGAATGAGTTGTCCAAACGTTCTTGAATTTAGTACCTTCCTGAAACAGAGAGAAGTTGTAACAGCGACAGCTTTTGTAAAAAACATTGCTTTTGGAAAGTATTTAGTTCTTGCAGCTTACTTTCATTGAACCTTTGCTATTGAATACATAAAGAAAAATATTATTTCTAAACCAAATTAAGACCTTTTTTAGGAAAATGTTGTCTAAAAAAAATTAAAAGATCTTTTCATTAGCTCTTATGGACAGCATAGGTAATGAATATTTTGTCGTTAACTAGCCTGCATTAAAATTAAAGCAGACAACGAAACTTTAATGGCAACTTTCAAAATAAAGGACAAAACTCCCCAGAGTGTAAATATGCACATAATGCACACTTCTATATGTAATTCATTGGATTTACTAAACATTTGATTCCATTCTGCTGTTGGTGCTTTGTGTGAAAGACAGAAAAATGTATTAACAGTTATTTGCAAAAAGTGCCTGAAATGTTAATAGGATAAGCTACTCACGTAAAGTTAATTGTGCACATTAGAGATGTCATGAGCTCTACACCATTAACAAAGGTTCCAGTCTTACACAAAATAAGTATTTCTGTAAGTCAGAGTCAAATGGACTCTTTTTTCTTTTCCCAATAAACCTTGTGTGCCCTTAGATCTAGTTGCACAAGTGGACACTTCAGGTGACTTGTAATAAATATATTTTCAATAGAACACAATTGCCAATTAACTTCCACATATTCACTTTCAATGCATTGCTATCACCTACTGCATGGGAGCAGTAATCATTTTGATAACAAAAAAAACCAAAACAAGTTCACTTTAGTCTGGAATTGGTTTAATTCCTATTTTTTTCTGTAACATACACTTCACTGACACATTAGGGGCATATTGACCCGAAGACGTCTGCTGATTATCTCATCTTGTGAGAACTTAATTCAAACTTAACATTGATGCTCCGTAGAGCACCATGATTTTATATTGGTATTAAATATCAACCTATCTTAGGGGAAGAAATAAGTGATATAAAAACTCAGAAAAGGCTATTTTCAGCATGATTATTAGATTCACAAGTGCTTCTGCTGCTTCTCCACAGCGCAGTAGTCTCTACACTTCTAGGTCTGAGCCTCATCAATGAAACGTAACCATTTCTAACGCTCTTCAGCAAAATCTTCAGCAGAATTGCACTTTTTTCCTCTTGAAACTTGTCGGTCGGTGTGACTCGGGGACATCTCAAGCACGCGCGGGGAGGACTGACGCTGAGACCGCCCCGGGTGACAGCCAGGGGACCCGCAGGGCTCGGCCAGCGCCGAACACGCCGCTATTACCTGACAGATTATCTTCCTGAGGAGGCCCAGGTTCTTCCTGTGGGCGACACCAGCATCTCTGGTATAAAAGCCGTGAGCCCTGCGCGTCAGGAGGCGGCAGATGTTGTGAGCCTTGGAGCCGGCAGTCCTCCCGCCGCCGGCTGCCTGCGGGCACATCTCGGGGCAGGCTCGGCGTTCTCCCCGCTCCTGGTGGGCCGGGCAGCCCTGCAGTTCGTGCCGGATTTCTGTCACCCCCAGCCCTGCCCGGCGAGAGGTGAAGTGAAGCGGGAACAGGCCCGAGCGGCCCTTGCTCTCTGACTCCCGGGAGACGCAAACCGAGGCCAACCGACGGGGCTCCGCCGCGGCCGCACCGCCCCGGGGCGGGACCAAAACCGCCGCGGCGCGCAGGCCCTCGCCTCGCTAAGTGCGCAGGAAGCCCNCGGGACCAAAACCGCCGCGGCGCGGCGCAGGAAGCCTCCCCCGCCACCGCACAGCCAAGCGACCGCAAACGCCAGGCGGCAACAGCCCTGCGCCGCCACCGCCCTCCCCCCGCGGCCCGCCGGGTGCTGTAGTTTTGGGGGGGGGCCGAACTCCGCGGCGCGCCCGGACTACAGCTCCCGCCAAGCCCCGCGGCAGCCCGCCTGTTGCCTCAGGCGCCTCAGCCGGCGACACGTGGGGGTGTCTACGGCCGGGAGCGGGACCGTTCCTCTCGCACGGGGGTGCCGCGGGTGAAGCGCCGCACGGAGGACGGCGGGGCAGGAGGAGGGACGCTGCGCGGAGGTCGGTGAGAGCCGCCGGCTGTGGTCACCCGCCGGTACCGGCGGAGCCTGCCCCGTACCGGAACCTCTGCCCCGGGCCGGGCTTTGTGGCGGCGTTACCCGGCGCTGGAGGGACTGAAGTAAACGCAGTGCGGGGCGTGTAAATGGAAGCGTTTGGCCTGTTTTTTTTTTAAATAAACGCGGGACAGTTTTGTTAGCGGCGGTTCAGTGGCGGACAGCGGGCGCTGCTGTTCCTCTTCCTGCCGGAGGGTGAAGCCCCGGCGCTCAGCGGCGCGGACAGCGCCCCCTGCCGGGGGAGAGGCCGTGGCTCCCCGGGGTGAACGGCCGCGTGTGGGGGCGGGCCGGCGGCGGCCGCGCGGGGCTCGGGGTGCTGCTGGTGGTGCCCGGGCCTGGCGGGCATTGGGGTTTTAAAGGGCTTGGTTAAAACTATTGAAAACTCTGGGGGCAACAGCGGCTTCTCGAGATGTATGACGCGTCATTTCTGTATTTTTAGAGCCGTGTCCCAAAAGTTGTCGCCATCATCAACAGATCCTTGGCAGCAGCTAACGTCTGCGGGAAGACTCGAGCCCCTTCCTTGCCAGAGGCCAGGCACCCACATGGGGTAATGTGGAAGCTGCTGATCTTTTATGTATTTCTGCATCTGTTCTTCAGGCTCTACGAACTAATCTTTGCTGGTACTGTAACAACACACAGATTCCAGTAATTTCCTGGTGCTTTGCAGTTACTTGGATGAAGTGAGCTAAACAGGGTGGTTGCAGTTGCTCCTCGGAGGAGTGGGTTAGGGCTGTATGCTCCGCATACCGTCTGGGGGATCTGCAACATTGCCAGGGACTTTGGAGCTGACAGGGCAGGTTGCACCTTAGCAAAGTCCCTGTGGACATCCAGAGTCTTGCATGGATGTAAATGAACAATGTTCTTCAGTGCAAATTATAGATAGCAGTAAAATTCTTGCTCTTCTGTCTCTGTTCTCAGCATCTTTAATAACGTAAAAACGTGGTTTGTGTTGAGACAAATCAGCTTTTGTCAGGCAATACAGTTACATATTCAGTATTTTGTAGAAAACAGGGTTGAAAAACGATTTAAGTGATTGAAAGATATCTCTGGAGACTTACACATGCACAGTGAACATATATCTATGTATACACAAAGTCAACGCAGCTTTTTTTTCCCCTTCTTTCTGTGGAAGCACCAGCCAGCAGAGGGTGCACGGGTTAACCAGGAAGCCTTGTTTCCCAGCTGTGTTTACCATTGATGGCTTCCTCTTGATGTTAACTTGTGAATACATTAATTTATTCGTGTTGTGTCCTGTTGTATAAATAACAGGAAAAGATATGAACTACCTCATGGAAAAAAGGGAAAAAAAGTAAAGGATTGCATAGAATACTTATGTATTTAAATCCCATAGCCTATAAACACTCATTGATATGTGGGCAGACAACCTGTCTGTAAAGTTACACAAATGTAGAGTATTGTGAATTTACCTCTTTACATTATGCAATATTTAAGAAATTTGTACTAAGAGTGACTGTTCTTAATTTCTATTATTCAAATTATTTTAGTCAATAGTATTTATAATTACACTGTTTTTATGTGTGCCTTTAGTAGGTGTTATAAACAGGGAACAGTAGAACAATTAACACTGAAAATGTTATTATAAATAGATTCAGTACAAAAGTAGAAATTCCATTCCAAGAATGATTCTAGGATATCAAAATATAGTTTTTGCTTCAGTTGGAATGAAAGTATTCTTCACAAATGGAAGTATTTTGAATTCATTTAAAATACTTTATTGAAGCTTTATTTTAAAGGCAAAGTAGTCTTTGATAGTGAAGTCAGAACATGTCTATTATAAATTGAAATGATGTGGTTTCAATAAAACACTTGTCCCCATCAAAACAAAATCTTTCAGCATTTAAAAAAAAAATAAAAATGTTTTAATGTATTAAAGTGTCAGCAGGATTGCTACATTTCTTTAAAATGTGATTTTTCTTGAATTGTCATTTTTTGATGGGGTTCCATCGGAATGTTTTATCACCTCCCTTTGCCAATGAAAAAAGTAATAGGAGCTTAGGTTTAGTTTAGGATAGAACAGATTATGTTAGTGACCTGTAGCACATGAACTCCACATTTATCCATACAATCAAATGCTTTTGTTAGTTATTTCATGCCCACATTGATTGATTAAAGATTCAGTAAAGAAAATACATCTGTATTTCTAAGGTAACTGTTTCTTTCTTCCGTGTTGGCCATTCACATCTCTTTGATCTTGCAGTTGCCATTATTTTAATTTTAGATGCATTTTTTCAAACTGTTTTCTTTAGCTTAAAAACATATTAACGAGTGTAGTTGATTCCCTCAGTACTGAGGAGAAAGCTTTCTTTGCTCCACTGGCTTCCAAGATCAATAGATGCATGTGCCAGCAAAAATTAATGTTGCAATTCATAGTCTCAATTGAAAAACATTTTCCCTTTTTTATATGAATGGTATAGTTGCTTCTTAAAAATAAAAGAATAAAAATACAACTACAAACCCTGTCTTTTAATAAGATATTGCAAAACTGTTTATATAGCAGAATAATTCCAGCAGGAGTATCAACATGGAGAATAGTGGCTGAGAAACAATTCTCGATGAAACAAAATTAGGAAATCAAATAATAATATTTTTTAAACTCTCAAGGTCTTTTAGCTCTCTGCTTGTCCCTAATAGGTGTTTTTCTGCTTTCTTATTTTAAGAAGTGATTATACAGTACCTACATACATTATTTTATCCCAAATAACGTACCTTCAAGTTCTGTTGCTGATCTGCTGGATCTACAGTCGTTCAAATAAACTTTTTCAGTAAATGAGCAGTTTTATCTCTCTCCCATCCTCTCTCCCTCCCTCTACCATTGTATAAACTATTTCTTCTTTGCTTCACTTTTTAAGAGGCTACCTGGCAGGTGGTGTAAAAACAGGCTGTTCTTACTCAACATTTCTGTACACGTGGTTAAAATCACACCTGGGGGGGTTTGTTTGTTTTTATCTGCTGTTGCTTTTTAATCAATGTTAACTGTGTTGTCTCTACAGGAGTCGGAATAAATCAAGTTAATTTTTTGTTTTGTTTTTCTCTTCCCATTGGTAGTCAGTGCTCTGCAGTAGTTTTACTGAAGTCACTGTGTGCCCACAGGGAGGCCTGTGTCGTTCCTAGTGATGATGCAAAAGAAGGAAAAAAAAGCTGAGAGTTTTAGATCTGCTGAGTTTGAAAAGTTGTGAAATATCCTATTGTTTCAAATGTGCACAATTTTTTTTAAGTATGTCATTGAAAGACTAATCATGAAGCCCCAAGGCAGCATGTTTAATCACTTGGTAGAATAGAATAGCATGAAGCATTCACCTGATGAATGAGTCTGGTTGACGGTAAAGTCCTTCCCCTCTCCCCCTGATTCAAAATATTAAGAAATATCAGTATGTGTGTATTTTTAATTTAACCACTGGTAATTAATATTTACTTTTTGTGTTGCCATTATTTTCAAGAATTTTTTACTTTGTGTCTGTGATTGCCACTGGTATCTGTTCTGTGTAAGGTGTTCTGAGTTCTGGTAGTACTTCGGGGTGATGAAACAGATCACCTACACTTTACAGGAGAGCATTGGGGATTAATTGTCAAATCTTGTGTAGATAAGCTTGTAGGCGCNTGATACTTCACAAGGATTTTACCCAGCAGTAAAGTGGTTTACATATGGTGTGTAATTCACTGTTTAAAAAACAGGATTAGAGCAGTTCTTTTCTCCTGTAGTTGTTGTAATTGACAACATCACTCAGAAGTCGTAATGACAGCATCAATTAGAAATGTACTGTTTCAGGTCTAGTTGATGTGTATACCTTCTTCTGCATGTCCATCTTCAAAAAAAACTGTACTAAAGGTGCTGTGTTAGATTGTTTGGGGAGGGGAGGAGTTTTAAGGCTGTTTTCTTAACATTTTTTAACTAAACTGAGGACGACCTGATCTGTATTTNCTTCGGGGTGATGAAACAGATCACCTACACTTTACAGGAGAGCATTGGGGATTAATTGTCAAATCTTGTGTAGATAAGCTTGTAGGCGCCAAGCAGAAGTAGTTGTATGGAGTTTGGGGTTTCCAGAATACATTTCTGCCTAGAAATGTGATATAAGCTGCATGTACACCTCCTAATACAGGCTATTTTTTTTCTTTATAACAGAGACTACAAGTAGGCTTAGTGATTGGAGATGGAAGAAATTGTTAGATTTGTAGTTGGAGATCAAATGTCAAAATGTTTTCATCCAGTAAGTTCATTGAACTGGGTTCTTGGACAAAAATGACAGGTTATTTCTGTTCTGTTTTGTGGTTGTTTTTTTTTTCCTCCGGCATCTCTTTTGGAACTGATACTTCTCAAGGATTTTACCCAGCAGTAAAGTGGTTTACATATGTGTTGGTGTGTAATTCACTGTTTGAAAAACAAGATGAGAGCAGTTCTTTTCTCCTGTAGTTGTTGTAATTGACAACATCACTCAGAAGTCGTAATGACAGCATCAATTACAAATGTACTGTTTCAGGTCTAGTTGATGTGTCTTCTGCATGTCCATCTTCAAAAAACTGTACTAAAGGTGCTGTGTTAGATTGTTTGGGGAGGGGAGGAGTTTTAAGGCTGTTTTCTTAACATTTTTTAACTAAACTGAGGACGACCTGATCTGTATTTGTAACAATGACAAAATTCTAAAGGCTAAAAGGCAGTGCTCCGCAGGGGGAAAAAAAATATCTTTCATGTTGCTTTCGAGTGTGGTTACCAAGTGTGTTGTTTCTTTAATTTTTTTTCCTGAAAAATAGTTATGCTGACACAAAATACAGGCATTTAAAATGTAATTCAGTTTCATTATAATATCCTTAAAGATGAAGGTTGGATTGCTTTGATTAATAATCAAAGCCTTCCTGACCGTGGCTCTGAACAGGGAAATAACTCCTAATTCTTTCAGACGACAACATTTCTTCCTGTCATGGCTTTGGGGTATGACTATCTTATCTGACAAAGAGAAGGGGTGTTTGCCTGTTTCATTAACAAAATGACTTAGAGAAACAATCAAGCAATGACTTTCTTCTGAAAATGTAATTTAGGCTTCCAAGTCATTGAGATGCCTTTTTGAACTTTTAGTAGCCAGATTGCCCATTAATCTTATGATTAGATCACTAACTCTCAGGGACATACATGCATGTCTCCAAGGAATTCCTTCACATTTAACACTGGATGCAATAGTAAACCTGCCCCACTCTCCTTGCGTGTTCTTGATGTTTCACAATTTATCAGCTAAAATTGTGCAATTATCACTCAAAGGATCACATTCTCATAAAAAGAGCTGCATCTCTGGATTTTACTGATGCAAGATCATCTTAGTCATCTGATTATAATTCCCATCTGTGCATCTTTTCATGTTCTTACTGAGATATTTAGAAAGCCAAGTAAAATTATGTGACTAGCCTAGCAGCTGAATCATTCTATTTTATGTTGAATATCAATGCTTGCACAGGAAATGTGAGATACTATCTCAGGTCTTTTTGAATGATTGAAGGAGGAATAGGATTTGTAAACAGTTTGCAACATAATCATGGAATCTTTATCCAGGCATTTCTATAATTTATTAACAATCATTTTAGATCAGATTGTGGCTTGGAGTTTTGCGGGATTTTCTATTTGTTTTTTGGTTTTCAAGAACATTGCCTTTATGTAAATTACACATTTGGCAGAAATTGTCATGGTGTATTAATTTTCATGTCTCATAATTTCATGATATTCCATACATGTTAATAATTATGCATTATGTTATGAAAAATGCATACATAATTTCAAAACCAAAGCACAAACAGTTTCCAGTAGTTAAAGAATAAACTGGAATTGTTTTAGTTGCTGAACTGCATTTAAAAGAAAAAGACCCATAATAAACTCATTAACATTAGAAGAAGTTTAAATTTTTTAATAAGACTAAATGTTATGTGTTCACTGTATGGTGATACCCCATATCCTGCTAACATTGCAGTCCCAGCAGCCAAAATTTATCCATGTTTTTATTTGGCATTGACAGCCAAAAGGCAAACCCCATTTTATTTAATCTTTGACAAAGAAAAATAAATTTTAATATTTTTCCTCCTTTTTTTTTCCCTGTAGGCTTAAAATGAATAAACAATGCCCTTTTTAAACCATGAGTCATTCAAAAGTACACCTTAAATGGGGAATTGTTCATTGAATGGAAGTGATTCCTTTGCCAGGCTTTGTATTGATGTGTACAAATTAATCTTTTTTTTGTATTCACAGTACAAGACTTGTGATCAAATAGTACTATTTTCCTCAAGATAAAAATCTTCATTTTGTAACCATTTTGCACAGGATGTTTTCTAATAATGTCTGTATTTAAACTGTGCCTATTCTTTTGTACCTACATTTTGTATTTCCAGTGCATTACATTTGTATGTGTGGTTTATACAGAAGAAGCACTCAAAAAATAAAAAAGGCAGGAGAAAACCAGGACTAAGAATAATTTTTAAAGTCATATGCAGAGCACTTGAAGGAAAAAAGAACAAAGACACATCAGGATAAAAGTAGTAGGAGGGCTATAGGCTTCTAGAAAGCCTACATTTACAAGAATATGCAAAAAAAAATCAACGCTGATACCAGCTACACTCTTGTTATCTTTCATTATTAATACTGTATAAAGAAATTACAAGTAAAGTAAAATACGGCAATATAAGAGAGAATTGTACATGTAGTAGAAAAATCTGAAGCACTTAATAATTTGCACGAATAGAAATATAACATTTAAAACCCTTCATTTCAAAGAGGGCGTTAAACAGGGATCAAGACAACACATGGCAGAAATTTTGGAAGGCTTTCTGGTGCATAATGTTTACACTTTAAAATAAATCTTTCATTTCATATCTAAAAGCATAAAAACACAGTCACATTTCTAGAATGAAATCTTTTGAAGACCATTACCTAGTGAGTGGGGTGAAAAATGTCAGTCTCAATGACAGTATGTATCCACTAGAACCAGCGGTTTCTTTACTGATTGCTTCTTGCTTGTCTTCTTAAAGGCACAATGTCAAACTTGGTTTATTGTTTTACCATGTTTGT
>VZTO01023006.1:821-14881 GCA_013400615.1 Syrrhaptes paradoxus | reverse complement strand
TTTTTTTCCCCTGCCTGTTAGGACTTTGAAATTATGCCAAATAATATATCTTTCAACTGGTTTCATTCCAGTAGCCTACTTTGGGATTATTTTGGGCTTGAAGGGATGTTGCTATTTTCTAAACTGATATTATAGTAAAAGTTTATTACTAAAGTTGATACTGGTGCTTAATTATTTGACCAGTTTCTCATGTAAGTGACATAAACAATTAAGTTACTGCAAAACTGTAATTTGAGTTAATTGTGTTTTCAGGTCTCTGAACAAAATGAATTTCATTACAAAGCTTTCTGCTTTATGTCTGAGGAAAAGCAAGATGCAACAGAGGCACCAGAGTAGTAGAAGACCAGCTGTTCCACTTGGATCACGGATTTTAACTGATCCTTCTAAGGTTTTTGAGCATAACATGTGGTGAGATGTTTCTTCAAGGCTGATTTTCATGTATTTTTCTATATTATTTACTATGATGAATAAGGGGAGGTGTGTGTATGTCTAACAATGGACTGCCAGAATAGATGTTGAAAGGTTGTGCAAGAGAGAACTTATGACTGCCACAAGTAACCTGACAGTTATGAGTTCTCAGTGACTTGTGTGAAAAGCTGCTGAGCAAGTAGTTAGTCATGGAATGAAAGGCAAAATATTGTTGTAGTTCAGTAATGAATTAGGAGACAAAGTGGAGAGGATAAGTAGTCCATGTTACAGTGGCAGCAAGTTACTCATTAGGTACGGTGTTGCATGCTGGATTAGCACTGTATTCTAAAATTAACACCATTTCAAAAGGAACATGTAAATTTCTCATATTCTTCTAAAGGTGTTACAGATAGTTCAGCAGAGATTTCCATACAGTGCACCACAGTCAAAAAAAGTTAATTGAATCTTCACATAAATAAGCAATATAGTATCAGAGAAAATATCAACATGTAAATGTTAACAGGAATGAGATTTGCCCTGATTTGCAGCAGTACATCACCATCTCTAAAAGGTATTTTTGTGATTAATGGGGGCTCAGAAAAGAGCGAGAATGCTAGTCAACACAGTGGGAAAACTGAGATTGAAAAGGCTAGGACTCTTGACCATGGAATGGAGATGAATACAAAACAGTAAGTGATACAGGAACTGTTAGAAGGGTAGAATAATATCTGAATCCATCTAGAAAGCAGAGCAATATCTTCCTTAAGGTATTTGGAAGACCAGGAATTTTTATTCCTATAGTTCATAATTTAAGAACAAGGAATATTGAATGAAAAGAGAAGTAGGGAATTTAAAAGCTATACAAAAAATATTTTCTACATAATTTTAAAATGTATTGGTTTTGAATCCTGCTGCACACCATTTTTGAGAGCAAGATTTAGCAAAATTAGAAAAAGCAACTAGATGTGGCTAATGATAACCAATAGGTAACGTAACACAGGAGTAACAGGTAACAAGTTTCAGGGTTTAAGCTTACTTCAAAAAAGTAATCTGCAGTTCTTCCAGCTTCCTCAGAGGTGTCCTCTGCTGGCAACTGTCAGAGTAGTTATTGGACTAGCTTTTGTTCTGAAATAAAGTTTCCAGCTTGCTGGGGTTATTATTCTTTTTAGTAGTCCATTTTATTTGTTAATGGATCTATTTTACTTTTTAATCTAAATTATTTTAATTGTTTCTCTAATAAAATTCCGATTAATAAAAAGGTCTTAAGAATATGACACAAAACATTGTCTTCTGGTTAATAAACTAATATCTTCATTGGTCTTTTTAGTCTCTAAATTTGGGCTTAACTCATGAGGTAAGATATGCAAATAGATCTGTCACCTGTTATTGTTTTCTAAATTAGATGTCCCCAAGCCATGGTCCCCAACAGATACCAGCTTAAGGCCAAATCTGGAGTTATCTGTGCTTCTGTAAGATCCTTGGTCAAAGAAGCCGGAAACTGGCTGGTTATTGTGTTAAGAGTGTAAAGTTTATCTCTGTGTTTCATAAATCTTTATGTGGTGTGGTTCTTAAGCATCTTCCAGACTCAGGACCTCCTGCTAGGTGAAAAAATCCTTTACTTGTGTGAATGCTGATTCAAATGTAGGCTATATTGTCTAGTTAGGAAAAGATTTTTTTTAAGAAAAAGGCCACCTTTTTCTGTAACATTGTACCTCAATGAAACTCAGTTTTGTTTCAGTTATTTGGAAAGAAATTTAAAAATGATTATATCTAGGTTCGTTTTTTCTTGCTAGCATTTGGTGACAGTCTAGTATCAGACTATGGTGCAGGTGAGTGGGATGGATTGTGAAGGTGGGATTGAAAGGAACAGGATTGTTCAGAAAGTGGATCTGCAGATGAACCCACGTAGCTCAGAAAGGAAAACAGGCGAAACTGAGTTGCAATGGTCTTGATAAATCAAGAACCTGGCAATGAAGTGGGGGGAGGTCCTTGGATCTGAAGCTGGCTGAATCAGCAGGGTTCTCACTAGGGAGATAAGAGGGATCAGGATGAGTGGTGGTTGAGCTAAATAGATCATGCAGGGTGAGTGTAAGAGATATATCTTCCCTAGCATTGATGTATGAGGATTTATGTCCTTTTGTTTTCCACTCATCATCTTTGGTACTTCATAAAGTGGCATCCTTCTTCTTGCCTGGGCATGAATTGGCAGGGAGCCAAGGGCTGTTACCGTTGCTGCTAGGGGTACTAGGCAAACTACATTTGGGAACTAATGTTTTAAATATTTGCTGTGGTGCTTTCCTGCCATTTCGAGAGAGAAGCAATGAATGATGCCAAAAAATGTCTGCTTCTATTCAGGTTAGTAATTGGCATAGTTTTCACGTGTTAGTTTTCAGAAATAATTAAAACAAGTTAATGGAAAAGGGAGAAGACTGAGAGGCTACCAAACCTCGTGTGGCCCACTGACTTATCCTCTACTGTTGTTTCATGTGGGCAACAGTGATATGGATGGGAGGAGCCTGAGGAGCATTAAGGAAGATTACAGAGCTCTTGGAGAGGCAGGAAAGGGCTCTGGAGCACAGATGATTTTCTCTTCAATCTTCCCAATTGAAGGGAAAGGGTATGAAAGAGCAGACAGACTCTGGCACATCAAGAAATGATTGCAGGAGTGGTGCCACAACCAGGGGTTTGGCTACTTAGACCATGGGGCTTGCTTCAAGAAGCCTGGTCTACTGGGGGCTGATGGAATCCATCTGTTCGAGAGAGGGAAAAGAATCTTTGGTCATAGACTTGTCATAGACTGGTGAGGAAGGCT
The DNA here is from genome assembly GCA_013400615.1 of Syrrhaptes paradoxus. Classification (NCBI taxonomy): domain Eukaryota; kingdom Metazoa; phylum Chordata; class Aves; order Pterocliformes; family Pteroclidae; genus Syrrhaptes; species Syrrhaptes paradoxus. The sequence goes on along the minus strand of VZTO01023006.1, from coordinate 11,661 downwards.
TTAAACTAATATTGCTGGGGGAGGGGAGACTTAATCCATCCCACCCTTACCACTCCAATGACAGAACAGCCAGCAACAAATGCCCAGAGCCTGGAAAAGGTTCACAGGCTGGCATGAGGGTGGCTGGAGGGCAGCACACAGGAGGTCCAGCCTCTTCGGGAGCCCAACTTAAGTGCTTCTGTACGCATGCACGTAGTATGGGGAATAAACAAGAGGAGCTGGAGATGTGTGCACGCCTGCAGGAGTATGATTTTATTGGCATTACGGAGATGTGGTGGGATGGATCGTACGACTGGAGTGTTGGAATGCAGGGATACAGGCTCTTTAGGAAAGACCAGGCAGGGGAGACGAGGAGGGGGTGTTGCCCTCTACGTCAAAGACCAGCTAGAGTGCATGGAGCTCCACCTGGGGTCAGATGAGGAGCCAAGAGAGAGCTTGTGGGTCAGGATTAAAGGGAGGGCAGGGACAGGGGACATTGTAGTGGGGGTCTGCTACAGGCCACCTGACCAGGGAGAACAAGTGGATGAGGCCCTCTACAGACACATAGGAGCAGCCTCACGCTCACAAGCCCTGGTCCTCATGAGGGATTTCAACCACCCTGATGCATCCCAACAACGAGGAAGGCAGGCAAAAATGCCAGGAGGCCTGCATGGATGAACAAGGAAGTCCTGAGCAAACTCAAACAATAAAATGAAGCGTACAGAGGGTGGAAGCAAGGACAGGTATCCTGGGGACAATACCGAGACACTGTCCATGAAGCCAGAGATCAGGTTAGGAAAGCTAAAGCCCTAACAGAATTAAATATGGCCAAGGACATTAAGGGTAACAGGAAGAACTTCCATAGGTATGTCAATGATAAAAGGAGGACTAGGGAAAATGTGGGCCCCCTCCAGAAGAAACCGGGAGACCTGGTGACTCAGTATATAGAGAAGCCTGAGGTACTTAACGAGTTCTTTACCTCAGTCTTCACTGGCAAGAGCTCAAGCCGCACTGCCCAAGTTGCAGAAGGCAAAGTCAGTGACTGGGAGAAGGAAGAACTGCCAGCTGTAGGAAAAGATCAGGTCCGAGACCATTTAAAGAACCTGAAGGTGCACAAGTCCATGGGGCCTGATGAGATACATCCATGGGTCCTGAGGGAGCTGGTAGATGAAGTTGCGAAATCACTATCCATCATATTCGAGAAGTTGTGGCACTCTGGTGAAGTTCCCGCAGACTGGAAAAAGGGAAAGATAACCCCCATTTTTAAAAAATGAAATAAGGAAGACCAGCGAAACTACAGGCTAGTCACTCTCACCTCTGTGCCTGGCAAGATCATGGAGCAAATCCTGGAATCTATGCTAAGGCACATGGAAAATAAGCAGGTGATTGGTGGCAACCAACATGGCTTTACCAAGGGAAAGTAATGCCTGACGAATTTTTCACTGTGAGGGTGGTGAGACACTGGCACAGGTTGCCCAGAGAAGCTGTGGATGCCCCATCCCTGGAGGTGTTCAAGGCCAGGCTGGATGAGGCTTTGAGCAACCTGGGCTAGTGGAGGGTGTCCCTGCCCATGGCAGGGGGGTGGAACTTGATGATCTTTAAGGTCCTTTCCAACTGTAACCATTCTATGATTCTGTAAGCTGAACTGAAAGTAGCATTGTGTGATCTCATGTCAGGCCTACTCATGTTAACTGGTGTTAGAATGGATAGCTTGCTTTGCTGCTGTCAGTGTTCAGCTTAAAACACTTCTGTATTTAAACACTTCTGTGCTTAGAATTCTTCTGTATTCTGTGTTACTGCCAGCTTGTATTTCTGAGGGATCTGCCTCGTTTGAAGCATCCAAACTATGTAAATAGTTTGCATAAGAACTATGCTATGTCCCCTCTTTTGCCGATTTTGATCAAGAAGTGCTGCTGCAGTCCTATTGTTTGTGGTCTTTCCTATAGAAATTTCTAGGAAAGAGCCAAGAGATCTTTCTTCAGCTTTATGAATTTCCAAGGAGGAACAAAAGGAAAAATTGTTGATGAAGATAGAGGGCTTCAGGCACCTATAGTATTGTGTATAGAGCTCTTAAGGCCTCTGACAGATGCATGATGATAGATTAAAATTGATCAGCTAAAGCTTATGTCACAATGGGTCATGCAGTCAGCCCTTCTGGCAGATATTATTGCCATCTGAATGATCCTTGGTTTCAGGTTGATAGAATAGGCAAGGTCAAAAATGGTGGTAGTAGCGAGGGAAGCAAGTCTTTCCAAGAGGATGGCTGCCTAGTAAAGCTTTGGTCATTCAGTTTTATTCTACTACAGCCCGTCTGTCAGAGCCTTGACGCTGCACAGGAGCATTTGGTATATGAACAAATACAGGAAGGGGAGAGGCAACCTGCTGGGGACAACAATGAGAAATATTTCAGTAGAGATGCGGAAATCAAGTCTGAGGCAAGCAGAAAATACATACCAATTGTCTCTCACAATTAACAAAAGAGGACCAGTGAAGGTCTAAGAATTAAATTACCTATATGTCACGAAGCATGGAACAGGAGGATAGTCGTTAGCTTTTAAAGACAATCAACTCTTTTCACTTTGGCACCTTGTTCTTTTTCCCTTAGTAAATGATGGAATTTTAGTTACAGGTTTCAGATAAATGATTTCAGTAGGATTAGCATCTAACAGATTACTGGAATTATGTTTTCTAATATGATTTCTGAAATTGTTCAGACTGGACAATTTGGAGGGACAGCTGATTTGCTTTTAAAAGCTGCCAGCAGCATGTTTTTGGGCACTCCCCTTTGTGGCCTGATCCTGACACAGAATCTGCAGGGAAGGCAGTTTAGTCATCAGATCTTGGCTTGGTTCTGTGGCCATTTAATGAATTAATATAACATTTAGTGAAGCATTTTACACAAATATGATAGCATAGACTCTGGAACCATTGCAGCACCACTTGTCTTTTCTTAGGACTATCTCGTTCTTCTTTTTTCTGTTTCCTGTCTTTGTTCCCCAAATAAGTAAAATCCTGTTCATCAGTTCTACCTCTTCCACTTGAATACATGGATTATGCTCCCTGTTTCAGTAACAGCTGAATCCTTTGCTAGATGACCTTTATTCCTCATCGTAAACATTAGTAATATGAGAAGTTTCTTGCATTGGGGTGTTTTTTGATAGGTCTATTATTATATCCAGATAAACACAATTCTTATGGGACACTCAAAATACATTAGTATAAATGCACGTTAGTCCTAAATGCATGCTACTTCAGCCTCTTTGCAGTTGGAATATTTTTCTTAATTGCTTCACTTGAATTTTACCTAACTAGTAATTAATTTTTATCTATCATACACTGAAACTTAGTTTTTAACTGTCAGTCTCCTTGTGGTCATTTGCTTGCATTGAAAATGTGTTTGAGACAGTGTAGCTAATTTGTGACTGTTTTCCCTGGGAAAGTTATTGTGGAAAATCCTATTTCAAGGCTGGTTCTTCAACTGCCTTTTGCAGGGACCACATGCAGTGGTCACAAGAAGAAGAGCAGAATGCCAAGGAAAAAGCCGCAGAGAACTCACTTGTCAAAGTCCAGTGGGAAGACCAAGGTAACAAATTCATAATGTAATAGTATTTATTAAAGCATTTAAAGATGCTTTAAAATCCAGGAACACTCTTGTTATTTCTACATTCCCTTGTCTAAATTTGTTGGTTGGTTTTTTTTTCCTTTTTTGCCTCAAAAGATTGTCTCAAAGTGTGTTTTTCTAGCAATTCAGTTACTTATTATGCCCCATCCCTGGAGGTGTTCTAGGCCAGGCTGGATGAGGCTTTGAGCAACCTGGGCTAGTGGAGGGTGTCCCTGCCCATGGCAGGGGGGTTGGAACTTGATGATCTTTAAGGCTAACTTTAGCCATTGCTTTCCTTCCATTCTGAAGTTGAGAAAACTTGATGGGAACTTAAGTACAAGGGTTTTGAGCAGACTTGTAGAAAGGTAGTGACAGTAACAAGGAGTGATAATGAGTTAAGAACCTTTTGAGTAGAAGGTTTGTTTTTTATACCGAAGCTGAACAGTCTATGAATGTGCAACACACACTGCTGAAATCTGGTATGTATCACCTTGATCAGCTCTGCACTTATGTTATAAAACAAGTCAGTACAATTACTCTGCATGGCTGGGTCTTACCCTTTAATAATACAATTGAATGTGTTAAATGTTAAATTTTAAAAATTATGCAGATTTCTAGGACAAGGCATTCTGCCACCTCCTTGCCACTTCCCACTGCCTGTCTGTGCATCTAATGATAATTCTCAGCCTTGTTTATCTCTGCAAAGCTGTAGTGATTTAGGAAATAGTATGTTAAGATTTAAATGAGAGTAGTAGGAGATATATTTACTTTGTGCATTTATATTAAAAGAATTAATGCATCAGTGTGAGTGAGTAGGGACAAAATAAAAAAAAGGCAACACATATGATGTACACTTAGCAAGAGACATCAAGGGTAACAAAAACCAGTTCTGTAAATGCTTTGGGAATGGAGGGGGGAAAAACAAGAAAAAGATTTGGTTTGGTGTTTACGAGGGATGAGGAAGGGAAAACCATCAACAAAAGAGATATTGAAAAAGCTGTAATTCTTATCTTTTTATCAGGCTTCCTTTGAAAGGGTTAGCTGCAGTCCGGTGGCTAACACAATTAGTGCTAGTGAAAAGGAGGAAAGGTGTTATTCTTGTACTGAGAAAGAACAGGTTACGAAGTACATCCATAGAGTAGATGGATGGCTGAGAAAGAGAATATTTACTTTTTAAAAAAGGGAGGTGGGAAAAGAGAAGAATTTGAGAATTAGCTTTAATTCCTGGAAAAATACTGGAAGAGAGAATCCAGAGCTTGCAGAAACTGGGTTTGGAAGAACAAAGGAGATGAATACTGGCCAACAAATATTTTTCAAGAATAAATCATGTAAAATCAAGCTAATTTCCTTCTTGGAGAAGGTTACAAGCCCTAGGGATAAGGAAAAAACAGCAGACATCCTGAATTTTATCCTTAGTCAGGCTTCTGACTTGCTTTACTTGACATTTTCATAAGCAAGTTAGGCAAGCGAGAGCTAATGAAACTGCTCTTGGGTGAATGGATGCCTAGAGAGATCCTGGCAGAATGGAAGGCTGTGCTGGGCAGAGAACTGTTTTGTTCTGTGTCCAGTTCTGCTTGGTATTTTCGTTAGTGACCTCAGGAAATGGGAGACTTGAAGATGGTATTAAATGAAGAGATGTTTTAAGTATGAAGGACAAAGTTAGGATTCAGAAAGATGTAGACAAATGGTGGAATAAAGGATCTGAAAGATGTATATTTGCTAAAAATAAATGCAGAATGTTTTGCTTAGGAGTAATTCTTTGAAAAAAATACTGGTTTCTGGAACAATTGGCTAGGTAGTCATTTTGCAGAAGATCTGAGGGTTGTGGTGAATCACTAGCTGAATCAGCAGTGTCATGCTGTTGCAAAATGGCAAGCTGGGAGTTATAACCAGGATTACAGCCTGTAAGCCTTATAAAATATTCCTTTTGCTCTGCATTGATAATGCTTTTACCAGAATACAGCACCAAAAAAAACAGTAAATCAGTTGGAGAGAATCTAGAGCAGAAAAATGAAAATTTTCAGAAATATAAAAATCATGACTTCTGTAGAAAAAAAGAAGAGAGGTTTAGACAATCTAGAGGAGACATTATTTATGGGAAACATAGTAGAAGACTTGAAGTAAGTAAATAGGTGTTGCAAAGACAAGTGAGTAATCTTTGCTTTATCTGCTTGGTTGATGCGACAAGAATTACTGGACTTAAAATTGCAATAAGGAAATTTCACATCAGGTAGTGGAAACGATTCCTAACTGTACAGATGGTGAAGGTCTATAGTATATTGCTGAAGAAAGTTGTCAAACCTGTATGAAAGGTGGTATTTTAAGAACAAGTTGGACAAATTTCTGTGGAGAAGGTGTATGAATTCCCTGAGTGGGTGGAATCCCTTCCAGTCCTACTCTTTGTCGTTTTGTGAATTAAAAGTTAACACAAAGATCTATTGTAAGACCTTCTGAAATGTTTTGAATGTAAGAAAGCCAATATGTTTCTTCTGACCGTATTGTTATTTTCTGTTAAAACTGCATTGTTAAACAGCTTAGAGTGAATAATTTTCTACTGGCTATGCATTTATCACTCTGGTTCACAGAACTGGATTTCTAATTGATGGGTTTTTTGAGAGATGACTACCTACCAACAAATTTGCGGTTGTTCATAGTGTTTAATAAATCCTGAAATCAGCTTCAATTTAGTATTTCTTAAATAGGAAAAACACGGAGAACATTTAATTGAAAAGATGCGTTGCTGTTATAATTTGAGACATGAAAGCTTGTCTAAGCAATTTACGATTGCAGAATTTGGTGATGCTGTTCCATTATGTCACTACATTAAAAAAAAAAAAAAAGATGATGCAGAAAGCCTGTCTGCCCCATCCTAAGTGATGTAAAAACTAATTAAACCCTCATGGGAGTTATTTTGAGCACAAATTAAGGTAAGGCCCCAAATCCATATGTTTTTATTTAAATATATGCAATGTAGGAAACTGCACATTTTTAAACTATAAATTTGGGACCAAATTCCATGTTGCTTTACAGTATTTTGTAGCTAAGCTAATATTCACCAAGTTTTTGTTTTGTTTTAATTTCAGATAAATATGAGAGAGAAGCCAGTAAATATTGGAATGAATTTTACAAGACTCATAAAAATAACTTTTTCAAGGATCGCAATTGGCTCTTTCTGGAGTTTCCAGAAATTCTTCCAGAAAAAAGGAGAGAAGAGTTGAAAACACAAGAAAGATCTACAGAACACACAAAAATAAAGAGTACCAACAGTTTTACACACAGAAATGAAATGTTTGAGGAAGGAGAAAACTACTCGAAGAAAAATGGTTCTACTTCTGTACAAGGATATGTATATAATAAAAACCAAGCAAAATCTCTTACTGACAACCCTCAGGGTAAAAACTGTGGAGAAGAACTCGGCAGGCTAGAATCGTTCCCTGGTAGTGATGCCACTTACAGAATATTAGAGGTAATACACTGCAAATATTCTCCCCATCATAATACAACTCCATTTAATTGCTCAAAAGCCTGATAAAAACACTTAGTAAGTATCAAGAAAGTAAACATTTAGAATTTGACATACTACATTCATATATGGCAGAAACTTTCAGAGAAACCTAGGATCTGGGCTTTGTTTTCCCTTTCAAGTTTCTCCCAAAGCAGAATTAAGGCTAGATTATCATATTACATTTTAACTGGAAGTTGGGTTTCTAATTTCTGAAGGAAAGTTCTGTCTTAAAGTTCTCTGTCTTAAAGTGCAGTACTTGACATACTCTTGCCAAATGCCAAAATTGGACAAGAATATTGCACTTTCCTATGTAGTTTGAGAGATGGATCCTCTGTTTACTTTAGAAAGACATTGAGGAGAAATGTGATCATAGAAGTGATTTGAGAATTGCGGTATGAGCTGTTCATACCTTTTCTGTCCAACATACCTTCAAGTCTAATGGGTCCTACCTACCGACTAATTTAAGACAAAAACAAAAAAATATGAGGTTTTATTTGCTACTTTATTTTAACTTTTTGTTTCTCCTCTGATTTTAGGTTGGTTGTGGAGCTGGTAACAGTGTCTTTCCTATTTTGAAAGTTCTATGGTATGTAGTGCTGGATTGTCAAATATCAAAGTTCTGTTCTCATCATCTTCATTTTTTTCAAATGTTGGTGCCAGACAAGTGCTGCAGGAGGTGTTGAGTGGGCTGTTTTGCAGCCCTGAAATTCTGATTACTTGCAGACCCCAGATAATCTTGATAGCATCATTGCAGATCCTTGGTAGCATCATTACAAGATAGGCGTCATACTGGTCAACTCTAGTCTTGGGGGGACCAAATGTGGTCTGACAAAGTTTGTCTTCAGGTGCATTCAGACTGGTTTCTCATAGTTAATCTTAGGTAGGTGAAATATTCTCATCTTATATGTCACTGTAAAGCTACCCGATATCTCTTCAAAAGGCCAGAATCAGAGACAGTAGATAATGGCATGTGATCGACTGGTAAGAAGTTGTATTATTTCTGAATTTGGCTGGTATACTTGGTCATATTGCTTCAGGTTTTAGTGTCAAGGAAGGCACAAGTCATGGATCGCATTACTTAATTCCCTACATGAAACCTATTAGTGTTAGCAATGCCTCTTCATCCCAGAACAAATGCTTTGCTTTAGACAGCATATAATGTAAGGGGAGCCCTGTTTCATATGAAAAATTTGGAAAGTAACACTATTTAGGGAAAGATATCATGTGGCTGTATTAAAAAAGATGAGACAAACTTCCTCACAGAAGGCATTAGTCATAAGTTGGCATTTCTGATAATTAAGAATACACTCATTAGGTGTTTTTCCTGGAGATCTCTGTTATGCAAATCCTTCAGTCAGTCACATTGGTTGGTACACTGAACAATTGTTTGTCTTATATATGACCTGATGTAAACATCTTATTCTTGTCAGGGTTGGCTTTATAGCACAGTTGGTTTTACTCTGAATTTAATAATATAAAAATTGCCTTTTGTATGCATATAAAAAGAAGGATGTGTGAAGTATATGTGTACTGTGGCTACAAAAAAATTTTCCACTCAGGTTTGTAACATAATTTTTAAAGTGCTTTCCCCTGTCCCCCTCCAAATTTAAGTTACTGTTTTTTAATACAATGCATCATGAAATCTCCATCCAGATCAAACTGGCAGAGTTTATTGATTCCCTTTCTAAATAAACCATCTGTCCAAATTTTCAGATATTTTAAAAGAAAGATTAATTGATCATGAGTTGACTGTGAGGTCATCCCTCACTAGGTTTTGAGAGGCTTGCTCAGTTTCTCTTAAATGAATTTTTCAGAGGTGAAAAAAAGAAATTCTCCCTAGAGTTACTGGTATCCGATGAATGGTATGAGGAAATTTGCAGCTGGCTTAGTCTTGGATGGGAAAGGAAGGGAAAACAGTGCTACAGGAAATTCTTATTCATCTTGGCTTACACAACAAAGGGGATAATAGAGGGAAATAACCAATACTGCTTAATCTAGTCAAAAACACAGCAAGGTGGCACGTGGGAACCCAAACCTCTACAGAACTGTGGATGACTTTTGCAACACGCCACCCCTGCCCAAATCATATTGCTAATTAAACAGCATACATGGGCTAATGATAGAGACTTAGTGCAGTGCTTCTGTAAGAAAATGTGACCTATTAATGTGCATTTATGTAATACAACACCAGGACATTGTCATCAATCCTGACAGCCCTCTGTGACCTTCTTTCTTTTCCTTTTCACTTCCTCCCTGACAAGGCTATAATTCTCCCTTTTTATACTAACTGCCTGTTGGTATTCTTATGAATTTGTCTGCCCTATTGGTTCATTACAACCTATGTGGCTTTCCATGTGCTAGACATCAATAAGGCATGCTTGATCAAACCTGTGGAGAACCCCAAAGGGCCCTCTGTAGTTCCATGAACACTGAGGTAGACTTTCATCTTTTACAATAATAACTTTTTAACTGATATTGGTTTTGTTTTCCTAGCGATACACCTGGAACCTTTCTATACTGTTGTGATTTTGCTTCAGGAGCAGTGGAGCTGGTAAAGGTAATTCATATATGCTCGCTTTAGAGTACCTTATAAGCCTGTAATTCAGGAGGCTGCCAGGAAGCCATCTTCATGAAAAAGAATGTGATGGCTTTGACAACTTTTAACTGAAGTTTTCAGTATTCCAAAGAACAAAGTCTTACTCTATGCAGAGAGGAATGAATACCATCAGTGAGCTTGGTTCTCAGCTTGAGTAAGATACTAGAGAGAATAGGCTTTTATATGAGATGTTTCACAATGCTGAATAATTGAAGAAAAAAAGTTTCTTGAGTCACAGTAAACGTATTAACTGTTACTGTTCTCTCTGTGCCTCTTTTCATCTTTTTCCTGGCAGTCACATTCGTCCTACAATTCAGCCTGGTGTTCTGCCTTTGTTCATGATGTGTGTGATGATGCTTTACCCTATCCTTTTCCAGATGAGATCCTGGATGTCATTCTCCTTGTCTTTGTGCTCTCTACTATTCATCCTGACAGGTAAATGAAGACTAAAGGGCAAAACAAATGAGTTAAACCTCTTTTATCACTGGAGGTTTTCAAGGATGTCAAAAAAAAATGATGAATCTTTAATTTCTTATTTAGTAAGCGACAATATATATAAAATAAGATATTTTAAATGCTGTTCTCCATTTTCAGGCTTCAAGAGAAAAGCTGGTCAGACTAATTCATTAGTGAGCCTCCTGTCTCCATCAAAATCCAAGGGGTATATTCTAACTAAATACATCCCTATTAAAAGTGACAGTGCTTTAGGAAAATTACAAATTAAAAAACAGACCACTAGTCTTCTAGAAGGAAATTATTGATCAAACCCAAACATTCATGATTTAACACCTTACAATACATTGGTAAAGACTTAGGTTGCCAATTTAGCAAATGGATACATGCAGCCCTTTTAAACCAAAATGCATTCAGAATTTTGTAACTTGTTTGGATTAAGAAAACTAGATGTAATTTTCATGCATAGTGTTAAGTTCAGTGCTGTTAGCTTTGTTACTAATGCCTTTCAATGTCTAATGAACCAAATTTTATGACTGTTAAGGCTGGCTGATTGTGAAAATGCCCTTTTTTAATGGGAATAATGTAAAAGAGAGCATGTAAGTTAAACTCCTTGACTCTTCCTTTAACCAGATCATATGAAGGGAATACATGCTGTATGTATGGGAATACATTTATTACTTTAAGAATGTCATTAAAATGGACT
>VZTO01023005.1:1567-14608 GCA_013400615.1 Syrrhaptes paradoxus | reverse complement strand
ATTATCCTTAATCAGATTTGTAAGATTCAGACTGCTTCACATATTGACCACCGACACAAAATAATTTGTAAGGAGCCCTGCAAATAAAGCCTATGTTCTGCTATCTGACTGGGCAGAGGGACTGAAGGTCTGCATTAATTTGGAAGAAGGATTTAAAAATCATAGAATGAGGTGAGCTACTTTAACTAGACCCACAAATACATTTTAAAGCTTAGAACAAGATATATTTGCAAATGCATATTAGCAACAAAATGCAACTATAGCAAATCCCCCAAATCAGCCATCATATACTCATTTTAACAGACCTGCCAAAACTCCTAATTAAGGTCTCCCTTAGGACTCTTGTTTTCTATCTCATTATCCTGATAAAGTGGACACCAATGAGGCTCTTAATGAGGATTAAACTGGAAGCTTTAGTTGAATTTGCATCTTGCATTTGGTATTGATGAGACTCCCCTGAAGTATGCCACATACACTTGGCAGTTTATAACTCAAAATTCAAATTACGGTATGAAAAATGGGGTAATAGATTTTTTCTGCTTTACCTAACAATTTTCCAAAAATAAGAGATAAAAATTTGTCTGTTCTGATAAATGCAGCATTTTCCCATCCACAGTCCAGTAGTGTGTATCATATTGCTGCGTATCTGGCTTAAAAGGGACAGCTGCTCCAGGGATCTGGAAACACTCTCTTTAGTTTTTAACAGAAGGAAAAACTGAAACGGAAGCAGATGTTTGTGACTGTATCATGTGTGAGATAAGGCCTTTGGAGACTTTTTTTTTTTTGCCCTGACAGCAAGTGTTTAAAGTCTCATCTTCCTTAAAGGAACTGTGATTTCGTGCTTGACCCAAGAAATATGTTTTGTGTAAATTCACATGACGGAGTTTCTTGCTGATGGTTTTAGTCAATGTGGGGTTAAGTCACTGGGTTGTTCTGAAACCTGGTTACTGCCTGCACTTGCCAGAGAGATGATCCACTGCTGGGGGGAGTTTCCTCTTCTGTACCTCCTCCATCGCCATGCTGTCAGTTGTAAGGTAGCGTCACTGAAGTCTGTATCCCCTCAAAAACCAGGAGCCTTCCAGGTCCTAAGAGAAAGGAAGGTTACCTGATAGAAATAGGGCAAAAAAAAGTTTGCTCAGCATCTCTAAAATCTGTAAGTCCTGAATTAGTGTCTCAGTCAATTTATCCAGAGAGTTCAACAGACCTTAATTAGCACTCTCTAAATTAAATTTATATCTGTCTTGAAGAGATCTTCCATGTACTGAGAAGCTTTCTAAAGGCCAAGGATCAACTTTGGCATTCCCAGCAGCTTCTCCAACACACCTGCACAGCTCTTATTTCTCGTCTTCTTGCTTTAATCTATTCATCGACATCTGACAGGGGGTCGGTGAGACAATTTAACCTTCAGAAGAGACGCCAAACCCTTCCCCTCGTATATAGTGGAACATATATACATGTGAGTACCTATCTTTGTTAGTATGTGCAATCAATACTTGATTGAATTTTGATGCCTAAGTTATCCAAAATATTTTACACCCACTCTAGATTGTACAGAAAATCTGTTTAATAAAAACCATGAAAATTTTAGAATTTTTGATATCAGAGAAAAACTTGAACACACCACAAGTGCACCTCAGGGTTCAGAAAGTAAGAAGAAAAAAAAAAATTACTGTTGATGTAAAGATCTTATTTAATACACACTCTGAGATGTATGTGGCCTGATGCACAAGTTTTTTATGGTTGGCTGATAAATGTTTATTAATAAGTAATTTCCATCACTTTTGCATCTACCAAATCTGAGCTGTGAAGTACATCTGTGAACACTCTTGTTATGGAGGCAAGATCACTGTTCCTAGCTGGGTTCAGATAGTATATATGACACAAATTGTAACCACAATATAAAGAATGAGACATCTGAATGGAAAGTATATCACAGGTGCCAGGCAAAGCCAGAGCAAATACAGAGGAAGACTACAGCCTTAGAAGCAGTATTTCCCAACTTCGGCATCATTGCCCATAAAATGATGCCAGAGAGCACCTTTTTTTAAAAAACAATTCTTCTTTTAGCCATCTAACAACAGCAGCCATGATCATGACGAGAATTTGCTCTCTACCTCCTGTGGTGCCAAACCTATTTTCAGCTCACGGTAGATATTTCTTTCCAAAAAGTTTCCACCATATACACAAGAGCAGCAGGGGCCATGGGTGACACCAGCATTTTCTCCTGTTGGCAAGAAACAAAAGGTGTCACATTAATTCAGCAAATTACAAATGTTTGGGAATTATTTTTAATCAAGTAAAAATTAATAAATTGGGAAATGATTGTTCACCATCTTGGATCAAATAAAACAACAGGTCAGAGATTTCAAACCAGCTAGAGAAAGTCTCTCATCATACAACATGCAGTCAGCCCATGCAATTCTGTTTCCAGACACTGATAGCAGATATCGTAAGTGATAAAACTTTAGATGACTTCAAACGTTGTCTCTAAACTTTGCAGAAAAGAAGTTTATAGAGTTAGACACAAAGTATGATTTCAGGCTCAGGAAATCCCCGAGCTGTAAGGTATTGCAGGCTGGGAGAGAATTCTGAAGAAATATTGGTTTATGCTTTTCCATATGCATTAATTTTTGGCTTTTACAGAAGACAGGATACTGGTCTGATCCAGTACTGTGCTTTTCTGTTTTTCAATATCACAATGTTTCTCTTGGCATTGCAATGTGCAGTCTTCCCAAATAGGATATTTTTTTACACAAAATTTAAAAACAGGAAGGAAAAAAATCATGCAACTTCTTTCTTTATGATTGATTCAAGCTGACTTTTCTTTTGATTTTCTTTTTCAACATCAAATTGAAAAATCTGTCATTTGCAGTCAAAGACAAGATTTGCTTTACTTAGTTTAGCCAGTAAATCATTTGGACATGAATTTAAGAAGGTTTGCATAATGACAGTTTGTTGTGCTTCTCAATTTGGGAATTAGGGAGCTTGGAGGAACCCTACTGTTTATCTGCTTCAGCAAAAAAATCAATTTTAAATTCATTTCAATGAGTTCTGTTTCTTCTCTTCCCTGTGGACAAGTACACCTCAGATTGTGTGGTATTGGCCAACCTAACTGATGGATAACAGCTAACATCAGTTTTCATAGATCAAGTCAAGCAGGGACACTGATTTCCAGGTAAAAGCAGATTCTCCTGTTTGACTTCAGAAACTGGACAGAATTTAACCTTGATTAAAATTCTCAAAGCTCAGTCATCTCTGGTTCAAGATCTGTTGTACCCCTAAGACCGTATTTCTACACGAGACATCACAACTGACAGTCCTCAGATGTGTTTGTCTGAGTACAGTGATGGAGAAATTATTTTAAATGAAGGGCTTGACAGCTTGGAAATCACTTCTGCACTTCTATAATGTAAGCTGAACTTTCTATTAGTCAGGGCGTTTCTGTGGAGCTTGTGTCTACATGAAAACATTCCATTTGGATCTACTATAAAAGCATAACATTTTGAAGTTCAAGCATTAACAATTAAGCACTTAATTGCACTGATTAAGATTTTCATCATTTCTTTCTTAGTTTGGCAAGACCTACCATGTACATGGTATCCCAACCCTTCCACTTTTGGCTCTAACTGCAACAGTTCAGGTGTGATGTCTCTCCACAGGGAATGTCCAGAATCACCAACCAGATTTCCACAGGTACCTGAGTGGCACAAACACCTCATGAGATTCATAATAGTGTTAAGATGCTTGAACTCAAAAAAATCCATAGGATTTATGCAGTTAGATGCTTTAAAAAAAATCCTAATTTTGTTCTAACCAGTCCACTAGGTGAGAGGTGTAGCATCCTTATCTGCCACCTCTGCTTGAGCGTTTCTGTGCAAACAGGACCCATTTGACAGTGGCCGATGTCATTGTGCCTGACCTTCCTTCTGAACAGCTTTGCACTAACAGGACTGAGGTGTCTAAAGTTAATGAACTATTGACCTCAAGGAATTTGTAGTCACAATGCTGAAGTCAGAAAAAAATGTTTTTGAGTCACAAGATCATAGAATCATGGAATCATAGAATGGTTTGGGTTGGAAAGGAATAGTTCTTGGGTTTTACTTCAAACACAGATTTTCAGCAGCTCCCCTGAAAAACAAAGCTTTGGTCATCTGTTATTTGCACAAATGGAGACTATGACATAACGACAAAGATAACCTGCATTTGAGAGAGATAACCAATATCAGGTAAGTGTCATGTCTACAACAATAAATTTTAGAGCACCAGATATGTTTCCAGATAAGTCACATTTTCTGGGGGATCAGTCTCTGTGCATTCACATCTATTGCTTTTAAAAGATGGCAAAACACTTTGTAAAACAATTAAAAGGAGCAGAGGCTGCTCTTTTCCCTTCTGCAGGTAACTAGTAAGTTATGCATAGAGCCAGGAGCTCCCAGCACCCTCTTACCAGTTTTACAAGGCACATGATGCTTGCTAAAGAGACCAGGTTACTGCTGTATATTTTAGCATGGAAGGAAAATCTGTCTCCAATGGTTTTGGACACCTTGTTACATCTCATTCCAAAATCTGTCAAGCATGTAATGACAGCTAGGACACAGAGGAATACTTCTCCAGTTCAAGAACAAGAAGGCCCACAAGGAAAATTTGCTGATTTGCTAAACCCTTTTCATTTCCAGATGCAGCTGTAGGATACTGAGCATATTACTGTAAACTATCACAGATAGCAGGACTTTTGCCTCTATGGGTTATTGAGTCAGGCAGTTCCTATCTGAAGAGTTCCCCTGTAACTTGGACACTGCCAATAGAGTAATCCCGAAATCTTGTGTTGACAGATGGAGCTGCATTTGGATTCATCCAAATGCAAGTTGCCTAGAGGTTTCAGTGGAACAGCTTTTACAGGAGACTTCAACACAAAACACTAACCACTTGTGTTTGCTATCAGTGTACTGACACTTCCTACCTCAGAGAAGCGAGTAAGAAATGGTTTTGTGTGTATTTTTATTAGGACAAATAGTAGCAGTGAAGATAATCAGTCCTACAGAGATATCCATGCTGGTGTTGCAATTACTATAACTGTTCAGTGATAAAGTGTACACAAGAGGAAGGTGATTATCTTTTCCTTAAATTTCGTAGTACAGGTAGTACCTAAAATGTAGTCCCCAGCTTGGTACCAATGAGACAATAAGAAGATGTGGTCAAGTAGACTTTAGTCCCAGGTACCTATGTTCTCTCAAAGCCTTTGGTAGACTCATACGACTTGTGCTAAAACCAGAAGAATTGTGTCTTTAGTTTAAGCCCATATGGGTAGTTGAAAACTAACATGATGATGCCTGAAATTAGATCTCATATGAAAAGGTACAGTCACCTAAATGGCTTCCAAAATCATGCTGGGTAGGAACAACGCAAGAACAGTGTCTGCAGACAGACTGTTTCAATCCCACCTCTAACCTTTCCTGCCAGAAATGTCCCTCCTGCAGTGTACCTGGAAATATGCAGAAAAGGAACCTATTTCAGCCTGGCAAAAAATTCAAATCAACACAGTGACAGTGAGCAAAACTTTGACCCTTCTCCCCAAGACTGTCTAGAATAGATGTTCTCATGTGGTTTTCTTCTGGGAATAAAAATCCTGCCTGTACCTTGCAGGTATCCTTTCTCTCTTTGTAGTAGCATAGTCACTGGGATCAAGTTTAAAATTGTTCAAAACCCCAAATTCCTCAAAAGGGAGTGTGAAACTACACCTCACATGTCATTGCAAAAGCAAGTAAGCTCTGAATTATTTCAGAAGTGGGATGTTCCTTCACTCTCAATAAAAGTTAGTTGTACAGGAGAGGTGGTAGTGTGGCTAAAATACAGGGGGATAAAGATCCTGGGTTTTTTTTTTTTTTTTTTGTTATTTTGCCACAGAATTACACCCAGATTCACCTCACTCAAAATTACGTACATGTAAGTTAGGCATCCAGTTTGACTCCCTATGGCTCCCTAGATGATGAGCAGGGAGAATAAAAGCATTATTATGCATATTAATAGACATATATTTATTAATAAATGCAATGTATAACAATTGATTAATTGATTTATAAATACTATGTTTATTAATAAACACATTTTCATGTAGCTGGGTTTATTATGACCTGGGGGTGCCGCCTATCTCTATTTACAACAGAAGGAGTTTAGATGACCAGCTCAGGCTTTACTCCTAGCTTTAAAGTGGACAGATTTCAATGCGATGAATCCCACTTTTCTTCTTTTTTTAAATGTGTGCAGTGACTACAACGCCAGTGCCTGACCTCTTGGGAGCACTTACACACACTTTAAAGGAGGCGAATCACCCAAAACAACCCCTGTATTTCCTGCAGCCGGTCCACGCCTCTAAAATATTAAAAACCAGTCAAACAACTTGTTTTGGACTTGTTTTGGCTGCTGAAATGCATAATTTTCCAGGCTCTGGTTGAACTGTACCACTGGAGCACTAGGTGGCAATGTTGTTACAATGAAAACTCCTGCCAGCTCCCTAAACCAGGGCTACTTGGTGCCACTGGAGATCCCAGCGATGCTTCGCAGGCAAAGCAGAGGCTTGGAGAGCAGCCACCGCTCCTTCAGTGCTTACACGATGTCATTCTGGTTGCCCAGGCTTGCTCTGAGTGAAAAGTTGTTGGTTGGTTTGTTTGTATTTTCATTAAAAATCAAACGTTGACCTGATAGTTAGCACAAGTGTGGTCTTGTCCATGAAATTTCCAGTGGGTCTGGAGGATGTTGAATAGGACACACAGGAATAAGCTGACAGCCCTGCCACGGTAGGGTTCAGCTATCTGACATGGGGAGGTGAGAACTCAAGCCTGACCCTAGTAATATAGATGGGATCACAGAAAGACTTCACTATTACCTTCCTGTTCCCTTATGCACTAATTCCAGTGAAATCAAAGAAAAAATCCTGGGTATAAAATCTAGGATGTGGGCACCTTTTTTACAAGATTAGCACTTTTAAAGACACAAGAGCCAATGCGAGTGTGCTGCAGCTAGCAGTTCAATCTGTGTTTAATCAACTCCAGAAAATTAATCCGTATTATCAGGTCATGATTCTATGGAGCTTCTACACACTCTGATTATTTATTTTAACCCACTTTAATGCACATTATTTGCAGTTATTATAAATTGTGTGAATTGTATCTATGTGTACCAATAGGGTAAAGAACAGTTCTGGTCTGAGCTTACACCGTCACTACAAGAACCATAATGAAGACTCAGGTCTTAATTTTTTTAAGAAACCATTGCATCCTGCTGATAGCAACTCTGGCGGCCAAAAGCAGAAATATGCACAGTGCAGGATAACCCTCCCTGCTTCCCAAGGAAGGGGAGTGGGCTACACTCTCTCTCCAGGCTCCTTCTAGCTCTGAATTTTTACTAGTCTGTGAACAGTTGGATCCCACAGTAGGTATTGAACTAAGCCATGGTGTGAGCACCTTGGTCTGCACCAGAGTTGCACAAGGGTCAGCGTAGTCCTTATGTGGCTTCTCAGTGATGGTCTGCCACGGTGCTTGGGAGGGTCCAAAGATGCATCAGTGGTAGGGCCAAGGGTCTAAACAACCTGCCTACCTATTTTCCCAATTTGAAGCCTTTGCTGCTGATTGTGAGCCATATTATGTCAGAGGTACTTATTCTACCAGCTTTAGTTATCAGCTAGGTGGATATTGTTTTACTCTGTGTCTTACATGGAGGTCATCTGCCAGGTCAGGTTCTAGAAGAGATTCTCACTACACGTGTTTCCTCAGAGTATTAATTATACCACAAAAACATAGCAATATTGGAAAGGAGTGAGATACAATTTTATGTGTCTGGAAGAACAAGAGAAAATTACAGGTCTTACCACAGTGTATACTAAGGAGGCATTTGAATTACTCTCTGGATTTCTTTGGGGTGGTGAGGAAGAGATTCAGCTTCATTATTTTGGTCCTAAAATGTCTTTTAAGTCTTATGTAGTTTATATATGTCTAGGTAAAACAATTATGAAATAAATGGATGCACAAGTATTTGTACTCATATGTGTGAGGATGCTTCATGCACTTACGCTTGAAATGTTGAATGAAGAATTTCTTGAAGATTATCATTGTGAAAAAAAAATTAGTAAGGCTGCTACTCCAAAAGGAAAGTACATTTTCCTTTGGAAATCTCTCATTTATACAGATATTCTTTAATGAAAGTGCTGCTAGAATTTTTCCACAAGGACGGAAATTTAGCTACTTTAGGTGCAACTGGTTTTCCTTCTGAAACAGCCCATAGGTTCTGATTTGACAAATTATATAAACGTGCCAAGGTGTGAGCCACCCCAGAAAGGTTCCTGCATTTTCCCTGGCTTTTCTAACCACCCTTTCCTTGCCCTCCCTGGGACAGTGCTAATGCTTACACTCTTCTGCAGTGAGTCAGAGCAGGAACGTTGCATATTTGAGTACAGTTTCCTTGTTTTTTGGGATAAATCCATGATCTGGTGACCAGGAAAGACAGTGTGACTGGTTGTGGGCAGAGCAGAGCAGCCTGCTTCCAGTTGGGTTTGAGCAGGCAGCAAAACTGCTTTCCTTATGATGGATAATTCTCTTTGCTGGATCAGATTCTTAATTTTTCAATGCTCCTTACAACAAAACAAAACAAAACAAAACAAAACAAAAAACCCACCAAAAACAACTAAAACCCCCCCAAGGCCCCACCCCGAAAACAACAAACCGAAAAAAATCCCCCNCCCTGAGGAGTTTTGTGGCTTTGGATTTTATATGTTTTTTTTTCCTTAATATGCTGTTACAGGGTGAGGAGGGAGAGAATAAAAGGTTTTATTAATTCCATGAAAACAGCAGTTTCTTTTTCTCACCCAGAGCCATCCATTTAGATTGGAATAAAAAGAGAAGGATGAAATAAGGGATTTTTGCTGGGCTTTAGCCATGTGATGGTACATAGGCTTTGACAGCACAGCAAAGTTGTGCTGTTATCTGAGGAAAAATCAGAAGCTGCTAAAAGACGGGAAGTTTAAAGTGAAAAGATGTGAATTTCTGGCCTTATTCATGTCTCATTAGCTTCTGGCACAGTAAATTGCCTAGACCAGCAAAACCAGTTGTTCTTTCTCTTTTTAATGCAAATTTTGGGGGGAAATTGTAACGTCGGTGAAAAAAACTGGTGCCCAAAGAACAGAATGGACTTAACATTTTCACAAGCATCAGATACGACAATTAAGAGTGGGTGTCCACCATTCTCCTCTCCAAACAGGCTTATCTGCCCATAATTCCCTTTAATAAAACATATTAACAAGCTTTTGAAAACATATTCTTGCCACTAGATTCTTCATGTTTCTGTATTCACTCAGTAAGTTAGAAATTAAAAAGTCCCCTGGCCCAGGATGGGGATGTGAGAAAGTCTACAAAGGGATTCATTCAACATTTATTGAAATCAGTGGGGTTTGGATGATTCGTCTTTCTCGAAACATGCCCTAATGTGAATTTCCAAAGGTTGCTGGATGCTGAAACATGTGGCTGAAAATTCAAGTTTTTTTGAAACCTCCTTAGACTTCCAGGCAACAAAATTACCTCCTACATTCTTAACTGAATTCTCTAGGAAGAACCCCAGTGGAGAAATTTAAGGTTGAAAACAGGCACGTAAGCCCAGTCAGAAATCCTGGAGCTGGCTAAGAGAAGCAGATCATTAGATCAGATGGAACAGTCTTGAAAAATGCCAACTTCTCTGAAAGGCCTCTAGCTAGAATGTGTGAGATTTTGTGTGGTTTGTTTTTTTTTTACTTTCTAAAGAAGGACTTTCCCCTGCCTCTCACCTTTGCATCTCCTTTCCATTAATAATTTTCTCCCCAAAATATTCTCTTAAATGCTTTTTTAACAGTTGTGGTTACTACAAGCCATGACTAAAAGAAATATTTTCATTTATTTAAATTAAAAACTCCCATTAGGAATATCTCTATCAGCATTTCAATGTGGATGTTTAAAAATACATATTGGAGTTGAAAAAAAACCAACAAAAACTGTTTCTTTTTTTGTTGAAATACTAGTTCATAAACGCTTTTAAACTCAGATGTGTCTGGACTGGAACAATGACATGTAGATCTTTAGGTTGTACCTAGAACTATCTGGTGGGAACAACATGTAGGAAACTAAACTTTGGTGCTCTATTATGGGATATGACACCTAAATTAAATGCATAGGAAGGAGAAAATGAAGAGCAGTCTAAATATGGGTCTTTGCAATGAAAAATAACCTTCGCAATGAAAAATAACACATCCCCCCGCCCCTTACAATCACAGAAGAAAGAAATGAGATGGGGAAGAGCAAAACTATCAGATTCAGATGCTTGCAACTATCCCATGGAAACTGCACGCTAAAAGTTGTTCAGTTGTCCTTACACATCTTCAGCTGAAGTGGGGCAATGAAGACAGGTGCCTTCATGACTTCCCCCATAAGTATTTTTTTCTTACATGTCTGCTTGTGTGCCTTTTTTTTTGTTGTAACTGTTAAGGCAAAATTTGTCTGTAAAAAAGATGTTAATTCTGGCACAATGACTTGGAAAGTTTCATGACATAGTGCAACATAAAACAGTAATTAGAGGAAGAAAAAATAAATAACTCTTTTTGTTGAAATGGTGATGTGCAGTCTTTCGAAGAAGCAGCTACACAGTCCATGACTTTCCCCAGACTCATTAAAGCAAAATCCTTAGCCATCCTGCCCCTTTCAAAACCATAAATTCTGCTAGGATTGCATGCCAACTTGATTTAAAGTGGCTGCTCATCGAAAGAAAGTGTTGACTCTAAATTCAGTTCTTTGTAATGTTCTGAACAAACCGTAATCTGCTTTCATGGACAAAATGAGACTTTTCACCCTTCTGTTTTGGATTGTCAAATATTTTATTACGGGTATTATGGGATAATCATCCTTTTCTTTCATTTGTTGATTGGTCTGGTTGGGTTTTTTTCTTATTTTATATTTCTTATTTTATTAAAACAAATCATTGATTTCTCTAAATGTAACTTGCTTGGTGTCCTTTGGAGTTTCTGTCCCACCTGTGCACCAGCGTAGGTCATCACGTATAATTCAGTGACGAAGATTTACCCAGACCTGAGCATGGCATAGGGGGTTAAGCCCTTCATTCTTCAAGAGCTCAAGATTTTTGTTGCAGCACCCTCTACAGCAAACTTGTCAATACACCGATAGTCACTAAAGCAGCATTTTCCTACAAATATTCACTTGATATTTTTAAGCAAACTTTCTTCCATTTCTCCTCAGACCTGTTTTTGTTCACACAAATATTCCAGGCAATTTAACCTCTAGGCAGAAATTTTTCCTTGAGGAAGACACACAGATACAACAGCGAAAGGAACCCAATAAAATAAACTGGGAAGAAGATTGGCAAGCGAGATGGACAGATGGACTGTTAGTTTGATATGCAGAAATAGTTTGCTCAGACTGAATTCAGGAGGGTGTTCAGAGAACACAGAGTATAGCTTGTAAATGGGAAGAGTTCAAAGCAGGAACCTGGTATTTCAAGACAGGCTTGTGTAGGCTGGAAAAGAAATGTATGTGTGACACTGAAAGNATAGTCACTAAAGCAGCATTTTCCTACAAATATTCACTTGATATTTTTAAGCAAACTTTCTTCCATTTCTCCTCAGACCTGTTTTTGTTCACACAAATATTCCAGGCAATTTAACCTCTAGGCAGAAATTTTTCCTTGAGGAAGACACACAGATACAACAGCGAAAGGAACCCAATAAAATAAACTGGGAAGAAGATTGGCAAGCGAGATGGACAGATGGACTGTTAGTTTGATATGCAGAAATAGTTTGCTCAGACTGAATTCAGGAGGGTGTTCAGAGAACACAGAGTATAGCTTGTAAATGGGAAGAGTTCAAAGCAGGAACCTGGTATTTCAAGACAGGCTTGTGTAGGCTGGAAAAGAAATGTATGTGTGACACTGAAAGGTTTTTTTTTCTTTGAAAAAAAAAAAATCCCTTTTCCTCCTGAAAAGTAAGGATTTTAACTGGAAGGTAAATATGGATGAGACTGAGAAACACTGAATAATTGGAACATCAATAGGAGGATGAGGCACGCTCTGGAGGTATCTGCCTCCACAGACCATGGAAGAAAATCCAGATGACTAACTGGGATGAAGGACTATTTTTTTACAAGATCCGAGTAAAACACTACCAAATCAACTCGTGGAGAACAACTTTAGCAATTTTGGGATCCTGCGATTCACTGCAGGGTGTAGAGCCTACTGAAGTCACCGAAGTCTTATGACAGTGTGGAGGAAAGCACAGGGTCAGAGGTACGTGACAATTTTAAACTAGGCTAATTCTCTTGAGAATGGTACCAAGTGGGTCATCTGGCCTCAGAAAATGAAAATAAACAGGCATGAGTCAACTTCATCAACACCTGGTTGTGGATGAGCTTTCATCATTGATAAATATTGTTGAAATAATATGAAGAGAACTTAAACAGGCCCAAGACATGATTAATTCATTCAGCTTTGTTGAGTTCCAGTGCACAGGCCAGTCCAGTGGCCCTGCTCACGTACTGTTATGTAGATAGGTTTATACCAGATGTTCTCCAGGCACAACGTAGTCAAAGACTATCCTTTCACCAAATATTTCAACATCTAAAGAGTTGTATTCCTTCTCTGTTGCACTTGGGACGTTCATAGGAACTGTTAGACCTATTTGACTCAGTTTTATGGTGTAAATCAGAACTGCCACAAGACACCATTTTGGTGCAAGATACATAAGAGGGGAAATGGTCATTCAGCCAAATCTTTTGGCAGCTTATTCCATTGACTAATCTATCTGGTAATAGATTATGACCTGTCAAAATTGAAAGGCTCAAAGTAATTTATGTTTCCCCAATACTCTATAAAACCCCTGTTATTAAGTTCTGAGTTAGTTTGCTAACTGAAATTTCCCCTTTCATATTCTGCTGACTCTCCTGCCCATCCATCTAGCTCTATGACAGCCTTTTGGCTTCTCGGTCCCTCCCTCCATGTCCCTTGCCTTTCCTCTTGCCT
>VZTO01023004.1:2197-226137 GCA_013400615.1 Syrrhaptes paradoxus | reverse complement strand
AATAATATAGTCATGTAGGAAATCAAGTAGCCTATTATTGAGAGTTATTTTTGGTTTTCGGTTATTCAAGATATCAGGTGATATATCCAAGATACCTCCTATCGGAGTAGTTTGGGATCATGACTGGCAAGGCTTCTTTAGGTGATGTATTTAACACCTACCCATGAAGATAGCCTGTGTCATCTTATGGACTTAAAACCAAAGTGCCCACAAGTAAAATAACAAATTTATGGAACTTATAAAGCCAATAGAGAAAAAGAATCTTTATATTAGGCCTTTCAGGAATGGTGTTTTTAATGTGTATGAAATAATAAGAAAAACATCATAAAGAAGTAATATATTAAAGAATGAAAATTTTCTTACCATAAATGAAATTCAGTTCTTTGGGATGTGACAGTGTGGAAGGTTGTAGTTGCTTCCATAAGGCCTGTTTGTCCTTCTGTAAGGGACAGCACACCAGAGGCTTGGCACTTCCTGTTTTTTTTCTCCTCTGCAGCCTCAGTGTGTTTGTGTCCGGAGATTTACCTCAAGGCAGAGGAGACGAGCTAGTCTTTGGGCAGTATATGACTGTTTCTAAATGCAAGATCTATTTCTGTTATTTATGGAAACAATAAATAATAAATATCAACAAATGCTAGTTCTTGGTAACAAATCTAATCAATTACAAATGGGATTTTATTTCCAGGGAATATTATATATGCATCTTGTATCTGATGGGTACCTTCCTTGTAGATACACCATACTGGGTTCACCTCAAGAGCATGTTCTGGTGTGCTGGAAACCACAAATAGCTCTTGTTGAAGAAAGAACGTAATGGCTCTAACATATCCTTATGTTAATCTTTTGCTTCCTCCTTACTGTAGCTATATTTATGCATTACGAAAGTAAGTCTTGACAAAGCCCAAATTTTCTCATTGTGTAAAATTTAAGCACACTGTTAGCTAGTATAGTCTACTTGTTTTTCTAAATAGTTGTGCTCTCTAGCATTATTAAAACATTTTCCTGTTATTTTGATACTCTAGAATGTCTACTATTTCATATCACAATTGCTTCAAAAAGAGCTCCTTGAGATTGCAGGTTAAAAACATGGGTGTAACTGCTTTCTTTGAAAGTGTGCAATTTAAATTACCAAATTAAATCATATAAAGTCAGAAAAAATGGAGCTGAGCTAGCTGAATGCTTAATAAGAAAATTTCAAAACACTTTTGCGAGATATACATAAAAATAAAATTATCAGTTGTTACATATTTCTCTCAACAGCATCAACTTCTATAGGGGCTAGACACCATATGTGTTGCTCTTATATTTTCTTTAAAGGTAATTTGTAAGTCCCAACATGGATTAGTCAGTTGGCCTAGTGGAAATGGTCGGTTTGTGGCTTCTTGGTGAGTCTTCTCATTTTTGTCTTTTAGCTATGCTAGCTAAATGCTTTGTAAAATAAAGGAGATTTCTGAGGAAAATAGCAAGAATCCCAGTGGTGCTTGAAGGAATTCACTGTTTTGGTCTGGCATTATTTTTAGTTCTTGCATAATAAATTGTTCTGTATTTTTCTGTGTACATCTGTCTTCTAAGAATTACACAGAAGATACAGCAAGCATGGTAATCTGGGGGTGGGTCCTTATGTGGCTTATCTGTCTCCCTTGATGAACCTCCTTACTAGAGAACAGAAAAGTGCAGTCTTTCAAATTCTCGATTGCATTTGTCACCTGCAGTTTTCTATCTTACTTTAAATGCTTTCCTGGGTTGTGAATGCACATTGGTTTGATATGAATTCTCCAACTGGATGTCTCTAACTGGGTTCCCTTTACTGTTTACTGTAGTGGCTGTTTTGTTTTTACTGGTCTCTATAATGAAATGGATTTTAAGTAAAACTGAATTGGTCAGTGTAATGATTCATTATGGTCTTCCAGCAGAGTTGCTTTGAAACTGCCAAGGTAAGGGTTTAATTTGCATTTTTTTAGGTATTAAATAGATTGGCAGGGTATGGCAATAGTACTTTGCTCAATGCAGACATTTATTTTAAATACAGTTTTATGTGGGTGATGGGTGCTAATCAGTTTCTAAGCATTAGAACTAGCTTTTCTTTTCCAGAAGCCTGAATTGGTACACTAACAGCAACAGTTCCTCCTCATTTAAGCTTCCTGTGGCTTTAGATTTAATAGATGTGGAATGAGAAATAAGTTTCAACTGTATTCTGTGCAATGGAGTGGAGTTAGCCAAAATTCCTAGTCTGCCCTGTGAGCCAAATCGTACCCTGTAGAGGCAGACACATACTACAAGGAAAAAACACAATAGCACTTTTTGCTGCTTCTGGCTTTCTGGTATGCTTACTGCTTTGCAAAGATAGGACATGATCTTAACAGGAAATTATTTTTTGTCTTGTACTTTCTCTAGGTCAGTGTGGATGTTTTGAATAATGAAATGACTGAATTTGGGTTTACTTTTAATTTACTTCTTTACTCTTCTTTGTTGGAACAAATTTCTGCAACATTGCTTAGGTTTTTCTGATAAGATTTATGAAAGCAGCCAAATGTGACTTGCCTAACATGGTTTAAACAAAGAAGCATTCTGATAACTTATTAATAAAAATACACTTCTTATGATCCTACGTTTGAATAAATTATTAAATTCTACTTGATGTTTATCAGAGTGATTATTAGGAATATCCAAAACAGATCTTTGCATTACATACAAGAATAAACAACTTCAGATTTGGTTTAATTCATTCTGGGATAATTCCTCCTCTTTAAATTAAAAGATTAAGACATTTAACATAGATCAGATACGATTAACAAAGTAAATCTGAGGTACATAAAGTCAAATTCTGTGCTAATGCAAACTAGTAATGATCATGTATACATTAAACTCTTGACAATAACTCATACAATATGTGATTAACATACAAGTAATTTTTCTGAGGTTTATAATTAGAAATGTGACACCAAAATATGTATTTGAAGCTTATTCAGTATTATCACACCTAATTGGTATCTTTAATATATCGGATTCTGCTAATTTGCCCTTGCTTTTGACATTATTCAAATAGTCCCTTGAAGAAAAGTTCATGTATTCTGTAGAGAAATGCTGGCATTGAGTGCACCAGGGTTTGACAGCAATGGAAGAAATACAAACAAATTAAAATTATTCATCTGACAGCTGTGTCTAAAAATACAAAGTCAAACATGAGGTTTGATTAAACATCTCTTTCTCCTCTTTCTGAAACAGTAACAGAACTTCTGCTAAATATCCAATTGACCAGGAAATTCCTGTTGTCGGGATGCTCAGAGCAGGTAGTGAAGGGGAAGCAGCAGTGCAGTCTTTCCCATACCTACAGGCTCCAGCTCTGTTCTGGGGAACTGCACCTGTGCCTAAGCAGGCTGCTTCATTTCTAGCCCACCCACTTCTTGGCCTGTATCCTTAAGACTACTGTTTTTCTTTTTTTGTTTTAATCCCGTAAAGTAACCTGTCACTTGATTTTGATATAATGGACTGTGGTGGGTTTCTACCCCAAGCTACAGCCTGGTTTTGAGAGCTAAAAAAATTGCTAGGAACAGAGGATGAAGGCCAGTAGGAGACATTTGATTGTATATATTGCCTGAGTCCTCTTGACCTTATTCTGCATGAAAATATTAGTAATTCTTCTCAGGATCCTCCCCAAGATCACTCATGTATTTTCTTCAGAACCTGTTTTCTCTAAGTAAGGTGTGGATTGCTTTTGCTGAAGTTAAAATGCCAAATGTGGTTTCTTTCAGGCCATGCTGATTCAAGTCATGTCAAACAAAACTATTTTCGAACACTTTTTGTTTCCAGATTCCTATTTTACTATTAAGCTCTTGCACCAGGAACAGAGGTGTATGGACAATTGAATGGCTCTACAATAAGCTGTTAGATGTCTTTACTATACAGGAAACTACAGGCTTAACCTAGATGTGAATTTCAGGTTTATAAAAACAAAGGTTTTAAGTAAAGTGTTCCTAGCCCTTATGATTGTAGAAAAAGCATGAAAACCATGGCTAAAGTTCTTCCCAAAAGCTCAGAAGCCAGACAGGAATGACAAAGAATTCCCAATTTCTTCTGCAAACATTTAAATATCAGGATTTATGGAAACTTGACAGCACTGTTTCAGAATGCAACACCATTTTGGAGGTATTTTATAAATATTTGCAATCCTAGTCTACAGACTGTCACAGATGTAAATACAATCATCAAAAAGCAACATTCTCTTAAGTATTTTCACAGAATCACAGAATGTTAGAGATGGGAAGGGACCTTGAAAGATCATCTAGTCCACTCCCCCTGCCAGAGCAGGAACACCTAGATCAGATCGCACAGGAACGCTTCCAGGCGGGCTTTGAATGTCTCCAAAGAAGGAGACTCCACAACCTCTCTGGGCAGCCTGTTCCAGTGCTCTGTCACCCTCACTGTAAAGAAGTTTTTTCTTATATTCAAGTAGAACCTCCTATGTTCCAGCTTGAACCCATTGCCCCTTCTCCTATTTTATCCCATAAAAAGGGAAATAAAGTGTAAACAAGCCAGTGCCTTTTTTTTCTCCCCCTCTAGATAAAAGCACACATTTATCTTGTTCCACTGAAAGTGAGGCTGTGGCTAAGGTGAAGAGAAATAAACATATTCCTAAATTGTGCCTGGCTCACCAAATACTAATGCCTATAGGTCATTTTCAGGTCAATTTCTAACACTATAGACTGTAAATTGCTCCAGTCTCAGGATAAAATAGTTTGCCTTTTTGCATACAATAAAGGAACTATTGTAGAAGCACCATATGTATATTGAATTTGATACAGATTCTGTCACAGGAAAAATGTGTTGCTCACTTACCAGCTTGTTTGGCATGCCTGCTATGTGTGTAAAGGTGCAGAAAGGCCTGTTTATTCCTGCACCAGAGTTATTTTATCCAAGTAGGAAAATATTTCACTCAGAATAGCACCCACCAAGCCATGTATTTTAGAGAAATCTGTTTTAGAGCATAATTTCCGTTAAAAAAATAAAAGTTATTCAGGGAAATCATAAAAGTTACTCTGTAGTACTCCAAATGCAGTGTTTTTTAGGGCTGTGCTAGTATTATCTCTTCTTATGGAGGCAAGGCTCCTTAAATAACATTTCCAGTGAACTCTCCAGATTGGACTTGGGCAGGCTTCATTTTGAGAAGGTAACAGGTAGCACATGTGCCTCAGCTTTTGAGAGAGGCCCACTTTGAGTATGGTGTGGAACCAGGCTGTTTCTGCAAGAACCTAACCTGGGAACAGTGTAAAACCAGCTCTTCAGATGTCGTTTTCCAATATGTTGAATGGAAAGAGACTGGTTGCCTTGGTAACATACCCGAGTTGCTTAGCAAGGTTGGTTTTAGTTAATTAAATGCTAAGGGGAAAAGAATGAGAGATACAGTTGCTTTAAACCCCTAGGAGCAAGCCAGGATGGATATGGGGACAGAGAAAGCATGTGCTGAAGTTCAGCTGAGAAGCTGGCCTTAACCAGGACAAGGAAGTAAAATCCAGAATGGTGAGGACATCGGTGTGCTCTGAGTGGCTGCAGTCACAATGCCTGGAGACTTGGATGCCCTTGGGAATGTTGTTTAGATTTATTTTGGGGTGGTGTTTTGGGGTGGTTTTTTGGGGTGGGTGAGGCCTGGTTGCAGAGGATCATCTGGGGCTGAGGGAGGGTTACCGACTGTGAGGCTGTGGAGAAGCTTTTAGAAGGGGGTGGGTGGCCCACACTGGCAACAGCCAATTGTCAGGTGCCACCTGTCTGAATGAACCAATCAGCTGGGGGTTCTCAGCCCTGTGGCAGTGGGCAGGAAGGGGTGTTGCACACCCTGGGGAGAGACCCCAGGGCCCTCTTCCTGACCAGCCCTCTGTACTGGCCTGCACAGCTTCTCCCCCAGGAAAGGAAGTTGTATAACTCGTGAATCTGATTAAAGTGTATATCTGAGTTGATCTAGTCCCCATGCTGACAGTTTGGATTTGAACAGTGAGATCAGAGCATGGCCAAGATCAGGTGCAGTACTTAAGAAGTAAAACACGGTAGGAAATGGCTGTTTGGAGATTAGGTCTTGTTCCAGACTCACTGAATCAGTGTAGCTTTAGAAATGGGTTTTTAAAAATATTTGTTGAAGAGTAAGCTATATACTGTCCTGTTGCAAGCTAAGGGAATGTCCTCGTTTGATCCAGACCAACCCCACATGACAAGAGAGGTGGAGGCTGTCTTTCTCACTTCTGAAGAGAAGTGGGTAGCAGCAGTGAATTTTAAAATGGATGTTATAAATGGCAAGCTAAAACTCTAAATGCTAGTAATTGTAGCTAATCTCTTGGACACATAGGGTGATCTGAAATTCATGGCACACGTGAAGGAAAACTAAGAAGGCTGAGTGAAGCTAGAGGAGGAGACAGAACCTTTTCTTAACTTGGGTCTATTGATCTGGATATTAATGAAAGTTAAAACCATTTAAAAATATTACCCTTATCAGAGCTATTGGAGAAGACATTTTCTGTTGTGTAGATAAATGAGGAAACAACTATAACTGTATACAACTTTTAGCACATACTGATTTCCTGCTTCCTTAGCTTGTACAAAAATATACTGCTTCATAGTGTTCAGTGACTGGTCTGTCACTTGAGCACTCAAGTGAGGGAAGATCAATCCTATTGCAAATAGGGAACTGAACCCTTATAGTCATGCAAATCCCAGGTAGGGAGCTGTTCTGTAACACTTCCCTACTTCCTGCATTAAAGAGGGAATAAAATATTTGCATTCTGTAAAGTTTCTGTGGAGCTGGATTGTTTTAATTGGATTTTCATTATTTGTACTTTGTCCTTGTTCGTGTGAGAGTACTTGGAGCTGACAATGAATAAAATTTACTCTCTGCAAAGTTTGTAGAGTTACTTTCATCATGCAGTGGAACTTAGAAGCAGCCATGGATGAATTTTCGTCTTACGTTCAGTTGTGAAGGCTGGGCAAGGGATATATTTTTTTTGGTTTTGTCCACGACAAGCTCACCTTTAAAATGAGAAGAAAAAAAGGAAATAGTGTGTTCAATTGCGGATATTACATTAGTCATCTTAATAGTAAAGTTTTTTAAAAGTAATTCAGTATTTCATTTCAAATGCGTGTATTTTTCTCACTCAAGGACATACAGCTATATTAGAGACTTTTCTGGTAAATAAACTAGGGACTTTTCAGATTTTTCATAATATATAGCAGAATGGACTGATCTATTACTAGGATTTTTTTCCTTCTGTTGAAATACCTGGTCTGCCTTTAGGGCCCCAGTGCAGAGTGGAAAGTTGGATTCTCCTCTTTCACTCCTGTACTCCAGTTTTTTGTATTATAGTTCTTACTGGAAAAGCTTCATCTAAAACAGACAAGTAGAGTGCTTGTTCACAGCATGAAGCAAAGAACAAGAAGTGTGAAGATGTGATAACATCTGACAAATACTTATTAATTGCTGTATACTAAATTCAGGCCTGTCACCCTTTGAACATAAGATTCCCATGTCTAGTTCGTGTTTTCTAGGCAGTCTTTCCATATAGAGCCTCTATTTTAGTGGTCAAATAGAAAGTTGCTCACAGAGGTCTTTGACATTGCAAGTCTGTAATCCACCTAGCACACTCCTAGGTTTGCATTTCAAAATATATGAGTTTTCTTAATAAAGTATTAAGGATGCATATTTCTTTGTAATTGAGAGATTGTGCTTGGAGTTTCAAGAACAAGGCTAGTTGTGTAGGTTCTGAATACAGATTTGGAACTATCTATGCTAGTGATGAGACCAATCTTATGAAGGAATAGCACAGTTTGGAGAAAATGACCTGTCTCTTACAACCAGCTAAAGCATTTAGGATATTCTGCGATATTATGTTGAGTCAGAAATTGTCAAAAAGCCTTCTTACATAGGGTCTTGAACAATATACATTTCCATACTTCAGGTGTTTTATTTACTGGCTCAAGATAAGCAATCTCTATGCGTAGTTTTCTTCATAAAGACATTAAAATTAAGTCTTGCTGCAAGAATGTTGCATTCTATAATGCTCACTGGGATTTTGCAGAGAACTAACTGGTAATGAGATATAGCTTCTATGGTCTTCAAATTGGAATTGAAATGAATAATGATATATTTTTAATACTAGTCACAGTTATGTATCTATACTAGTGCTATGCATCATTAAAGTTATGAAAAGTATTTATGTGGAAATACTTATCCTTAAATATGGTGTGCTAAGATACCTTCTCTTTCCTATTTTTGAGAATTTAGTACACCGGAAAATACTGAGAAGGTATCTTTTGTAAATAAACCTCTCTGTAAGCAGTGTATTCTGCTCTGCTTCAGGTATTTGTGCACCTCTGTTTTTTACTAGTGTGAATTAGCAAATTGCTGCAGGATGGGAATATAGTGGGTGTGCGTGTAGGAGCAGCCATCACATGGCCAGCATTCAGGCTCGATTACCTTATGGTGATTTGTACTCAGTGCTATTTTCTAGTGTGCTATGGAAGAATCATTAAAGATTGGATTGTAATGCAAATACATGCAAAATCACCACTTGAGAAATAAGAATGCCTGTATAAAATTCAGGATTTGTTACTACAATTTAGTGTTGCTTTGTGACATCATTTTGATTTTTTTTTTTTTGCTTTTTTGAACTTAATGATTTTCATTTCAGCTTCCATTTCTTTTAGTTGTCAGAAAAGGGTAAACTGGCTTAGAATTCTTTCTTCAAAATTTTTGAATTAGAATGGTCCTTAGGTCCTTGTTAAAAATGTAGTATTGAACCTGCAAAGCTAATGTGTCTATCTTAATGCTATTAATAAACACTTAAAGGGATCATTAAAGTAAATCTACTTTAGCCTTTAGTCAGATGTGGTTTTATGTAATATTCTGTAATACTTTTTTGAAATATTGCCACCTTTTATATCAGGGTTTTGTTTTGTTTTGTTTTTTTTTCTTTCAAGGAGAAAGGGGAGGGAAAGCATAAAAGAACTGAGCTTATTCTTTACATGCTAACCCTCTCATTTTTCTTGCAGGAAATCCTGGCTGAGTAAAGTTGGAAGCCCAAGTTCTCGCATAGATCGAACAAATTTTTCGAATGAAAAGGAGATTTCCAAGCTTGACTTTTCAGGATTTAGCACTAGATACTAATAAAAGAAAACATCACTAAGCGCAAAACTATGACGTTTCTGCTGCATGATATTTTCAGTGCCTCATTTGAATGCTTTCTGTACTAGAGATAAATATAAATGGTCCTTGTTCACATAAAGTAAGAGTTCTTAGTTGCTGTATTAGACACTTTACACCATGAATGTCAATATCTAATATTTAAAATGCCAGTATTTTATTGGCTCTTAAAAGCTAGATAAATGGATACAAGTCAGTGATTATTTGTGCCTAGGTTCCATACGGTTATGTATAACAAATATCACTAATATTTACACTGATTCATATTTTAGATGCAAAATAGTAAATGTATGTTCAGCTGTTTGTAAGTTTACCAAAAATAGTTAACTACAGAACTGGAACACTGACATCTATTTGAACAGCACTGTATTATAGATCATGGTATTTGTGATAATTAGAGATTTATATATTAAGATATATCATCAATTTAAAATAAATATATGTTGTGTCAAACTAAGATTGTCTAACCAGCTCTAGTTTAAATTTCTCTATAATAATGCAGATAAGTCTTGGAACAAGATAATGAAATGTGTGGCCTCTCACCCCTTTTTCCTTTACTGTCTACCTTCAGCTTGCATCCATGCTGGCTATAAAGGATGTTTTGATCTTTTTGCTTTTTCGATGTTCTTACTAAAATGGAAGATTTCAGTTCTTTTCCTTATATGTTATTTGCTCCTTAGTTAACAATGTATGTTGGATTCAACACTATGCACCCACATCCATCATATCAAGTACATGAAAGGTCCTAAGAAACTTCGAGTTACGCGTTTGCAATAAATATTAGATAAGTCTTTTCAGTATTGGATGTACTTTTCTTATATAGTACTCTTTTCACAGGCACCAAGGAATGTGTCAGGGCTGGAACAGGCCTATATCCTCAATTCTAAAGTACTAATGTGTCAGGATTAGTACATACTGGAAGACTCTGGTTAGATCTCTGATATATCCCAGCAGGCACCTGCATGTTCTAGCAGTACTCTCAGTTAATCAAGATTGATGTGGTCATGCTATGATGAAGGCTCGAGCTGTAAGTTCCTGTGAGAAATGTATAGTACATAAAGTGCAGTAGTACTGCACTAGTGTGGTTGTGTGGCCTTGGGTAGGCTGTGTGCACAGGCAGAGCGCTGGCATTTCCGTGGGCTGTGCTGTACCTCTTCTAAGGGTAAATACTGTCAATTTAGGCAACATCCTCAAATTTGTGGTTAATTTTTTTTGATTTCTGGAAAGGACATTTCATAACTTGAGCATTGCACTTTTTCATCTGTGCAGAGCAAGGTGTGCATAGAAAGGTATTTCTACTGATTACTAGATTTATTTTCACTGAACCTTTCTATATTGAGCAGTAAAATCTCCTTTCTAGAATTTGCAGGACTTATGTATAAATTCATACAGTTCAAACCACACTTGACTTGTGTGACTTAAACACAAGGATCCTTTGTTGAAGTCATTGTCAATAACTCCTGCTGAACTCAAATGGTAAATGGCAAAGTTCAAGTGTAGCAGTAGCTCAATAGCTGTTACATCCTTCCTGAAAATTGTATCCTGCCGAACATAAGTAGTTTACATTTTCCTTCAAGCTACCTGGCAGAAGATACTTCCTCACTCAAAGGCATTTTCAGCCAAGTTGCTTTGCTCATATTTTGAGCAACAATGATAGAGGAAGGCAGAAAACAAATGGGACATTAGATACACAGGAAGAGGAACCAAAGATGAAATTGTTGTTTGATGTGTTTGTATGGGTGGAGCTGCATGCTCACAAGAACTCAGTAATTTTACCCAGACTCCACTAGAAATGCAAGGCTTGAGGAGGGGAAAGCAGCCATTTAAAATGTTCAGTTTTCAGAGGGAGAACGTGTACAGGTAGAGAACTTTGAGAAAGTTGAAAGATTAAGAAATCTACATGTAACTTTCTCACATTGAAACCAAACAAATAGTTAAAGTCTTAATATGAGCACTACACCAAGGATTTTAGAATGCTTTTCCTAACCAAGAAGTATTTCAACGGAAGTTATTTCTAATATGTTACTAAGCAAATATAATTTCTGTAATCTGTGGCCTGTATGCTGTAGGCCAGATCTCTTGTTGAGTCTGTGTCACAAGGGGTTTTTTCTATATCTGTGATAATACTCAGCCTCTTCTTTTGTGCTCATTTTGAGCCTAAGTAATGAAAAGATTGATTCTGGAATACGTCTATAAGCTTCTTCTTTGCGAGTCAGCAATACTATTTATTTTCTATTTCAATATCCACTTTGCTCACATCAGTGATGTGACAGGAGACAAAAAAATAACATGCAAGTTCCCTCATGAGTTTAGCTCTGAGTATTTTTGCCATTCAAGACTAAAAACATGTAATTTGTGTTGAACCATAATAGTTTCCTAACACTGCTAAATAAATTGCACATAGTATGCTTTTCATTCTTAGAGAAGTTAAGATTTTGCTGAGCAAATAAGCACTACAGGTGTGTTGATGTTTCCCAGAAACCCTGGGCAGGGTTTTTGGAAGAAGAGGAAAAGGGAATAAATATCACATTCCATCCCTTCAAAGCTTTGGGAAGTTTTATAGCCAGTTGTACTTCTGAAGTGAAGCCATGTAGAGTTTTCTGGAATGAATGAAGTTCTAAGGGGCAAAGGGATCTCTTCCCTTATGCTTCCTCATTCTAGCTGAAGGTGTGAAGGTGGAGGCCCAAGATGGTGATGAGGGAAATAATAGTATATAACATAGGGAAAAAAAAGTATGTCCCTGTGAATTCGGGGGTTACTGAGGCCAAAGCCCATCTGTTAGCAAACTGAGGAATTAATACTTGACTTGCTGAGTGCTGCTGACATCCTGATCCATGGCTCCAGGGGAATAACTTTCCAGACATTTTAGGCTCTCTTTGTGTTGCACTGAAATAAAACTTTAATGCATCATATCTGTTCTAAACTGTTGTTGCATACCCATGTTTTATTCATGTGAATGCCTGCAGTACAGTTAGGATCCTGTATTTGTCAAAGTGTATAGCCAGCTTGAATTAACTTGTTTTATGAACAGGGAAATACTTGATTTGTACAAAGTGGCACCTGCCTCATTTGTGGGTAAATACAAGCTTGTAGGACTCTTGCCCAGGTGATCATCAGCAATAAACAAATAATCCTGCATCTTCTTGGGGTTATGCTGCACAGAAAATGGAGGCTTGTACTGACTACAAGAAAGAGAATAGATTGAAGTTTGTAAGTAGCTTACATGAGATGGTATTGTCAAAAATGCATTGAAAAGGAGTCTAGAATAGACAGAGTGTCATTATTGCCCTCCTGAAAAGGCTATTATAACTGAACAGATAGCAGTTTGTTTGGTATAACTTGGGTGACTTTTTCCAAAAAGACAGATACTTGAAGACTGTTCAAAGTAACTTCTGTTCTCAGCCTGAATGATCCTTCAGATCGAGGCAGGATGCAGTCCTGCAGTCTGAGCAGGTCAAGGCTTAATGGTGAGCCTGTGGCATGGCAGGAGATAGTGGTACCTTCTGTCTGTCAGCTTCATGGGGAGGCAAGGGAGGCTGGCCTCTGTGCTACTGAATTTGGGGGTTCTGAAGTTGGATGAGGAGCTTGTCAGAGGGGCTGGATGAGTCCGGGCAAGAGACCTTGTTATGGGTTAAGCTGAGACAGAGTTAACTTTCTTCATAATAGCTAGCAAGAGGCTGTGTTTTGGATGTGTGCTAAGAAAGCTGATAAGAAGTGATGTTTACATGGCTGCCAAGGTCTTTCAAAAGACCCATCCAGCAAACCATCACCTTCACATTTGGGGAGATTTGAGCCTTCTGTAGAATTTGGTTGCTTGAAAATATTTTGCCACGCTGCAGGTCACATGTTGTGCTGCTGCAACTAGTGAAGTATTGTCTTAAACTGCATTTATTAATCTTCTCATTTTATTTAATCCTCAGATTCTGTTAAAGTATCATGAGTCCAAGTTCATCCAATTTGTGGAAATACAGTGTGTGCAGAACATCAGAGCAGTATCTCTAGATTTAATGAAAACATCATTGATTTTGAGGAGCCAAAGAATTCCAATGGCAAGATAGAACAAAAAAGGGGCAAGAACAATTGGCTAATTAGACATCATCAAAACTAAGTTGACACTTTTTTCTTTTCTACTACATGCTAATATCACTCAGTTATAACTGTAGATATTCTTTATTTTTATTTTGACTGATTTTTTAAAAAATGTAATGCAGCAAGAACAAATTATATATAGGCCAGCTCTATTCTTCCTGTAAGATCAAATGGTTTCTAGCTATCCAAAAAGGGTTGAGACTTCTGAAAGTCTGTTCCCACTATTTCCAAGTTACTGTGAATTCTGGATAGGCAATTTCAAAAATTTATGGGTTTGTTTATTTTTGATTAAAGAATAAAAAAATTAAATCTTCCCTAAATAGTGAACAGAAGGAGAGCATTCTGTCTCATCAGGAATGATGTACTCTTGTATTATGCTATTTACTCTCAATGCTTACATTATCATCATGCAGAACAGGATTTTTGAGGCCTCATGCAGAGAAAAACATGATGGTATTTTCTGCCATACTTTCTCTTACGTGACACAAATCTGTCACTTTTTATTTTCTTGATATCCTCTGGAGCTGCCTTTCTTGGTTTGCTTTCTTCTTAGAAAACTGTATGAATGTTTGCTGCTGGAATTCTCTTACTAGATAGAATGAACTGGATTAGTCAGGAGAGCTTACTGATTAATACATAGCCACATACTACTGCCCACTAAAAGTACTTTAATTTTAAGGGAAGGCTGTAATGAAACATGATGAGGGGAAAAACTGGTGTGTGCTAGAATTTTTTTTTAAAGTCTGTTTGTACAATGTCAATGCTGTAAGTTGGAATTTCCATGGTATTGTTCATTCTTCAAGGCTCCTCACAGGATCTTGTATAGTGGGTATAAGTACTAGTATTAAAGAGTTAGAAGTTATTTCTGCATCAAAACCAAAACACATTGCACAGACTTAAAATAAGTACACTTACCCCAGTTCATTTGATATTGATACTGACATAAGAATAAGAAATACTGAAATGGAAGATCAAAGGAGGAGCAACCTCACTTTTGGTTAGAAGGGCTGCAGAAATGCATTGAAAGGTTTTACTAGCCAAACTTCAAGGATGGTTTAAGTAATTATGAGGATACTAGTTGTCTTCCCCAATTAGGTGATCTTACCATACATAAGTACAAATATAAATATTAGTGTTTTTTTTTCTAATTAAGCATGTTGTAAATCCATTGTGAAATGTAATCACCTTTATATCAGAAGGTAGCAGTATGAAGAATTATCCTCTAAACAGCGTTAATGGAGGAGTGTGAGAAGTTTGGCCCAATATCATCAGAGAACTGCTGTTTGAAATGGCACTGTGGGCTCTTTTGTAGCTGCGCAAATAGTTTCTTGGTGTTAACTAACACCGGTGATTCCACTATTTTAGAAATGGGAAAGTCTTGTAATGTTTCTTCCTGCATTTGAGGTGTTCCTGAATGTGGACAGTAGGACAGCACCACGCTTTCTGAAGATCTTTTTCACAGTGTAAACTTACTGATGTGTACAACCAGCTAGAGACACAAATTTGTCCATCATAACCACACACTGCTGTCTATTCGAGAAAAAAAGGGACAATGCCCTTTAGGCTTTTTGAGACCAATTATTTTCCAGATCTGATATGTGTAGTACACTAAAACCAGACTGAATTAGAGGTATACCCAGAATCCCTAGGTTTCTCCATTAGCTGAAAGGTAAGCTGGCACGAACTTGTATTTGGCAGGGAGTTAACACAATAAACAAAGGAGAGACAGAAGTTCTGTCCTCGAAGGCTCTAATTTATGTTCCATTGGAATGCTGCCATGGACTTCAGCGAAAACAGTAATTGGTCATGCAACTGGAGGAACACTACCAAGCAAGGAAATGCATTATTAATGGAACAGCGTTTGAGAAGTGGTAGATAAGATAGAGACACTAAGTCATTTTCTTGGTGCTGGTTTTGTTTTTTTTCTACTTAAAGAAATATCACTGTGGCTTTGGAAACATTATAAAAGCCTGAACTTTCTGGCATGAAGTTCACTGCTTTGAAAACATGCCAGATACTGTGCTATCCCAAGCAAACAAGCAATTACTAATTTGTAGTTTTAAAGTTGTTGTGCAAAAGGTGGGAGCAGAGATAAGTGGATACATACAACACTGCAAAGCATCAATAGTAATAACAATACAATTCCAGCTGAGGCATAGGGATGGTAAATAGAGCGAGGAGGGTTTAGGAACTGGACTTCTAAAAAGCTCAACATGGAGAAACTTACCTGAAGTAGTTTGGAGCTGAAGTCAATGGTATCACTGGAAGCTAGTTCTTGGTGAGCAACATGAGCAGAAAAGGACTAGCTGGGGAAGAGGGTCTTGGCAGAAGAGGCCCTATCTCAAAGGAGTTCTTAAGCTTGAGAAGGCATTCAGGAGCAAAAGCTCAGGAGATGTGTTTGGAGCATGAAGAGAGATCAGAATAATATATCAACTGTTAAGAGAATCATCTGTTTAGATGGCAGCATCTTGGTGCTCTGGGCAGATGACATCTGGGGACATTTGAAACTTGCTGTGAGTCTTGTACAAGCACTGCTGATGTTTTGTGTTTTCTTCCTGGTTAAAAACAACTAGCCTCATAAAATTGCTGTGATATATACTACTGAGTTATACAATTAGTGTACTGCTGAGCAGCTTAGTTCACTTGGGGGTAGAAGTCTTAGTTCCAGGTAGGAAAATACATATGAATTGTGATGTGTATCTCCAGAAAAAGAAGGGGATATAAGAGTAACATCTCTTGTCAGAAATGACCCCGTCTGCAGTCAGGAAATAGGCAGACAAAAAATTTGCAGACAGAGTTAAAACTCATTCACAACCCACTATAAAACTCAGAAAAAAAAAAAAAACTGTTCAGTTATCTAAGTTTGCTGACACTTTCCAAACAAAATGATGACTAAACAGTAATGTGTAATCAAAAGAATGAGTGATATGCTAAGATGAATAGGATTTAGGCACTATTTATCACAGTTAAGCCATAGCCTGAATACCATAATGCTGATTACTTAAATTCATTATGCAGACAGTATAATCTAGCAGTCAGTAATGTGCCTGTGAGAAAGAAGGAAGAACTATTTATATTGTTTTAAACTGAATTGTAGACACAGAGTGATTGACGAGATTGTGCTTTCTCTTATTTCTGAGATACAATACTAAAATTTGTAGCAACGCTTTTGTCTGAAGTCCATTAAACCCACTGAATTCTTACATTCTGCTGTTTAAAGTATTCAGAGGAACCGTGAAATTCACTGTTGATGGAGGACCCATTTTCTACCTTTGGGTTTTCAGTAATATCATGACATATAACCTTGTCTGAAGCTGACATTTCTCAAGCTGAAAATGCATTTTTTGATTCCTCTAGACTGTTAGCTCTTCACTTTTGCTGGATCCAGAAGAGCGCTGTTTTCCATGGTAAGTGTCTTCCTAAAGCTTTCCTGCCTAGAACCACCTGAAAATAAGAACACTTAGTGCCTTTCAACTTCCAGTCATGGAACTACTTTATCAAAGGTAGGAAGTGGGATTTGCCAGACATGGAAACTAAGGCCCAGGAAGGTTAAAAGATTTGTTTATAGTAATTTCAACTGTAAAAAGGCATCTTTACACCTTTGTAACTCTTAGACTTTGGGATTGTGAAGCTCACTCAGCAGCAAGGTGCAGGTTTAGGAATAAAGCATAGTACCTTCCTATGCAGGAACCTGAATAAGCTGTTGTATATTTGTACTTAATGAATATAGGGGTATGTCACTCTGTACACATAAGCCGTGTTTGTGATGCTTGCATCATCTCTTTTTATAGCTGGCAGTGCATGGGTGCACTTACAGCTTCTGTTTATGTGACCAGCCTCTGTCCTACGGAATAAACAATTGTTCATTTTTATGGTGTTAATTAACTCACTCCTGAGATTCTTGTGAGCAGTGTTACAGCTCTGTACACAATTATTTGCAGAAATTGTCATGTATGAAATAACATTTTTGGTCTGACCTAGCCACAAAATTTACCCTTTGTGTGGTAGGAAATGTTACACTCCTGAGCTGCCCTTCTCTTCAGTGGAAGTTCTGTAGTATTTTGGGAAGAAAAAAATGAAAAAGAAAGGACAAAAATAGTGGACCACAACTTCTAAAATTTTTGGCTTAGTCATGATAACTTTAAAATGAACTAACTTAATTGTTCTGAAAATACTGAGATGACAGTTCTGCTTATGAGAAGTGCTTACAGGTTTTCAGCAGACAAAAAGGGCAGATCCTAATGAATAAGGCCTACAGTGCTTATTTTGCTTCTTACGCTCTCTAATGAAGAAAATCAGCGAATTGTTTTACGTTCACATGCTGGGTGGGTTGCAGTGACTGCTTTAACCTTTCAGACACTTTGTGATACAACTGAATGCTAGGAACTATTTTAGTGATGAATGGAAAGGGTAGTTAATCACTTCAGTACTACGTCTTCGAATACGGCATTGGGTTAAAAAGAACGGGAAGAATTCTGCTGTTGTACACCTAATGAAGCCCCTCTGATGCCAGCAGTGCAAAATTTCACGTTCTGTTTCTAGGTGATGTACTTTCTCCCCAGCCCCAACCAGTTTCCTCTGAGTCTTGCACATACTATGCTCTTTATTGTGTTAGCAAGAAATTAGTGAGAACAGGAAAACATAAAGCCCAGTAGCAAATCAGCTTCCTGTCTGGCATCTGTGCTGACCAGCAGCTGTTTACCTCCAGGTAGCACTCTTCACTCACTGGTTGCTTTTTTAACTTTTTAGATAGTATTCATGAAGTGCAGGGAATGAAATCACATGGGAAAGCTGAGGTTTTGTTGGTTGTATTTTTTTTTCAATGTCCTCTTCCCTTTTTTCTAAAAGCTATGGCTAGGACTTACTTGCATTTTGAAAAAAACTGTTACTGGGGGAATGGAGACACTAAAAGCTGTAGTGGATGTGACATGGCTGTGATAAATTAACATGATTTAATATGGTCAATACAGACTTGCCTTGAAGCAAATCACCATAAAAATACAACTTGTGTTTAGTCCTAGGGGAAAGGCCTGGATACATTATTTTGCTTGGTAGCAAGCCCATAGGGCATGGTTTTCGAGTGGTTGAAAGGAGATGGTTTGCAAAACCAGAGCCATTTGGCTAAAAATGCTACAGAATTATTAATTCTGAAGAACCTTAGTAATAACATACTATCTTTGCTGCTATCACCACAAAGTGAAAGAGAAAAAATTGGTTTATCTCTCTGCTGCTACTTCAATACAAAAGGCATTAACTTCTAGAAATGAGGAGGCAGACTTAACCTTAGACGTTCATATCTTCTGAAGTAAAAAGATGTCAGCTGTACATTCTTTAGTATAAAAAGCCTGATGCATCTAATAACAGAAGCAAGGGAAAATGCCCTCTGAATTTTAAAAATATGCTTTAATTTAGACAGTAAACAAAATAACCACAAATCAAATACCTGCCAGCTAAGAGAAAAATACTTGACAGAGCAACATATGTAAAAGTAACCTGAAGCAACCACTAAACTAAGGCAATTGAAATAAGTATTCAGAAAGAAAAATAAATCTCCCTTCTAACTATTAGAAAAATAGGTGAAGGGAACTTCCCTCTTTATTGATGCTACCACCCCCACTGGCAGTGTATCTTTTGTCTTGATTAGTAAATGTGATACTTGCTGCTTGATGGTCATGGACTATTTGGTTATGCTTCTGTACATCACAATTGTTATAGATAACACTTGTGTCAATTAAAAAAATCCTACCAATTTACGTCATGCTTCCCCACTAATTTATTTTTCCTCAAATGTCTTTTTTCATGTTTTGAACATTTGAGCTACGATCCTTCTGTCTGTGACAGAGATGTCTATTCTTAGTCCAAGACAGAATTTCAGACTTCTGCTTCTTAGTTACCATTTTCCTTCACCCAAGACCTATATATTAGAATGTATGATATTGACAGCCTGAAATTTCAAGTGGAGCAACTTAAAAAATTGAAGCACCTTAAACAGTTCTAGATGGCCTTTGTAATATGTTGCTGAACAGCATCTTGACAGTAGTGGCAGCATAAAGTGTAAGGACTATATATAGGCTTTTTCTATGCTAAACTGTCTCTTTTTTTTTTTAGTCCCTTGTTGTCATATTCTAATGACTAATTCCAAGACACTCCCTTCTTGACAGTCTTTTTTTTCAGTTCCCTTGAGTCTGAGGTCAGCTAGAGCTTTTATAGTCTACTAACTCCCAGAAACTTTTGTAGCTCTCTTCTGTCCCTCTGGGATTTGCCTTTCCATTTTATTTCAGGCTTTCACCATTGATACAGCTCCTTGTATAATGCTAATCCAGGAACAGCCTTACATTTCCCCCATTTCTCATTCCCCTCCTCCAGCTATTCCATTTTAGCTGATAGTGATCACTAGTGGCTTAGTCTCCTGCTTGTGTTGTGGTTACAATCTCTCTCAGAAGCCTTGCCTCAACAGACACACTCCATCGGATACTTGGGGGAGATACCTCCTGACAGTGTAACACCACTGGGGATTGCATTACCCAGGCATGCAGAAAAGAGAAAGTGCCCATCTGGCCTAATAAACACAGGAGTAGAGAAATACAAGCCAGAGGTAGAGTTAGGACTGTACTCATCAATTCCAATATACTCTTTCGCTTCAAAAATCCTCCCCTACATAGATATATTTAATGTAGTCTCTGTTGTCACATTATTCTTGTTAAAGAAAATGCTAGGACAAAGGAGCTTTGCGTGGGTCAGTATATGTGATCCCCCTCATTCAGGGCACAATGTGTGCTACATTTCTTGCAGGGGAAGCCTTTGGAGAATACAATCCAAATAAGGGCAAATTGTAATGGTAAATTGCAGATGTTTTAAATAACCAGTTCATAAGGAAAATGCTGATGTGGGCATCACAATAGCAAAACACATGCTGTAACTGTATGGGAAGATAAAAGGTAGCTCTCGACTGGCCTACTCTTGCAGTGCTACAAATGAAGGAGGCAGACTTTACAGCCAGTCAAAAGCAATGAAGCTGTCATTTATTGATAAGAACTAGTTTCCTTGAATCTAAAAGCTTTTCCATAAAGCTTATGTCATTTTTTTTTCTATAGGCATCTAGTTGACTTTCATCTGTTCAAATTGTTCTTCTCTTTCATTATGAAGAAAATTTTAATATTAAAAAAAGTCAAGTCATGTATGCATAGGCTTAGGGAAATTGAATCTGAGAACTGACCAATCAGTTTAAAGTCAGAATCAAGTAAATTTAATCCAAGAAAACAAAATTACTTGAACCAATCATATTTATTTTTTAACCCACTTTTACAGTAAATATTGTTATTAGGATCTGAAATTTAGTTATCCTTCCCTAACTACCTCTAGCTCCTTCCCCACAGCCCCCGCTAAATCCCTCTCTGAACACGTCCTACAGTCTTTGCAGAGGCAATTGGCTTACCAACACACAAGTTGAAGCTCAGTGTGCCACTTCGTGGCTAT
The DNA here is from genome assembly GCA_013400615.1 of Syrrhaptes paradoxus. NCBI lineage: Eukaryota > Metazoa > Chordata > Aves > Pterocliformes > Pteroclidae > Syrrhaptes > Syrrhaptes paradoxus. Next base: position 205,391 of record VZTO01023004.1, on the reverse strand, counting down.
TCTGCCTTCTCTTCTGGAAATCAGAATGACTAAATCCTTCCACGAGATACCAAGCTTAAAAAGTTATTTTATTTTTAACTCTTGGTATAGATGCAGTACCCAACTTTCTCCATGCCTTCATACACAGTGCTGATTTCTGCAGTGCTCCCACTTAAATGTATGTAAACATTACATTTGTGATTCTACATGGGGGGAATAAATTATTTAAGTTCTTAAATCCACTTGTGATCAGGTAAGTGACTCCAGTGACACATTAAAGGCTATTTTCTTAAAATGCTGTCTGTGAATTTAAAAACCTAAGCCCTCACATACCCCTTAAGGTATGCTTATGTTTTCTTGAAAATATCTTTGTGGGAAGAAATGGACAGGAAAATTTGAACTTGTGGCCTTGTATATACTGAGGAAATTTACCAGGGCGACTTTTTTTTTCTGCAGGTGAACTGTTAATGAAATTGATGATTCCTGTTTTCTCTTCACCTTGAACTTATTGCCCCCTCCTTTTCATAAAAGCTATTTATGAGTACAGAATGGGGGTTCTGAAGGAAGTACTGACAATTGTTGTCCAGTCACAAAAGAAGTAGCCTCCAAAAGGGTAATGCAAACTGGTGGCTGGTGTGTGTCATGGTCTGTGCTAGAATTAAATGTCTGATAAGGAATTGGAAGTTGGATCTGGCTGTAGAAATGCTGCACTGAAGGTAATTTTCTTCCTTTTTAGCTTATTTGTGCTTGAAGCTGAAACAGTAGCAAGGTGTCTTTTGATGTAAATGAGCTATAGAAGCAGATGTAAATTAACTGTATAGGTTGCTTTTCCAAGGCTGTGAGCACCCACCTACTACTTGAGAAGCATTGAATTAACTAGATGGTGATGCCGAGCAGAGTTGCAGGAAGGTAATCTCACTGACTTCCTTACACAGTAGTATTGTAGCTAAGCAGCATGAGAAACTGAAAATGGTGAGGTCAAATGTATGTTTCAAGAAACATGTGTATTATCCTAGATTCCACCCCGACAGCTGAAGGGGGGGAAACATAATCTATTAAGGCTGTTTATCTCAATCAATATTTCTTCCTTCACTCTCCGCAATTGCGGCATTCTGCATGAACAGTCCCTGTTCAGCAGATGTTTCCTCACAGCCAAATAGGAGCCTCTGCTTGATGCTCTGTATTGAGCTGATCTCCTGTTCTATACTAATTGTTGATGTGTTTCAACCTAGGGTAGGAAATGGGGATATGAACTAACTGCACATACAAGTGAGAGGGAAGGAGAGGAGAAGGTGCCCTGGGGAGCAGTCTGGGCTGAAGCCTTTGTTGGCAGAGCCAGCACAGGCGCTGCCATGTTTTCCTATTCTCCCTGTGTCTCAGTCCCATTGCTGCCACAGGCTTCCTGGATGGGGTGTCGTAGCAACTGTGCACTAACAGCTGGGCTGGGGCGATAGAGTGCTCACTGTCGTCAGAATGCTCGTTCCACATCACCTTCCACTCACAAACTCTCTTTGGGTCTTTCCAGGTGCCATGCACTATACCCTGGAGATCTGCATGCTTCACGAGAGGAGGGCACCTCCCTACCTGCTTTAAATGCTCTTTGCCAATGCAGGGTCCCAGCTTTAAGCCTTCAGGAGCAAAGTGGACTGCTGAGATTTCCCACCCACTAGACCTGGGTCCAGGGTGAAATGGTATAATGCCATTATACTGGAGCTCTGCCAGAGCCTGGGCATTTCCCAGTCCAGGACTTCTTGTCATTATTGGAGAGGTCCTTAGTTCTCAGAGGGATGATTTGCAACACAGAGAGTGGTTAAGGTACCTGACTGGTGAAGTCAGGAGCTTGGGATGGAAGACGTGTAGGGATGCACAGGATTAGGCTTGAGTCTCCAGGGTACGTGGTGTGCATGTGTGTGCACAAAGCAGTTCTGCAAAGGGATGTCTCTATAATCTTTTATTTAGCCCTCCTGAGAAACAGGGAAAATTGTCCAAGCTATTGGCACTGAAAGCTTCTGGAACTTGAGCTTGGCTGGCTGTGTGTGGCGTCACATGCTGGGCCACGGAGTCATAGCCTGACTTTACCTGCGCATTCTGTTCCTTGGGCTGTGGGTATTCCAACAGGTTTTTTTTTTTCTTCCCTCTAGATATCTTTCTCAAAGGGACTTCCTCTATCAAACTACCCATCTTGTACATTTTTTCTTATCTTTTTCTTTTTTGTGTGTGTTTTTTATTTTTTGTTTTTGTTTGTTTTTGTTATTTGGCTACTCACACACTGGATAAACAGTTTCAAAGAGCTTTCAAAATTCAAAAGATGGGGACATCATACAAATTAATTTTATGAAGCGAGGTATTTCCTGGGAAAGCCTTCTGAAGGAATTTATTTTTCATTAGCAAGTCTCATTACAGGATTAAAAGCTAAACTCCTTCCTCCCTCATTTCTTCCACAAATTAGGTTTTCATAATACCTTTTATGTATTTTTCTAAGTACCACAGGTCTCACCTCTTCTGGCAGAAATATAAATGTTAATAACACTCATTAGTTCACACTAATCAACTGCATTCGGGAACTTTGGCTAGGAAAATCTTTGCTTGGAAAATATAGGAGTTCCTCCTTTTTCAGTTTTTACTATGATATACTAAGTGTAGTTGAAAATACTTAGGGGTGTATAGTAGATTAATTTCATTGACTTCAAGTCAGTCAAGATCTTGCAGAATAGCCCTGTTTGGCTTTCTGAGGCCTTGCCTACCACTTCTCATACTGGTATTTTGAGAGGGAAGTGGAAACTTGGGCCCTCTCCAGTTCTGGCAAGGATCAGATGAACCCCAGATGCTTTGGAGATGCTCTTTATGTCAGGATCTTCCAATATGGGGCCAGTGAGGGATCCTGAAGAGGGAGAATGTGACAGATCGCCCTGACTCTGAGGGCTCAAAGTTGGTATAAAGGCATTAATCAGTAAACAGGTTGTTTGCTTGTAGTCCATATCTGAAAAAATGCTGCTCACTGTCTACTGTTCTTACCATTTTCTCACTTAATGAGATCATTTCACCCAGTAACAAGATTTTATTATTACTTCATTTTAGGACTCTAGAACAAATGGAAAATAGAATAACAATTAACTTGGACTTTCCAACAATTTTGTTAATGTGTCTGATTTTCTAAACAGGAAGAACATGGTAGTGCAAATCAACGTTGATTTACATGCAACTGATGCAGTAATTCCTGGGTAACATGAGAACATACAACTAAAACTAAAAAAGATGGGCCCTGGTTCTAAAATTGGAAAGTAGGTAAAGAGCTGATGGACAGAATGAGTTGTATGGTAAGTAATGTGAAAGTTAATCAAATTCAGTCTTACTGGACTCATGCACATCCATACACATGTGTATGTTCAATATTAACAGTAGGAAGAAGTGAAAATGTGCTTGTTCAAGAGATGTAATTTGGAAGGAGTGTCGGGATGATGAACAGAAAGAGCTCAGTGACGTGAAAACTATAGTAATAGAATTATCTAGTCCTCCGGAGCACCGTGTGAGGTCTTTCCAGAAGAGAGAGAGAAGTGTTCATAATATTGTACTGAGTGCAGTCTGGCAGTCGAGAATGTACAAGATGTTCAAGAAATTGAACTGGAGCAGGTTCAGTTGGGGTGAATATGTTAGTCATAGGATGGAAGAGCCAAATTTGGGAGAGGAGACAGAGAACCTGTCTTTTTTTAAACCCATTCAGAAAGAAACAAAAGTATTAGAGAATGTTGTTGCTATTTCTGCTTATGTTATATAGGGGTAAGAACTCAGCATCACAGCAGAAAGAATAACGAGCTTTAGCTAAAGGATAATACTTAGATAAGAATGACTGGGGCTTTATTGGCCCAATAAATTGATCACTCTGAGAATGAGGTGGCTTTTGACTTTCTGACCAGTGAGGCTCTGGCATGGCACAAGTAGGAGTAATGGGCAAAACCTGAATTATTATTAAGATAGAGTTAGTGAATACATAAAAGGGATCATATGTCAGAGTTTCCTGCAATAGCAGGTTTGTTGGAATGGTGAGGATGTCTTATCAACACTGTTCCTGAGGACCTAAAAGGATTAATGTATATTGCATATGTAAATGTAAATAGGTACCAGCATGGCTAACTTACAAACAAAAGTGCCTGGTAAGCAACCATGAATTGACACAGGCTGCTGTAGCTACACATCAGAAAGTCACTAAAGGAAATGCTGTGATCTTTGCAGAGTCCAATAAAATCTGTTAATAAAAGACTTTTATTTTTAAGTAGAGTTGGTGTGTAGAATAAAACTAGACTGGAAACTTTTCACAGAGCTGATCCCCTTCTTCCATCAAAAACAATGGAAGAAATTATTACTTTGAGAGCAAGATGAGATTTCTAGGTGAAAGACTGGCTTTCTGCTGTGCAGTTGCCTACTGGGTGATATAGGGCCCGGTTCATATGACAATCCTCCAGGCCCAGCAACAGGACTGTCAATTACTTTGATGTTTCAGTACGAAAGTGTGCTGTTGGAAACTTAACAATGTGAATTTTTATTGTCTCTTTATCAGTTGAATATTCTGAGACAAGAAACTGATGTGTTGGTCTGTGAACTTGATTTGTTGTCTATGACTTCAAGTTACAGCATACATAAGACTTTCGTATCAGAAAAATAAAAGGGTTTGGTTTTGATGGAGGGCATTTCTTTTCTTAAACATTAACTGTGTATTTCAGTACCAGTTCTATTCTGTTTATCACTGTAATAAAAGTGCAGTTCACTATTTCCTTGAAGTGATTGAACTTGCTGGGTGAATGTTTTGTGATAGAAAACTATTTCCTTTTGTAACTTAAGTACTTAATTGCGTCTAATTGGTTTCTGTTGAAAAGGAGGGTCAGATCAAAATGATAGACTACAGAGGAAAGGATGGAAAAGACAATGGTAACTGCATATTATTAATGTGTCAGTAGTACGATCAGAGGTGTCATTAGGGGCAGTACAAGAAAAAGGAGTAGAAGACTAAGAAGAGAATATCTGCGAAGTCACAGAGAGGCAATTGAGGGATTCTGAGAAAGATTACTAAGATAATTTGAAAGAAACCACCAGCAAGCAGAACCAGAGAAACAGAATTTGATGAGGCAGTGGAGACCTCAGCTAGTCAGTGTCCAAAGCAGCTGATAAGAGTAGTAAAGACCTTTGAAATTAGCTGTTAGAAAGCTATTATCACTTGAGAGAGCCAGCACAGTGGCCAGATCAAAAAAGTCCAACCCAAAAAAACCTCCCAAAACACTCCCCCAACCCCCCCCAAAAAAACCACCACAACAACAAAAACCACAAAAACCAACCAAACAAAAAACCCCAACTATCCGCCAAACGAAAAAAGCCCCACAGAATTAAATCAGGAATAAAACACTGAACAATGTTTAAAAATCTCAAAAACAGGCAATCCAGTCCAGGAATTTGGATTAGTTTTGTGCCTTCAGGATCAAATAGTAGATGTGAATGAGTCATATTCTTAATTTAGAAGAACTAAGACATTAACACTTTCACTGCAACCATTACAACCTGACCTTCATTTCTCTAGTATGACTCAGGAGTAACTGGAACAAAATTACTGTGAATGAGAACGGAATCTAATTTTTGGCATTTTCTGAGACTTAAACTAAGATTATACCAGAATAACTCCAATGAAACCTTGTTCTGGTTTCAGAGCAGTGAATAATATTGTCTAGGGCCTACTGACTTCTTAACCAATACATTTTTTCATTTGCTTGGTGTAAACATATTTAGCTATTATCAATGATCAGAGTACATATATTGGTGTAAAATTTTTTTCATTGACTGCTTTTGTCTTTCAGCCCAAATACTTATGGAATATTTAATATTGACATCCCAGAACTATGCACAAGAATTGTTAACAGACACTTTATATCTCCCAAGTAAACACTACTCATATTCATCAGTGGCACAATAATCCCCAACCACATTAGATAAGAGTAATTAACTCCAATGTAAGGTTGCTAAACAAGCCGATATACTATATGGGAGCAAAAGACACCAAGACAAAACAAGTATGAACAATTTGTGCATCATCTTTCAGTGTTATAGTAGATACCTATGTGGCATGAAATAACCATAATAAAGAAAAAATTCTAAACATCCGAATGAGACTATCAACCTTAGAGCAACCCATAATTAAGATTTAAAATTAGTTTGGGACTTAATGTAGCACCAGAATTTATTTCCTTAGAAGGCAGTAAATTGGGTGTCAGAATGGACTTAGCAGTAGTGGCAGGGTGACATTGTAGTGGATAGCATTCTAAGGGGATTCTTTACAAACACTGTAATAACAACAGCATTGTGTTTAGCTGTGTGTGTGGAATTTCATCTTCTTATTTTAAAGCATCATTGGCGACCAGCTGAGGAGTCCCACATGTATCATTATACTCCACCGTATTACTGAACATCTAAAGAAGTGATCTTCAGTTCTGAGTTGGTTTTGCCAGCTAAGCTCAGTCAGCAACGCCCTTCCTGTAGAATAGGTGAGAACTCTCAAAGTTTTTCTCCAATATTAGAAAATGTTACCTGACTGGATTGCACTGTGTACACTGCCAAATAGTTGCTATCTGCCAACAGATTTTAAGGTTGTATTTTTCGGTTCTGCCTGTATGCAGAAATAGCAAATAACATACATTTTTTCAAACTACACTTTATGGGGAGTACCTGCCTGCAGGCATGATTTTTTTTCTCCGTACAGCAGTATATGTTAAGAATTACCCTACTGGTATCACTTGAGGTGTTTCCTTCTGACTATCTGCCATCCTGAGTAAAGAGCTATAAAAACGGAATCCTACTGCTAGCAGAGTTCACCTGTTAAATAACTGTTCTTCTGGCATGTAAAAAACAAACTTTTTTGAGTTGTCACATGAGGAAATACTTCCATTTAAAAAATACACATCTGGAGGCTGTTAAGACTGTAAGAACCTTCCTTCGGATATTTTAATGTGTGGATCCTGGGTACTGTTTTTGAGAGAGCTTGACTGAATTCTGCTGTCAAAGGACAATTGTTTGCAGTGTCCGCTTTAGCTGACTGAATGTCCCCCTACCTGAGTGCTTGCTGTTGCACTGCACTTTGCAGTAGACTAACACAGTGCTCGTGGAGGGCTGTCTCACCAGGGCTCAAGGCAGGCAGAATACATTCTCTTATCCTTTTTCCCAGCCACCTCTAAAGCAAATTAATAAGAGCAAGTCTAGACCAGTTTTTAAAAAACTGCTCAGACTGGGTCTCTCCCTCTTGCTAGTTAGTGTTTTGTCAGCGTAATTACTAGTAGTTTATTCTCTGCAAGTAGGGCATTTGGGGATCTAAGTCTTCCATAAAATCAGGCTTAGTGAGGAGGAAAGACTCATCCAAAAGCATGTCTATAGAAGGTGAGCTGACTGGCTGGAAAAGCAATATTAGTTAGATGTGTCCCTTTATGTGCTTGCTAGCACGGTATTACCAGAAAGTCAGCTCAGACTGCTGCTGTGCTGTGATCTTCACTTTTTTTTATAAGATGCAGCTACAATTCTACATTTCTTAACTCCATGCATATTTATTCTGAAGCAACTGGTTGATGAGCCAACACCCGCACTGACTGTGCCAGGAGGATCAAAAGAGACTGCTGCTGTCACCAAAGCATATTCCAAGAGGGCAGTGTGACAAGCATGTTAACAGCAGCCTTGAAGACCAGAGTGTTATGGCATTGTCTTCAACAAAAAATATTTGAATTACTATTTTAATGTCAGAAAGCACTTTGAAACACAACAGATTATACTCTAAGAACCCAATGTGCTTTCTCAACCATCTGAGCCTTATACACTTGAAATAAGTATAACACTATTATTCTGATGTTCTGAGGTGCTCAGTTTCTGTGGGCTAATAGGAAGTTTAGATTTTCAACTCTGGAGAGAGGGACTCCTTAGGTGACAATTTCAGAGCAATCTGAAATGTGAAGGGAATAAGGCAGAGATTATACAGTGATAAAATCCTTCAAAAAAACCTTGACAACTGTAGTAATTAGAGAGAAAGGAGTGAGATTTCCTTGAACAGAGGGACAATTTCTTGTCTGCCCTGGTTTAAGGAGGAGGGGGTGCTTACTCAGGGCTCTTTAGTAATTCATGAAGCAGATTCATTCTGCAAGACACCACGAAGCCAGAAGCAAAGGTGATGCTGACTGGGCAGATTTTGGAGCTCCCAGGGTCTCTGGTAGCAAAGGGAGGACAATGGCATTCAAAGAAAATTGGTTCTTACATTACAGCAAGAACTATGGTGTGCTGGCTTTCTTTCCTCCAGGGTGGGAGAGGAAGGAGAATGGCTTTTTTTCTCTGCTAGTGGAGGAGAAGAACATTGAAAAATAATGTCATTATGTAGATAGGCACAAATCTTTCAGCAAATCTTGGATCTTCAGGGGGTCTCTGTCTGAGTGTCAGCAAATAGGAGTGAAAGTTGTTAATTAGCTCATATGTATAGGTTTTGATATATACAGTATAACTTGCTGTTAAGAGATCAGAAGTCTGTTGTTATAACTGCTGCAAGTTTTTTAGTTGTCGAGACCATTTTGCACTGAATCCATAGCCAGATGTGAGTTATGAAACAATGTTTTAAGATTTACTGTGTGTAGCTAAGTAGAAAATAAAAAGCCACATTTGGAACAATGACAGTTCTTGTTGAATACTAAGAAGGGTGAAAGAGGCAATTAGGGAATTACATTCAGTTTTCTCATTCTTTCTGAAGCAAAGGTTAGAGCTGTTGCAGAGATGACTAGTGAAATTTAGAATTACTTTTGAGTGTGGTGGCAATGTCTACCTTTACCTGAGGAATCTGGAAGCCTGTGACACTCTTGTGCATGCCATGTTGCCTGACGTAAACACGTGCAGGACACAAATAATATGTATTCTTGTGGCAGAAATCTTTTCAGCTCTTCTAGGAATCATCTTGGCTCTCTTGCCTGTTTGATGTTGGCCATGTGTCAAGGCGGATGGAAGTGGCCTTTAACAGAATGCTGCAATCATCTATCCGTGTCCAAGGAAGGAGAATGGTCTGAAATGCAAGCCCTTCCCCTTGGCAATACCAGTTCACTGGTCCTAATACGACCCTGGTCGTTGCACTGTGGCTTTAATCAGTGATTTCTGGCCTTATGGGAGCCCTTAAATAGACTTTGCTTTTGTCCCTGGGCACTGCAGCACTACCAGGTTAGTATAGTCTGGAGCCCCAAACAGGAGACTTGGGGAAAGCTTCCTTTGAGATACGGATAGAGAATACTGAGGGGAACCTGTTTCATTGATGTCAGACAAACTGCAAAAAAAGTATCATACTATTAAGTTCCAAGTAGCTTATCCAAGCACTGTTTCCCATTGAGAAAGTTAAGATTATCAGCTTTGTTATGAAAGAATCAAGATGTTCAGCAGAAAGCAACAGCATTTACACAGATAATGGTTGGATTCTGGTCTGAGCTCTGTCTTTTTGTGTGAAGCAGCTTGAGCCGTCTAGCTCTCCCTGGCATGGTTTGCTGCAGTAGTTCCCGTGTAACTCCGTTCCCCAACAGTCAGGGTGGGGGCATGGCAGGGGCAGAGGGTTATGACTGATGCTGGTGATTTGCAGCTACTGCAACGTCAGGCTGGGGCCACAGAAGACTGGTACAATCTACTCTAAATTGTACCCTAAGACCCAGCTGCTGAGCAGTCCCAGGACCGAGAGCGAGTGTGGCACCCTTGTGCCCTTTACCCCCTCAGCTACGGCTGAGCAATACTTAACGCAGCTGAATGTCTGGCCCTCTCAGACAGATACAATAACTAGCCTATGAGAATGTTCATACCAATTAAGTCTTATTATCAAATCATTCTGTTCCATCACTCCACTTAATTAGCCATGGTCTTTGGTATTTCAGTAATGCCACACCATGCCAAAAGATGAAAGTATTCATTGTGTGGTACACACCCAACAACTGCCTGTCTGCCAGCTAGAGTCAGATCAACAAATATTTCCCCTATGTGAGAGCAGTATCTGCTGGAAAACGTAATTGCCCACTTCTGGTTTTTCAAACCAAAATGAGTTAGAGGCCGTGGTCTTTTCATCTGGGCAGTCAGCTTTTATTATAGGAAAAGCAAGCTGGTTTCTCATCAGCTGTCTTGTGGGTTTTGTGTGACTCATCACAGTTTATGTTCGCAACTAAAACACAGTTCATCTAGTGTTATTTGTTAATATGGCTTTTCTGTTTACAAAAGATAAATGCAGAAAGACTGTAAAGGAGCACAAATTAACTACCAGTTAGCGGGCAGTGGCAGTGGATCAGAGCTACTACTTACATCCTTGTCTGCAGCAGGGGCCACTGACTTTATGAATGCATATTAGGTGGGGGTTTGACCTAATTTTATTTTATATAATTGAAAACATCCAGACCCAGACAGATCATCACACCCTGCTTTTAGTAAGGAGGGGCCTGATTTGGCAATTCTTGCTCTAAATGACTGGATTTCTTTTATCCTCCTTTCATTTGTGCAGGTCCTGTGAGTAAGCGTGGATGAGGACCTCTATGGTCTGCAGAATCCAGCTTGGAAGGGCTCATCAATAAATGGCAGTGAGAGGATCCATTAGGAATGAGTTCTCAAAACAATATCAGGGTTAGTTCCCTGATACCCACTGATGCCGAGACCAGTTTTCACTGCCAGTGAGAAAGGGGCTACCCACCTACCTGTGACAAGAAATCAGGTTATTCAGTGGAAGTACAATCTATTTTAATAGCAGCACCACAAATCAGTGCTATGCCATCTGAGGTGTTTGTCAGATGTGACAAGGCACTCAGCCTATTTTTGTCATGCAGCAAATCCTTTTTCCTATTCTACCTGAGGCTAAGTCCCATCCTTAGATATGAGCTCACTTCTCTCTTTCACTTAGATGGAAATGTTGGGCACACTACTGAAGGCAGAATTTGGCTCTGATCTGAATAGATGACATCTGTAATCTTCATACAGATAGGGGACCCAAAGGACACAAACAGGTGCTGATAAACATCTAGCCTGCATAAAGGAATTTGTAAAGCCTATGTGGTGCTTGTCTGCATCTTGAAGTGCCTAAATACATTTGAAAATCTGCTTTGGAGAGACTTGTGTTTGTTCTTGCAGGAAGGCCCTACAGAGGTGGGAATAGAGTCTGTTTCTCTTGAATCATCATAATAGTCATCCTCTTGCCAAAAAGCCCTGTTGATGATTTCTGTGTGCTGTACATTACGTCTGGATGTGCTTCTGCCTACTCTTCCTCCATGTGAAAGCCTCTCTCTTACTAGAATCCACAGAAGAACTAATTTCAGAATTTACATTAACATGAAATAGTTGGTCTTATCACCAGTAGACTCCAAACATTCATGTGAACATCTAGCTTTATTGAAAGCAATGGAAAAATATACATTCACCTCCACTGAGCTACAATTTTTTCAGTTTGTGTGCCTGTTCCTCGGGTACGTTAAGGCCTCTGCCGAGCGTAACTCCAAAAGTACCACCATCACTAGTATTTACCGATTTAAAAACCAGACCTCTCCCTGTCTTTTCACTTATACTGGCAGTTCTTTAGGAAGTTATTTGCCTTTGTTTCCCTTCACTATTCTTTGCTATAAGAGCCTAGAAAACTATTTGAACCAGACTTCCCTTGCATTCTTAGTAATTTGCCTTCCTGATCTTTCTCTCCAGATCAGTCATGCGGGTTCAACGAAAATCCTCTTGATTTTTTCCTTGTGTTGCAGGCCTTCTGTCATTGCAACTTCATTGAGACAGATAAGCTGTTACTGGTGTCAGAGCATGTAATCTATGGTCAAATACTTACTATTAAACCTTTCATCTCACTTCTCTTTCTGAGTCTGCCAATGTGAGATTTTCTGGAGTCCCAGGGGTGATTAGCAGCCAGCACAACCTTACTATGCAGGTACAAATTCAAGATCTAGCTGCTTTTGCATCATTGCTAGTGTGTGAAACACAGCCTTGTACAAAGAATCAAGCTCAGTCAGGACGCAGTGTGGCTCAGACAGGTTATCCCTGTGCAGAGGCTCTTTTGCTTTCTGGGGTGTCTAAATATCTTTCCTACTCTTCACACAAGGCTCTAGGGATCTTCTATTTGATAATAAGTTTAAGTCCAAATAATGAACCATTTGGGGTGATTGATGGGGGATGTTGTGCATGCGTCCAGAATGTCATTTCTAATCAAAAGGAAAGCAATTGTTTCCATATGTTGGCACATTTGTGATCTTGGTGTTGAGCCAGTTGTCTGGCTGTGATCAGGCAGCAGCATCTAACAGTGATGGAAGATTATACCTTGGAAGTGGGGTGCTAACTTTAGGCTGTATTCCTTAAAAGGATATAAACTCTGAACACTTATCCAGGATGTAATTTATGGTTCCAGTATGTTTTGACTTTACATAGATTAAAAAATAGCCCTTTTGTGTATGCATATATGCATAAAAATTCCTTCCTGCTCAGCCCCCCTCCCCAAAGGAATCCAATAAAACAATAGCTGGTGCTGGTTTATGTGCTAACTTAGCTACATGGGCTATTGCCTGCTGAGGCATATAAGGATTCCTCCTCTTTTTAACCCTACTCCATAGCGGTATTTTAACAGCTAGATCTAGCTTTGTTAAATTGCTCAGCTGGAATGCAGGCTCTTTGAACAGATTTTTAGAGTGCCCTGCACCTACCAAACCCATCTGTTTGGATTTTTTGTGGGGTTTTTTTGTTTTGTTTTGTTTTGTTTTGTTTTGTAAAGTGTCAAACTAGTTGCATGTTGCTGTGCAAATAGATTAATATAATTTCAAACTTCAGCAATGAGATTCCTCCATGCCAAGGCTCTACCAACTTGTGCTGCATCAAGGACACGTGTGTACCCCAGGGGAGTGATAAGTTAAAGGCTGCTGGAAGAGGATATTTTTAACATATGAAGAAGCCACCAGTTTAAAATACTCTGCAAGTTCCCCAGCTATCTACAGTTCCCTGAACCACCAACATTGGAGCAAAACTGCCTGATTATGATGCACCCAATGAAAGATTGCTGCATCCTTCCTGAAGCACCTGCACCAGCAATACAAAACCTGCAGTGGAGGGTGTGTGTGTGTCACCCTATTTGAGAAACACATGGGCAAGGTTCTTAAAGAGACACAGATTTCTTTCTGTGTCACAGCCAGGCCAGTCCTTTTGGATAACATCAGTATGGAGTTCTAAAAAAATGCATTCTTTCACTCCCTAAATTGTAAGCAACTGTCAAGCTTTTAATTCTGCAGCCGAAAAACCTTTGGAACTGTGAGACACAGTGGGCAGAATCGTTCAAATCACTGCAGCAATGCTAATTCCTCTAGCTGAGAATAATTAACATATCAAATTGCCCTCCAACACACACATTAAATTTAGGGAAATTACTGGATTAGCATTTTAATTCTAGAGATGTTTGCAGTGATATCTTTGGAACGTCCTGGGGATGTGTATTGACCACCCTCATGATCCCCATCATGCAGGACTTGTACACGTAAGGAGTGAAAGATAAGGATGCATGTTTCTTCCTAAGATGACTTGCAGTGTTGTGAAAGAAAAGCAGAGAGCCAAATTTGTTTTTATTTTTCTTCAGTCATGTGCATGGGTTTTTTTAGTTATTTATTGGAAATATTAACTTATTAAGGCTGTCTACTGGAATATTTACATAATATATTAGAATGGATTTCTGATGCCTAAAATTCTACTGAGAGAAATGAACTAGTGTCTTTTTATAGAGGATTAATTTGCAAAACTAATGTGCTGAAATGTATTAGGATAGATAATGTATTCAAAAGCTAACAAAACTTACTTTGTGAGTAATTTATTAAGAAAATAGTTTTGATCTTCTGATACTGGGGAAAAAATCCTCACTACTTTTGTGTGAACCACATGCACCTTCAAAATTTCAACAACAGCATTATTCACATGTGGTTTTGAGTAATTCACAATGCTACCTTGTCTCTAAAGAATGGCATTTTCTGTGCAGCAAAAGCAGACTCTGATAGCAGTGTTGTACATACAGCTACATCTATGGTTGGTATGAACATACCTCTTACCTCTGTATTCCAATGTGGAAATCGGGAACTAGAATTTCCATCTAATTTTATTTTTTGCTTATAAGGTCTTCCTCAGTTGCATATCAAGATTCAGTTATTAAACACTGGCATCAGGAATCAGATAGGCAATTTATAGTTCTACCAAAATAAACGCTTCCTTCTTTATATAGATAAATGTCTGTTCTAAAGGTGTATTGCTCCTGCCCAGAAAGTTGTAGCTAGTTCCAGGCATGCTTCAAGCTTGTAGAGCTCCATAAACAGCTACAAATCTGTATGTGTGTGCCCTTTTGTAGGAATTTAAAAAGTTATATTTGCACCTCTAAACTGTATTACTATTGCCCTTCTGTAGCTAGTGAAACCAAGGTGTGAGCTTTTACATGGCATTGCCCAGGATTGCTCTAGAATTGCTGAGTAGAAGATGAGCAACCCAAAACTACTAGCGCTGTCCTTGAACGTAGATCTGCTCTGTCTTCAGAATCACGTTAGTAGTAGTTAACCACTTCCAGCATATTAACTATCTTCAGTGTATTTCTCAGTGCTAGCCTATGCTAATCTAGCAAGCTGCTCCATGTTCATTACAACCTCATTGAGGCGATCCGTTTGTGAAAAGACTGGGAGATTAATTTTCCTTAGCGATCTGCGTGCTCATTCCCTCTTAGCCTGCTGTGCCTGGCAGCCAAGCACTTAAGCCCAGACTGTCAGTCATGTTGACCTTGAGGAACTTGTTCTGTTGACCTCTGTTTCGGTATCTTCTCAGGGGCATATCTTGTTTCCTCTGCTATTACTCTAACAAAGGGCTTTAGGTTATCACGCTTAAAGACTTACGTACCTGATCTGGCCTTTGCTGCTATATGGGGCCCATGGACCACTATTTCTGTATGATGGTGCATGTTACCAAAATAAATGTCCTTAAATTAGCTGGTTGTGTTGCTAGGAGAGGTCTGGCTGTAGCAGCAGAGAGCTTGATGTAGGCCAATTATGATCCTTTAATGCGTTTTCTTGAAAAAATATGCTCTTTTGAAGTTTATTATCTAGTTACCTAGTTAATAATAGATAGATACCTCTCACCACATTAATGGGATATCATCATTATCATATGTATTTTTCAACAAGAGTAGGATCTTTTAGCAGATACAGGTCTTGGTCCAGCTACAGCACAGCAATAAGTCCGCATCTGTTCATATGCTGCTAGTTGTATCATAGGGATGCCAACTATAAATTTACCCTGTTCCAGCTCTGCTTCCACATTCAGGGTTTATCTGAAGGTTTTATGTCCTAGTGACTCTAACAACTTAGCTGTGTTACCACTGTGCAAATGGAAGTGCAGTGGCCTACATTTCAACAGTGATTGGTGAGACAGCCTGACCCACTTGAAACGCTTTAAGCAGCCCTGTTTTTCAGAAACCTTTGAGCTCTTGTTCACCAGTGGATCTGCCCTAATTCCCTGTCTCAAGTTGAAAATTGAAAATTACTGGTCATTTTGGAGAATTTCTTTGATAGAGAGTATTTAAATTGTGCTTAACATTTGTTCTCTTCCTCTTGTGCTTGGATGTGTCATGGTTCAGTGTAATGGAACAAAACCATGGACTGTTCAGTCTGTGTTTCATTAAATATTAACAGTGAAGATTGTTCATGTTCATTTAGAGGGCAATACTGTTGCGCTAATGGATGGAAAATTGCCTGGAAGACTGCTGACAGAGGTGTAGTGGCAGCTAGTGCTGCATCATTGATGGTGCAGTTTCTAAACTGACCTGCAGAGGGAGTGGGTAATGTGAAGAGGTAAAACGTCCACGGGAAAACAAAAAGAAAGGTATGGTAAGAAATATTCATGCACCTGCCAAGTGATCTGACAGGCCTTTTCTATCCTGCGCTTTGAAAGTGATCACACTGAAATGCTTTTCCAAAATCTGCCGGTCTGGCCTTCGTCCTGACCCCAGTAAAACACCTGCTCTGAAGCCACCTCAACAAAGCCTTGCATGGCTGTGATGTGTGGAGGCAGAGCTGAGTATCCAACTGCTTGTGCCCACTTCCCCTTGCAGTAAATGTTGTGGTGTCGCTGGTCTGGCGAGGTAACTTCAGCAGTTCAAGAAAAGCAGCTATCACTTATCATCTGTGCAGCGTGTGGCATGTTTGGGTGGGATACCTTGGATCACGTAGTACAAGTGTTCCATAACAATAATGTATTTTTCCGTTTCCACTTGCAGCTCCTAGAGCATCTGAAGGTCATCTAGAGATTTTAGAGGAACAGGCCTCCTTTAGCCATCAGTACACAGCCAGAGACTCTGCTAATGAACCCATCTGAAGAAAGGTAAGACAATGTGCATCCTGTATGATTAATAGCATCCAGGAAGGAGGAGTACATTTATCCCAGAACTTCCAACTGTTTAATGTGAAGATTTGTTGTCAGATGCTTTAGAATTGCTAGCAGTTAATATTAACGACATGCTCTTTTGCATTACTTGTACATGCTCCGTTTTGTATTCATCTGTATTGTAGCACCCGGCCTTCCTGTAGTTGTGATAAACAATAACCTAATCATAAATCACATGATTTGGATTTCTAAACAGTCTGTTTATGCTGTGACTTCACTGAACCCTCCTGTCTTTGTGTGTGAAAAAGCTGGGATGAGTAAGATCGGAACAAGGTTTAGTGCATAAGGGGCTGTTTTGATACAGACCCTTAACTTTTGCCAGGCCTTGGCTCTTATGAATTTGTAGATATGGTGATGCATTTCTTATAAATCAGCAACTCAGTGTAAATAGGGGACTGATCTAAAGATTGGGACAGACTTCAAGAAGATCCAAAATGTGGGACTCAGTTGTGAAAAATATTTTGATATATGCAGCATGTGTTTGTTTCCACTTCTGTTTATTCAGGGCTAAAAAAAAATCTTGCGTGACGCTGATGAGCAAAATCATTCGGGATGCAGTCATAAATCTCCTGGCCTACAAAAGCAGCGGTTCAGAATTGTATCCATAGCAACACATGTAGCAAGAAATGAAATCTGATATGAATAGTCTCATACAGAAGAGCCGTATGCAAGTCACACACTCTCTGAGGCGGAGTGGTTGTGAACCAGAGAAAATAAGATGCATTTTCTTTTACTTGTTGCTTCTTTCCAAGTATTCCTGCCATGCCCCATTTAATGAATAAAATGGGCTGACAAACCAGCTATTATTCCATTGCCTTCAGCTATTTGGACCTAGGCCAGTGGCCAGTAGAGAGGCCGAGAAACAAGCGTCAGCTTTGCCAGCACTTGAGCTAATAAATGAACTCAGCTCACAGCTGCATCTACGAGCTGCTTATGTTCCCCTGGTTAATGTCAACCTTGTTTCCCCTTCCAGCGACATGGAGCTTTTGTGTGTGCAGAGATAAAACCAGCAAGTGGTCGATAGTTCCTAAGGGAACAGAAATATTCCTGAGTGCTAGAGGGTCATGTTCGCTAGAACGGCCAAAAACAGAGAAAGGAAACTCAGTGNACAGGGTATTGACCAATGCCTGGAACATCCGGCCTTCCTGTAGTTGTGATAAACAATAACCTAATCATAAATCACATGATTTGGATTTCTAAACAGTCTGTTTATGCTGTGACTTCACTGAACCCTCCTGTCTTTGTGTGTGAAAAAGCTTGGATGAGTAAGATTGGAACAAGGTCTAGTGCATAAGGGGCTGTTTTTATACAGACCCTTAACTTTTGCCAGGCCTTGGCTCTTAGGAATTTGTAGATATGGTGATGCATTTCTTATAAATCAGCAACTCAGTATAAATAGGGGACTGATCTAAAGATTGGGACAGACTTCAAGAAGATCCAAAATGTGGGACTCAGTTGTGAAAAATATTTTGATATATGCAGCATGTGTTTGTTTCCACTTCTGTTTATTCAGGGCTAAAAAAAAATCTTGCGTGACGCTGATGAGCAAAATCATTCGGGATGCAGTCATAAATCTCCTGGCCTACAAAAGCAGCGGTTCAGAATTGTATCCATAGCAACACATGTAGCAAGAAATGAAATCTGATATGAATAGTCTCATACAGAAGAGCCGTATGCAAGTCACACACTCTCTGAGGCGGAGTGGTTGTGAACCAGAGAAAATAAGATGCATTTTCTTTTACTTGTTGCTTCTTTCCAAGTATTCCTGCCATGCCCCATTTAATGAATAAAATGGGCTGACAAACCAGCTATTATTCCATTGCCTTCAGCTATTTGGACCTAGGCCAGTGGCCAGTAGAGAGGCCGAGAAACAAGCGTCAGCTTTGCCAGCACTTGAGCTAATAAATGAACTCAGCTCACAGCTGCATCTACGAGCTGCTTATGTTCCCCTGGTTAATGTCAACCTTGTTTCCCCTTCCAGCGACATGGAGCTTTTGTGTGTGCAGAGATAAAACCAGCAAGTGGTCGATAGTTCCTAAGGGAACAGAAATATTCCTGAGTGCTAGAGGGTCATGTTCGCTAGAACGGCCAAAAACAGAGAAAGGAAACTCAGTGAAAAGCCAAATGACCTCACCCAGTCTCTTCCTGCAGAATTCCTAGGAGACAGTAGGCTCTGAAAATCACTTATCAAAACCAGACGTCAGAGAAATAGCCAAGGCATACCCCAGAATTCCTGTGAGAGGACACAAAAGTTCAGGCATTTCTCAGACAACTGAAGTGGATGTTGGCTGTCCTGCTGGGGAGGAGCCCCTACATCCTACAATGAAATGGCCTTCAATAGATGCCGGGGTGGTTGCCTCCTGTACATAAAAACACACAGATGGTGATACGAACATCAGCAACTGAAACAAAAAGAGCCTGGAGTCACTGGCAGGCTGGTCCATTTGCTTATTCTAATATCAATAACACCAAACACAAGCTGACACCAGTGAATTGTTGGAGGGAACACAATACTACTTTGACATACTAACAGCTGCACCATGCTTTGATGTCTCTAGAAAACTATATGTTTATCAGAACTTTTTTTTAATGGTGAAGTATCACCGCCTTCCCTGGAGTGTCAGCCTCTTGATTCTTTCTATACATTCTGCAAGATGCTTTTTAAGTCAGTTAACACTTTCAGAGCTGCTGGTTAGAAGAAGTCACTGTGATTCATTAGAAGGTACTTCATTTTTCAAACCAGTTATGCTTTTCCTTTTATTTTTTGTTGGTTGCTAGGTGTTTTACGTAAATGGTTTTTATTTACACCTTCTGTTTGGACACTGCAGTGTGAAACGTAATTTTACATGCCATGTGGTGTCAGCTTGTGATAAATGGAAGCCATTGTTGCTTCCGTAGGAAACAATGACAGCCAAAAGGGACAATTTGCTGCAGTCCACAGGAATGCAAAAATAATACGTCACTGCTCTCTACAGCTAATGAAGACAAACCCTGGGAGTGAGCCCTTTTGAGGGAGAAGAGAATGCTTTTGCATAAGATTTTAAGTCTATGATTTTTTTCATATTAGAGCACATTAGAC
The DNA here is from genome assembly GCA_013400615.1 of Syrrhaptes paradoxus. Classification (NCBI taxonomy): domain Eukaryota; kingdom Metazoa; phylum Chordata; class Aves; order Pterocliformes; family Pteroclidae; genus Syrrhaptes; species Syrrhaptes paradoxus. The sequence continues at coordinate 185,878 of VZTO01023004.1, read as the reverse complement.
AAGAAAACAGCTAATTTACTCTAGGTTTTTCCTCCATACTAAAAGAAAACAATTGTTCAAGAGACTGAAGGACAAATTTTATTAAGAATATTTCTCCAGTATTTTTCTCTCTACTTCTCACTGGTATTCCCAACAGATTTTTCCCTGCATTCTTATGTCAGAGAGGCTCAACGTTTCAACTCAAAAATTTAACTTGCAGCTTTTCATAAAACAGAAAAGAGCAAGTTATTACCTGCAGTGTTCAAACTGGCCCTTTTACATGCTGGAGGAGCTCATGTGTGCACTTCACTGAAGTGAGAGTAATGAAAAATCAACGATCAGCTTTCTACTTCAAGAAAGACATAATTGTCCTAACTATATATAATCCTACTAGACTTACATGTTTTATAAGTTTTTTTGCTCAAAGATGGGTAGCAAAATGGGAAAATAATCCTGGAACATTTTGGGGAAAGTTATTTGAGATAGTGTTTACTTAGTGCTTTAGATCCTGCTTTATCACAAAAATTAAAAACACCCCTATACAACATACTGTGATAGTTCTTCATTTTTCTTCAGCTGATAAAAAAAATGTATGAAACTGCTCAGTTTCCATTGGTGTCAATGAAAACTGCACTGGTTTACCAGCTGCACCTCTTCAGTTTCTACCATCATTGCCATAGTAATAATAAATTGGCATTCGTAGATTATAGATTATATACCAAAATGATCAGATTTGTATCTATTGTAATATAGTGGGGATTTTCCTGATCCTGTGCATTGCAACTTTTAATTTCTTGTAATAAGCTTCAACTTTTTCAAGTAACTTGACAAAGTACGGGGAGTAGGAGTAGGAGAAAGGGTAAAATCAGTAAGAACTGAAACAGTCTGAACAAACACCAACACAGATATTAGGCATAAAGAGCCAAACCTGAAACTAATTACAGCCTTTTGGGACATCTAGTACATTCTACATAAACTTATAATGTCAGACCTTGGAGGCCAGCACAAGTAAAATATGAATATTTCTGTGAAGCTATCAGATACTCTCTTTATGTTCAGTTCTTCCTGCAGTCACAGAGAATGCAGTTAGGATATTCCAGGCACTTGGTTAAACAACTTAATAGCTAAAGGGGAAAACAGCTCTGCATCCCTGGCACTCTTGCATACTTTCTCTGGATGGATTTTTTTCATATGAAGGAGCAGAAGACTGGTGTTATATTTAGTGGGATATTTATATAACATGCACGCAGATCCCAAAACCATGTTAATTTACTGTTAAGTTTTGCAAAGTACAATTTTAGACAAGATGTCTTAAAAGAACAAAATGCCAAAATGAAAATGAATGGAAGACTGAGTTAACATGATAGAGAGGATGTTGCCATTGCATCTACTGCGATGCCTAGAATGTCTTCACTAACCAGCTTTCATTTTATCCCTTCAGAAGCACCTGAACCTTGTGCCTGACTGCCTTATTTGTAGGCCTGTGCAAGTAGCATGTAGTGCAGATCAACTGTGTTTTCCAAAGTAATACTATATGAATATTTTTCTCTTCCATCAGGAGTTTCTTGGAGCCTCTGTCAATGCCAGCTTACCTTCCTGAATAAGTTAATTCTGTATTCTCCAAGTAGAGCAAATGTCATTAGAAGCATGGGCATTACTATTTTAAATAATGAAGAAATGTCTGTTACAGGATAAGAAGGCATGTGTATGACAAATTAAATCAGAAAACTTATTGCCATAAGACAACCATTAGGCATGTCTATTATTCAATTGTACTAAGGCAGTATAATGATGCTCATTAAACTCAAAGGAAAGCCAGTGTCACTTGAAAAAAAAGTTGGACTATTAACCCCTGTCATCAAAGGAGGAGTCTGAGGGAACTTGCTTTCTTGAATTTAAAAATGATCTAAAGAATCAGCAGGTGCCATGGACAAGCTCAGAGTTAACTTTCTTTCATTATGATTAAAATAATTTTAAAATTAATAATAGCTGTTATTATTGTCGATATTCCACAGGCTGCCTAAATTCTTACTGGCTTGACTGGTTTCTTCTACTCATGAATAACATTGCTACTCATGGATGACATGTTTCCAGGCTCTGATTCATATTTCCTAAAAGCGTTACATGTTGCGTAGTTTATTTCATACACAGTTTAATTCTTACATTAATCAGATTATAAATACATAGTCCAATCCCTATCCTGCCCTGTACCGCACCATTATACCTGTACTTTAATCTTTTTTATGACTTCTCCTCTATATTGGATCTACTTTTTGAAGATATTTAATTTGTTCTGAGCTTCTCTGGTGAATTCACAGTAACTGTACTGGCTGTTTGATTGTGTCTCTCTGCTGTGCACTCTGGAAGATCTGTTATCCAAGTATATTTATCTTCTCTGCTTTCTAAGCTTGGTACTTTTAACAGATTTGTCGTTTCTTTGGTGACACTTTTTATTGTCATCGAGCATTAGTGAAAGCTTTTCATTAGTCATTGTACATAGGGAGAAATCACAGTTGTATTCAATTTGAACTTGTTACAAAACACATTTCTATATTCTGAAGATAGTTTTCTATCAGTTACATCATCAAATGATATAACATCCAGAACCTTCCTCTTATAGAAGGAAAAAAATCTGGGCTAAATCTTCCTCATCCTTTCTTGTTCCAATTTTCTCTTCAGATATACACGACTTAGGCTGAACCCCTGTATTCTGTGGTGCCCAGAACCTCTGATTGTCATATGGGGCTCCATTGTGCCAAGTGCTGTACAGTGGAACAGAGGAGTTTACTGATCTTAAGGTGGTCATGCTGCTAGGTTTGACAGAAGGCTACATAGAAGTCGGACATAAATCAAGGTATTTGCTCCTTGTGCATCCCCAGTGAACTGTTTGTTCCTCAAGCCTCGGAAGAAGTCTTCATGGGTTGTTTCTACGAGGCAAATTTCAGTCCAGAAGGAAGCTGCAAGGGAATAATTTTGGAAGAGCTCTAGCAGAATGCTCCTAAGCCTTCTCTCACTGATTTTGGCATGACCATGGGCTATTATTAGGAAATAAATGCAATGTGGAAGAGATAGATCTTCTTTTATCTCTTTCTTTAAAATCAGAGATGTTGAGTCAGAGACTAAAAATATATTGTAAAATCTTTGAAATGCACTGACATTTTAGGACTTTTTGTAGTGTATGCTAAAGCCAGAATTTCCCAGTATTGCTGTCCAGAATGTGCACTTTAGTCTTCATAGTGTTTACTGACTTTTTTGTGACATTTGAATGCATTGTTAGGAGCTCTGTCATGAGGAATTTCTTTAGAAGCCGTGCTACCCGGTATGTCTGTGTCATTGATCTGTGAGCTAAAAAATCCTTCAAGGCAACAGCGAGAGGATAAAAGCAGTTATGTACTCACAGGTCACCAACCCAACCAGCAATTGCTCATGCTGGCATGGTGAGGAGATGGAGCTTATCCCCCTATACCAAAAAAAGAAGGCTTCTACCATGGGGTGAGAGAGTTCACTCACAGGAGAGTTTAGCAGTGTCCCCACTGCTATTCTCTCTGGGGTGTGAGTGGAGTTTGCGCTTGTCTTGTGCCGCTTTCCTGAGACAAAATGAAGGAAGAAGTGAGCAAGTGTTGGCCTGGCACTCAGGTTTCACTCTTCCTTGCTGTCTAGTCTTTCATTTGCCAGGCCTGTAATGTTACCTCTGTGTCTGAATGTTTGTGTGTCTGCCTAGGTCTGGAGAATTGTAGCCACCTAAATCAGGCATAAGTGTTGGGCAATGTTAAAAAAAATTGTGAGATAAAGGAGAATTGGTGGCTGCACTTGTTGCTTCTGCCCTCTGCTCTTCCTGACCGTCCTCTGCAGTGAAATTTATTGTGAAGAGAAGCCTAAAATCCAGCTGGTCCAGCTACGGTCTCAATTGCTCAGCCTTTACAAGCTAGACAGATTTGTGCTGTCTTTTGCTGTTGATGTGGATCTTATTAGCAGAGTGACTGTACAGAACGTATGGCGTAGTGCCTCATCTTTCAACCCAAGAGAATTTTCCTTTGTAAGGGATGCACTAGCAGCCTTTGTAATCCTGCTATAGAAGCATTCTTGCACTAATGCAGACTACCTGCCAGCAGTAAGAAGCTCTTTGTCCTGGTTTAAGTGATGGAAAGCAGCAGAATATTGCAGTGAACTCAGCCTACACCTGGTACAGTCCAGCATAAAATGACAAAGCTTATGGCTGAAGCTTCTTACAGTTCCTGGCTGCGTTGTTTGCTCCGTAACACACTCTTCCTTCCCAGGCAGTGAGAAGCTCTTGTCAATGAGTTGTCAGTGTTTTTCTCCACAGTACTCCTGAATACATAAGAGGAGCTTCAGGAGAGATGGATTTTTTTCTATATTCCTAGAGATATAGTTCAGGATGGTGGGTAAGAATTAGGTAGTTAGATGTGTGTCCATGTTTTGAGGAACTCCTTTTGCAGCTCTGCTGCCCTGTGTGTCTGGGTCATTGGTCTGTGAGTTGCCAACCTGTCTGCACACCTGGATGGCCAGAGGTTTGTTAAGTTGGACGTTCTTGAAAAGAAACATGGAAGAGGATGCCACAGTTGTTCAGAAAATCCCATTCTAGTTAAGTTGAAGGCAGTGTTATTCAAGACTTCTGCATTTTCACTGTGGACAGTGTATGTTTAGCCATGTTATTGTCTCTACAGCACTGCTTTAACAGAGTTTGTGAGATTTAATCTGTGTGGTTGGGCTAGTGAATTTCTGACACCTCTTGCAATTAATCAATGGTTGTAATTGACAGATTAGTCTGTCACTGATCAGCCTAAAATGTTGTGTCACACTCAGCTGACTGGTGCTTCATGAGGATGCGCCTACTTCTGTTCCAGTGGTGAGTTCATAAATTCTTTCCTTCCATAATCTGAATGCCAAAATACTGACATACATGATATTATGGCTTATTACCAGACTCCACGGCCAGTCACCAGTTGGTAACGGTGTCCTGTCCTGCCCTAGGCTTTGGATCACAAACCTGCAGCACTGAGGCTATGTTTACAAGGCAGGCTGGCTGCTTCTCGCTAGTGGTAGAGCTTCACCTCTCTTCCACGCGTGGCTACTTGTGAAGAGCAGTGAAGCAGCCTGAGATGGCAGTATTCAAGCATTATGTCTTGCTGTCATTTTACATGCCAGTTTATGCAGTAATGCCCTCATATTTCTGTGACATGTGGCATTATCTGTGTGCATTGTGGCAGTGGGTGGTCAGCGTGTTTAGCAAAGCAGCAGCTACTGGTAGGAACAGCATGCACTTTAGAATCAAAATAACTTGTAATGTACTATTACATCTTTTCCAGTCAATCTTTAGTTATTGGGTGGGGTTGAAGTCAGTGGAAACGCTGCCATAGGCTTTAGTTGTAGTTGGATCCTGTCCCATAATGGCACTTTATGTTCCAATTGTCTCAAAGGACTGTGGCTTTCATCTAGTCGCAAGTTAATGAAATTGCAAAGTCAGTTGGTTCCAGCCTAACAAAAGGAATGGAGCCTCGGTTTAATATGCATTTCCCATTTGTAGTAAGTAATGGGAGCAGGACAAAACTGCAATCTTTGAAAAAGGACACAGCCCTGTCGTTGTTTTTCTTTGGCACAAATCAATGGGGATTAAGCTGTGACCCATGGAAGTTCCTACTAGAACTCTTCTATGAATACAACTGCTGTCGCTGCACATGGGAGGGGAAATGGTTTGTGCAACCACCGAGTGTCTGTGAAACCCTTCAGTTCTAACCATGGGTGAAACTGGGGAATATGTGATGTGAAGTGAATAAATACTGAATGTGATGGCTAATGAACATAATACGGCCAAACTGTGTAAAGTTTACTCTAGGAAATCATCCTGTTGAGCAAGTGCTGGTGTCCTGATCAGTGTCCTGACCAAGATTTTATTTAAATTTAACAGTACCTAAAGAGAGATTTACTGGGAGCTCTATGGGTGGTCTGGAACCCATAAGAAAAGTGTCTCATTACCTTCATTTCCAAATCTGCCAAAATTCCAGCAAGCGCCCCCTGCAAAGTGATCATAATACACACAAAGGCCCAGAAAATGTCTCTCAGAATCAAAGCTGCTCTCCGTGATAAACAATGGATATTGATTTGAGCTGAAAACATTTGGCTTGAGAGCTATGATGCAACAACTGCTGCTAGTGGAGAGGCTTTGCTTGACATTGTTTTGCATCATGTTCAGGAGTCTTATCGCATAGACAGCTAAATTACCTTCAGATGTTCATTTGTTCATTGTCTGGGTTTCTTGCATTACTGCAATGAGTTCTACCACATGGAAGGAAATCTAATCAACAGAAGTTAAGGCCCCCTTCCTGTGACATTGCTACATGTTGGTACAGTGCATGCTGACAAGGGTAGTTTACAGTAATGTAGTGGGGGTATAAGCTTTGTTCAATTTGGAAAAAAAACCCCAAAACAACAAAACAAACCACAACTTCTGGACTCTTTCATTGTGAACTTGTAGGCTTGTTCATTTTTTAGCCTAAGCATCAAAACGGTTCCAGCCATGTAAATTTACAGAAAAATAATTTGTTTTAAATAATTAATAGTGAATGATTTTATAATGCTTTTTTGCATATTTGGAATGCTTTACAGAGCTCTAAACCATTTTCATCTAGCAATTGCTGTTCCTGTCACTGGAATGGGTCAATACACTGTGTCTTTACATGATTTATATTAACCTTACATATTAACACTGCAAAGGCAAGGTACCTTGACAATATCATCATGACCTGTATCTCTAGGCTGAGTGATTTCTCAGACCATTGGAAGTGAATGGTTTTGGAAGCTTCAGTTCTCCCTAACGGAAATAGCAGAAGGAATTTGCTAGAACTGAATGATGGGCATCTGGCTTGAGGCATTCAGCTGGGTCTCAGAAGACTGGGGTTTTATTTCTAGCTCTGAGCTCCTCCATCCACATAGCGACTGTGAGCCAGTCATTTTTAATGAGCATCAGCACTTCCTCTGTAAGGATGCTTTCCTACTGCAGGAATCCGGAAAGCTTATTGTGAATTTAAGGTACCAAGGCACTATGATAATGGGGGCAATATTACTAGTTTGACTGTGCCACTGTGCCAGCCATGCCTAGCTTTAATTAGCTGTACTCCAAACGTGGTAAAATGCTAAATGGAGCCAAAACCCAGCTCTCAGGAAATGTCTCTGAATATTCTAAAACTCATCTAAAATACTTCCTCCTGATCTCCTAGGTTACAGAGCTTATGTCACTAATTGGTCAATGAGTCTGCAGCACCAAGGATGACGTGGATGAGGCTAGAGTATAGCAATTAAAGCTTAGGAGATCTTGTAGAGAATTCAGTGAGAAGGGACAGTTGGGTGTGTATACAGAGGATTTAATAAAGGTTTAATAAAGATTCCTGTGTTTGTTCACACAGACCTATTATTTAGCAAGTTACTCTGAAGAGGAGTCTCAGGCTGCAGGATTACTGTCAGGACCATATTTGGTAAATCATGTATTTTCTGTGACAGGAATCATTGGTGAAAAACAAATCTTTTGGAGAAGCCAAATTTGTTTATTTTGTGCACACCTCACGTACACATGCCTGCTCCTTTACATGCTGCAGAATTCATCCTTTGAGTAGAGCAGCTATTTGCCATATATCCCATGAATTGCTTTGGTGCTTTCTTGGTAGCAGGTTAAAATAGTGAGTCAGCTAACTGAGCTTGAAAAATAGTTTAATCCTATTACAGCATAAAAGGCATAATCTTTTTTTGTTTTTCTTTCAATAATGCTGGTTCATGCACTATTCACAGATGTTAAGAAGCATGTTTGTAAGCAGTCTGTCTAATCTGAAAAAAGCGTGGATCCACAACAGATAAATGAGGGTTTTTTTAACTGCAATGAGATTTTTGCAATCTCTGTCACTGGGACTTCCAATTCACTTCATCTGTGCCTTGTTTTACTACCATCTTTACAAACCATCACACAGGTGGGGATAGTCTACCAAAATGTTTGGATATGATTTTTCCTTGTGTGCTTAACCTGTAGCAAAGATCTGGACCAGAAGAAACATGCACCAACAAAACAATGCATTGTTCTACCTATGTGAGACAATACACTCAGAAAGAGAACGGCAGCCCCCTTACTACTTCAAAAAGGAAATGTGTAAGAGTCAGATTTGGCTAATGGGAACTCATTAATAAAACTGGCCTAAATGCTGGGGTATGGGAAGAATTCTTGTTGTGAGAAGCCCTCTGCACTTAGAGTTGTGGCCTTGCAGCGCTGCTTGTTGCCTGTGGAGAAAAAGTTTGCAACTTCATTATTCCATGGAGTCCATAGTAAAACTCTCTTTAGTACCTATGACTGTGTCAGTCTTGCTGTGGGAACACAGAAGTTGGCTGCTCTCCAGTGCTCCTGCACCTCCTGTTCAGTGTGACCTTCAATGGAGAAATCATCAAAGTTAGATTGTTCCATTGAACAAAGCCCTGTTCCCGTGGTGTGCCGCAGGATGGTCAGCCACTTCACTGACCTCGCTTCCTCCACCTTCCTAATGGCTTTATAAACATAACCCAACAACAGGGACAGGCTGTGGCAGAACAGCTCAGTCTTGCTGGTTTAATCACCACCACACTCCGTAGTACTCTGCTGAAACAAAGGCATGCAGATAATGGGTATATTATTTCAGGACTTTGTGCATATTGAGCAATATATTTCCCTACTTATATGTCAGAGCCTGAAAGGACTATCCATTTTTAATGAGCTATACCATGCATAGCTAATGTAGAAACTTAATTTTAGATACAGATTTTGGTTTTATGTGTTAGGGAACTGTGTAAATCTCTGCTGTGAGTTAGGATGACACAAGAAGTGTGTTGTTCAGTGGTGGCTCAGAGACTCAGGCACAGGTAAAGGTGGTCTTCCTGATGCCTGAATCCCAGCTGATAGATATTTTGTAAAGTATGAACTGCTACATTAATAAAATAACAGTCTGTTCCAGTTGTCCCATTCCAGAGCTTCTTAAAGGCTCAGTTCCCTGCAGGGAGGGATTAAAAATAAATAATCTGAAACTGGTACTAGCTCAGCTGATAAGCAAAGGAGCAGGGTACTCAGGTTGAACTGGAGAGCCACCCTATTGCATTGACAACAGTAGATAGTATCTAGATTAGTTTGTTCTAGCCCTGCTGTTGGTGCCTGGCTCTACTTACTGAGGACCGGGTTCTAAAGATTCTACCCAAGGGTGAACTCCACAGTACAGCTGCTGCATTGAAGTGAGGTGCTTCTCTAGATAGAGATCCAACCTATTCGGCCAAGTCTGCAAGCCAGCTGATCTTAATGTTCTGGTGGTACATGATGATTTGTGTCTGGCATGATGACATTATTGTCACTGCATCTCAGAACATTCTAGGGCCCAAATATAAGAGGTCAGGCTCTCAGTCAAGCCAGACCAAGATACAAATGCAATAAGAGGAATTTTTCCCAGCTTTGTATTCTGTTGTATCACACTTTTTTACCTGTTTTCCTCACTGCAAAATTACAGTTCCTCAGTTCTCCTTCCATGCTCTGGACTGCTAGTTTGGGGTGCAGTGTAGATTTTTTTGTTGTTTCTCATGATTCTATCTTGGCTTTATTTTTTACATTATTTTTCAGTGGTCAAGGACAGTTGTAAAGTACTACATTTATGCTGATTGCAAGTGGCAGAGCAATACCACCAAGGCCTTTGTGCCCCAGGAAATCACTGAGGCCCTTTATGGATGGCAAATCTATTCGTTTGGAATCACCTTTTTGTAATGTTCTCCTTCCCCTGCCAGTTGTTTATTCATGCATCAACAATGAGGAGCAATTGAAGGTGAACTTACTCTTGCACTTGTAGCATATTAAAATTNAAAAAAAAAAAAAAAGAAAGACCTGAGCAAAGTGCAGTAGGAGATATGATATGAAGCTCATTCAACTCATGTAATTAAATACAGAGATTCACAAGATCAAAGGGCACCTGGGTAAATTAAAAGAAAAGCCTGCATGGAATGGATCCATCTCTTGAGTAGCTACATATGGATTAGAAGGATCTGAAGCATCAATCAAAGCAAAGACGAATACAGCTGGGAATGAACCATTGGTCAAAGTGCACTCCTGGTTTCAATTCAACAAAGGGGAAAACCTGTGATACAGACTTACATCAGTGAAATGGGGTGGTAGCTTTCTTAGACCTTAAGGAAAATGACTGTCAGAGTCACTGAGATTGAGAGTCTTTACATTAGCATTAAATAATGCTGGATTGGGGTGAGGTTGTGTCCACAAGATGTATGTCACCATCTCAGCTGGACAGGAGGATTACAAGACGCTTGTGGTACAGTGCAGCAGGGAGGTAGGACAGGGAACTGAACATTGTGGGTACATGGGCAAGTACAGGCAGTGATGAGTGAGAAACTTCCAGCAGCATTGAAACAAATCAAAGCAAGTAGGGAGAGTGAAATGTGCAGAAAAGGACAGCACATTCCTGGGAGCATTATAGCAAAGACACTGAGACAAACTCAAACCTGAAATAAGTGGGAGTGACTCACATGGATGGAAGTGGGAGCTGACACTGTTCAGACTTGTGCAGAGGCTGGTCCAGTTTAGCATGAATTGTTTTCCAGGGCATGGTTGAGAACATCTCTACTTGCCCAAGGAGAATTTCTTGTCACAAGAAGCCTCTTGTTCCAATTCTTGAGATTTCCCACAATACCAGCAGAGTTCAAGGCACTTCAGCATCTGTAAGGCACTGCTCTTCAGTGTCAAGGAGATAAGGATCTGAGGCCAATAAGCAGAGTTTAGAGGAACAACACATACTTGACTTTGTAATCATAAATTATCCCATATCCTTCCTTCAACACAAGTTGCCAGGCCATCCAGATACATCTGCAGGGTAAACACATGTCCATAATAATTGAGTGCTTATGCCCTGCTTTGTTAAACCCTCTACTAGTTGAAAAGTCAGTGGGGGCAAGTAATAGATCCTGGAGCCAAGCAAGATGATTGTATACTCATTTACATTTCAGTGTCCACATTGGTCTTCCAGTTCACAGCTCTTTTATGGCAGTGTTGATGACATGTGGGCACTAGGAACAGTGACGGATCTGAAGGTGTATGTGATAAGCTCTTTCTGCGGCAATTAAAAATCACAGTGCTTTGAATTATGTGGGACCTTTGAAAACCTTATCTTCAGAGCTGTAAAGCTTCAGAGGCGCTGAGCGCTGACAGCCTTGCTGCTTTGCCCTGTTCTCCAGTCTCCACATACTTAATCCATTTTGCCTTCTTAAAGTCAGTAGAGTGAAATGTGTGTGTGCAGTGGTCTCAGTGGTGCAGCCTCTGGTGCCACATTAAAAGGAACATCTGTCTTGGTCGTAGAAGCAGTATGAGCAGTTAAATGACAGGTCTGTGCTGAATATCAGTCTTCATTAGTAACGAGCAGCGACTCCCATGAAAGGAGTGAGAATGTTAAGATTGGCAAAACTTTATGAAACTGAGATAAGTTGCTTACTAGGGCTTACTGGTAATTTTAGGCAAATTAATTTTCAACATTTGGCTAGGCCTTTACCAGTCTCAAAGGAGTTGTATGTTCATACCAACATCCATAACTTTCAAAGCTTATAGACCAGTGTTACTAGTTCTGGTGAGTAAAGGGTCACTTCATTGTGGAAAAATGCTGCAGAACTTGTGAGCAACTGTGCGCTGCTGTGGTACTCTCTCTGGAAGGCTGCGCAGAAGTGCTGCAGAGCCATAACATGCAAATACAGTATTTCTACATGATGACGGGACATCTTACTGAAATTATTTTGGAGGGACTAAGAGGAATTTGGGAGGCTCCAAGCAGCCAGGAAAGGGATGGAGGGAATAGGGTGTGGAGATCTGTTAACCATTTCCTTAGTGTTTGGTGCATGACCATGACAGCGTGATTTATTGTACCTGAACCAAAGTGGAGCGTATAAGATCACAGAACTTTGTATTCCTGGACAGCAATGTATGGGGCTAGAAAGAGTCACAGATCCAGATTCACAGAGGACATTCACATTGCTTGAGCCCATGCACTGTTCCACCTTTAGATCATGAGCAAAAGGCATGCTTTAAATTGCTAGGCCATTTTTCCACCAACTTTGCTGCTTCTTAGAATGACCATGGTGTTTTGCTCAGCTGGCTGCTCATGGGCATTTATGCTCATTTCTTTCTTTTCTGACTATGAGAATAACTCAGTCTTCTCCATTAGACATCTTGTGGATATTAATTGCAGTTTATTAGCATGCTCAGAAGTGTTCATTGTTTTCACAGCTGAGCTGTGTATCTCAGGAGAAGATAAATAAATGTTCATGTCCTAGGAAATGTCAGTGACAGACTTTCAGGCTTAGCAATCGATTTACATTGGTTCTTTTCAGAGGAGGGAAGGCAGGACATTTGGTTTTGGTTAAGGAAAATCCGTTCTAGCATCACTGGAGGTGGGCAAAAGAGCAGTTTGATGTGAGAGCCGCGGGGCCTGGCTTTGAGCAGTGGAAAAATACGCAAAAGATCTTGACATGGCTAAACATTTCCTAAACAGAGCTGCAGGAGAGGACAGCATCTGGTGGAATTAATTGCCTGATATTATTGAAGTGATGGCTGAGTGTGAATGGCTGCAGCAGAGCAGAGACCAGAAGGGTGGGAACAGGTTTTGCTTTTTCACCAAAAAATGTAACTGGTAAAGCATCTCAGAAAAATTCAAAAGAAAGAAAAGCCACATGCACAGGCTACCTTAAGTCATTGGTATTTCCCAAAAAGCTTCAGTTGCTAAGAAAACATATTATAGAAAGTTCAGGTGGCTGTGCTAATAAAAGATACACATACATTGTCTGGGACTTCCAATCTCTTTTTTTAGTAGTTTTTAAATGTCAAATTTGAACTGTTCATACGTAACGTATCTTGCCCTGGGTGAGGCTCAAGTTGAACTTGGTTTTGCTGTGTTTTTTTAACTTTTGACTAAAGCACTTCACCTCTTTCTCACAACAAAGTGTGTCCTATATTATATGATCTTTTTATAGATTGCTTAAACTTTATTGACTTGCTGGTTAGGAAGGTAGTTACTGCAGATGTGTGGTTTGCCACTTCTGTGAAAGTAGCCCAAATTTAGTCATTATGAAACCTCGGAAAATCTGTAACACCATCCACTAGGGAGAGATTTGCTAGAGTTTGTCAGCTAAAGTCAGGGAAGAGTCTGTTGGCACTGAGCATGTTCTGCTACAGGCCCGGCTCTAAACAGACTGTCCTGGCAATTCTTCCTCCTACTGATGGGCAAAAGCTCTGAGTTATAAAGTGCAGGGAAATACCGTTTCCTGTCCTCTCACTGATTCCCCGGCTGCAACACCGGCCACAGGAAGTGAAAAGAGAAAGCTGACTGACCTTAGTTGGGAGATGGAAATAAGGAGGGAGGGAGACCTAATCAGGGAAGTAGGTAAGGGACTAAGATGTGGTACCGATGGGCGCAGAGCTGAGGTTTAGGACCAGTGCTGGTTTTCTGGGAGGAATAAAATCTGGAGCCAAAGGTGAGCAGATGGAAGAATCTGGGACTGGGACAGAGAAAGGCAGGAGAGGAATTAGGTTGAGGAAAACCAAGGGAAGGACCATCTGAAAACCAGTAAAATGATCTCCCCACAGAACTGTGTGTTCCTGAATCTTGGTGCTGCTGTGCTGTCAGAAAGTACCTGTGAAGCCCCCAGCAGTGGGTAACTCCTCCTGCCCGAGGCTCAGCCAGAAGGCAATGCATAGCAGTGTTCCAGTGCTGCAGTTGTTGCTGATGAAAGCTTTTCCTGGGATACCACTGAGCACTGTGCCTGTGAGTACTCACAACTGCCATTGATTCACTGATGTAGAGGAGGCAGTGGGATACGTGTTGTCCTGGATACTGTTCCAGGTTTGGATGGTGTGTGATGAAACAGGCCTTGGATGACTCACTGACAGAAAGCTGTGAGACTGCTTGAGCACTGAGCGAGGGAATGGCCTGATCCACCGGTGACAGGCAGCCTGGAAGACAAGCTGAGGCTGCATGGACATTTTCTAACTGGCAGCTGCTGCACAGGCTGTTCTTGGGTATCTGATGTTCACAATGGGCAGCAAGTAGCCAGGCGAGGCAGTTAGAAGGGCAAGGCAGTCTGACTCTGTTAGAGATGGGGGCAGACAGACCTCTTAGTGATATATCAGGGCAAGGGTGAGGGCTGGCAGGGGAATGAAATGAGAGGTTTCATGGAGCCTGAGTCTGACTTGATAAAGAGGTAGAGATTGGAAGCCAAAAATTGGGGATTGACTGTGAGGGCTAGGAAGTAGCAGGGTATCTTAGTTGTGAGCAGCAGGAAAAAAAAAAAAAACAGCAAAGAAATGAGAAATGCAGTGCTAAGAGCAGAAAGGCAGGCATCAAGTAACATGTAGAAAAATAAGGAGAAAATAGAGTATCTACTTGTTGCTATTGGGGACAGCTTTTCCTGGAGACAGAACGAAGGCGGGGACCCATTGGAAAAAGTAGTGTGTTATAGTTCATAACACAAAGAAGGATGAGATAAAATTGTGCAAGCAGCTCTTAACCTGCAGAGGTGGGAGAGGATGCTTAAAAGTTAAATTAAAGCCAGAGGAGTGGTTTTGTATTTTTTGTTTGTTCTGAGGTTTTTTTTTGTTTTCAACTAGGAAGATAAGTAATTACTGCAACAATGTAATAGGGTACATAATGAATGAATAATGAATTGACTTCCCCTTGGAACCTCTGAGTCTCCTAGGAAAACAAACCTAACCAAGATGTAATACAGTTTACCCAGAATTTATTGTCGGTGAATAAAATTATGATGGGGGACATTATGGCCTGTGTAACAGGGGCGTTCATGCAATTATTCTCAGTTCCTTAAATTCTGGCATTTCTACATGTATTGTGCTGAACCCCAGCTTCAATGCTGTTCCTTTTAGTGTGCACGTAGAACTGCAGAAAGGAGCAGAAAAGTTTTTACTGATGTGGTGGCAGCTGAGTCAGTTGTACTGACTCCTGTCTGCTGCACAGGTGTGGCCTGGCAGTGTGAGCATCCCAGGAGAAAGCCAGAGGAGGGGCCATTTGGGTGGGGCCCAAATCTCTCCTGGAGTTCCAAGGTCTACAGGGACCAGATTAGGCTAGAACATGCTTTTGGCTCTGTGCCTGCTTGGTCCCATTTCCAGCCTTCCCTGTGTGAATCGGTTGCTAAGAGGAAGCTGATCCTGTCTTTCAGGCATATGCTTGTTCCTCATGACAAGGAAGTTCTCCTGCAGCCCAGAAATGATGTGACAAAGGAACAGGGCACAGAATAGTAAAGGCCGGTGGAAGAGAAGGAGATCTTAGTTTCTTCCAAACGTGAGCATGATATTGGAGCCTTGAAATATACCTGGATCAATGAAAAAAAAATTAAAAATAACTTGGGAAACCACTGGAAAATCTACTGCAGAGGGAGTGGCTGGCCTGTCGGGTCTGAGCAGTGGTGTCACAAGCAGGCATCTGCAAGTGCTGTACATCTACTATGCTGTGCATTGCCTCTTTGTGCAGGCAAATGTGGGACTTGTGCACAGGTTGAGGGCAGCTGCAGAGCTTGCAGGCAGAGTCTGCAATTGCCAGCTGAGCCTCTGCCACGTACAGTGCTGACTCCTGAGAGATCAGCACCTCCTGGGGTAGTTGCAAGGACTTCTGTGTCTGGATGGCACAGTTCTGCTGCTGGCTGTCATGGTGTAGTTAAAAATGTGGAAAATAAGAACAGAATCTGGCCTGTTCTGTCTTGTCAATGATTAAAACTAAACAGCCTTATAGATTGAGCCCCATATTGCTGTGATCCAGTACCAAATGGGTCATCCCTGCCCTAGTGTGGATTTCTTACCTGCCCTGCCTCAGTCAGTGGTGGGAGAAAGATTTCTGTTGTTTATAAAAACTGAAAATGCATTTGGTGGGAGGATCTCCTCTCCTTCCTCCTACTGCATCCAATATTCTTTCCCCTCCCTGTTGCCCATCCTGCTAGGGAGCAAGCTGCTTCTAGGAGAGGACAACCCCTCCCCATCCCCAGCAGCCATCTCTGGGGGAACCAGAGGCGGTTCCTGCCTGGGGGCTGTGCTGGAGGAGCAGGGAAGAGGGAGTGTGGATGGGAGAAGGTGTGTGCCTTCCCATCTACAGTCTTGTCTGGGGCTTCAGCACAAAAAAACAGAGCCTGCTGGCATTTTGGAAAGAGGTGGGAAGGCCACAGCTCAGGTTGTGTCTTGGGTGGAGACCTGTCAGCCCTGAGGAGTGGGAAGCAGGCCAGTGGGCTGGGGCCAGATCCTGTGGCCTCTGCTGCTTCTGGCATAGAGGGCTCTACTCCTCCCGGCTCTTGCAGCCAACATATGCTGCTCCCTCTCTGCACCCACTAAACAGGAGTAGTTTTGTGTAAAATCCAGTAAAATCTAGTTTGGGTTTTAAAAGAGATCTCTACTAAACTTCTATTAAAAGATGTCCTGATTTCTGTAAAAGCTGGGTAGATACTCTGCACACACCTACTTGCCCACAGCTTGTTCACTAGTGATACCAGATGCTGGTGAGACCCTTAGCTGGTGCAAAACTGCTCTGCTGCCTGTAATGAAGTCACGCCAATAAAAATCTGAGGGATGTCAATACAATATGAAAATCCTACTGTCCTGCTTTAGGATGTGCCACCATTTGAGCTGGATTTTAGGGCAAATTTTAAAATCAGGATAGTTGAAGAGGTGCATAGAGAAGGGAGGGAACATTGTGGAGGATATGACTGAAGGCCTGTCGGAATGAGAATCTCAGACACCGGTCTGGGTGTGCCCTAGGGCTGGGAGATAGGTTAAGCAGTCCTCTGGGATCCCTTCCACTCCTATTTTTCTCTGAGTTCAAGGCACTGGAAAGGCAGACTCTCTTTTGTTTTTCGTCAGTGGCAGTTTTCTGAAGAGAGACACAGTGGAAAGCAGGTGAGAAGTGGCAGGCTGTCACCAGAGAGAATCTCTCTCCTCTTTAGCTATTTTGGATTCTAGATAATTCCATCTATGTGCACACATGAAAAATATTCTGCCCCAAGAAATTGCATGAGGTTACCAGGTCCAGACAGCACTCTGAATTAATATTTGCAGACCTTGTTGGGTTCTTTCCATGACCCATGTATTCAAAGCCAACCAAGCACACAAACTTTCTGCACATAAAAACTGTCTTATAATAATTTCTTCATGCACTGCCTCCAGTGCCACAAAAATCTTATTCCTTTTAAGTATGGGCAAGGTGTTAATATTCTTGGCTGACTGGAAACCTAACAAATACCTTTGACATCTAGCTTGGCTATGTTTCTTGTTGGATCTGCCAAGCATTCTTTAGATGTCAAGATCTGAGATTTATATGCTGGGAAGCGCATGATGTTTTAAGGGCACAGAGTTAACCAGTTTTGCACAAAATGTACTAGTTACGTAGAAGTCATATTTTAAAATTAAACCAGTGCTTTATTGAAAACATGAAGTACAGAACCAGGAACTGAAGCGCTCTGTTTATGCGTAGTGCAGATGCAGCTCTAGGGCTGGCTTTGCACGCTTCTCCACCCTTGTATGTTACTGTGCTTCAACCATGACCTGGAGGGTTCATCTGAGGGGTAAAGATCTAATTAGATTTCCATATCCTCTCTCCTAACAAGAGTTTAATCTGTGGCACAGTCTGTTTTGTTTTCCACTTTGGATGCCTGCATGAAGATCTTGTTTCCAAAAGCCTAAGTGGACAGATAACACCAGTCATTTCGCAATGTAGACTAGTGTATTTCTACCTGACTCCTTGAAGTTCTGTTGATTTGTGTTCATAGTCAGAGGAGAAGAGAGCTTTATTTGAGGTGGATGTCCTCCTCTTCACTTGGACTACCCACTCATTTCACTGCCACTGTTGCTAGCCTTGAAATTACAAATCCCCCAAAGTAGATCTTCATGAAAAGGAGGTAGACTTGAATCTCATGGGATGGAAGAAGAAAGGAAGGGGGGTGAACTTTTTATATTTGCCTTTCAGATTTTCAGCTTTCAGAAGTCTTGGCTGCATTTTAAAGCATTTTTCAACTTCTAAAAAAGAAAATAAATTTACTTTTTCTTTGATGCGTAGGACGGTACAACCTGTAAAGAGATCTGATATTCTTATGCAGTCACTTGACTCCAGTAGCAGGGCCTCTAGAAACAATGTCAAATGTCTTACAATTCATGATAAAAAGGTGCCAGCAATACAGCTACTCTATTAGCTCTGTCAGGAAAAGATGGCTGTGTGGTATGATACCTGTAATCTTTATTGGCTGGAGCATGAGCCAGAGTTCACTGTGTGCACAGATCAGTGTCCTCACCAGGAGAGAACTGCTGTTGCTCTTCTGCTTAATTAATATAACTTCTCCCCTAGTTGCTTAACTCTTGCCCAAAAGTGTGATGTTGTAAGTCTTTAAAGTGAGACAACTGGAAAACTGAATGGTGATAATGTATTCAAGAAGTGGTATTTTGTCAGAAAGTGTAACCGTGAGGCCTTGCAAAGACCAGTTGCTTCCTGTTCATCTCCCGTAAAGACCTGGTGGCATATCTTGGGAACAGTCTGCCCATGGGTGAGTAAAGCAGGCACAGCTGCCGATGCTGTAGCTTGAGTCCGTGGGTGGTATGATGCGAGTCTCTCACAGAAATACTGTTATTTCCAAAAATATTTCATTTAGGGAAATGCTGGCTTTCAGAGCCTTTGCAACCTCTCTCCTTGCAGAGGGTAAGGAAGTAATCCCTGAAGCTGGGGTATTTTCATGTGTTTGCTGTATGGATCACGAGACTTGTGAAAGCACGTGTTTCGACAGTGACAGATCACCTCAACCCCCAAATCAGTCTCTGGCTTGTTAGAAGAGGAGCTGTTAAGGTCTCCAAGGCTAGTAAGTTCCTAAATATTGCTTTGAATTGGCTTGCTCGGGCTCTGCAGACTCCCAGCTCTGCTGGGGGGTCCTGCGTGTGAGGAACAAATCAAACCCACAGAGCAGTTGGTCTGTACTGGGAACTTCCAGTGAGGCCAGCAGGGTCGTGGCCAGCAGTGAACTGGTTATGTCATGGCATATTTATTAGAAATCTATGTTTCCAAGCAATTACTATCTGCCTACCTTTTAAAGCTGACTCCATTCATTCCAGTCCTTCCTGCGAGATAAAGGTGCTACAAGGAAGGAGGAAATTGAACCTTTTAATTTTTTTTTTAATTTTCAAATTAAAAAAATAATTTTCTCTGAGATCTGACGGCAAGTAGCAAACAAACAGCCTTTTTGTAACTGTTATAGGTACTGAAAAAATGTGAATATCTTAAAGATGGACACTCGTGGTGGGCCTCAGAGGCTCTTAAGTATGGTGGTCTTATCTGTTGTCATTATGTGCACAACTAAAGTATATTTGTCATACCTTTATTTTATTTTAGTTAGTTGAGAGTAAGATATTTCCGAACAAGAGCCATGGAATGGTAACTGAGGTTATCATTCTTGCCACTGGCTTTCCTGAACTGTAGCAAAGATCTGTTTGGAGGCTTTGTTGAACTTTAGAGTGTAAAAATACATTGAATGAATATGCCTTTATTGTGAAAAGCAGATATGGATTATTACTAGGTACATTCCATAATGGAAAGTCTCCATTTTTAGCTGGATGTGGATCCACCCTGGGCATGTCTTTGTTTATTTGTAATATTGTTTCCTGTTTTTTCTTATCACAAACATTCAGCTGTGAATTAAAATAATGAGGCAGGCTATGATGTTACAGTCTATAGACTGAGGGATGTGAAGAGGCCTTTTCATCAATGCTTTGAAGGATTTGAACAACTATCCAGGATTATATGCGGTCAGAGAGGACTTCTACAACTTCCTTCCGCAACTCAAGTGTTAGTTCAACTCGATTGAAGCACAGGCAATAAGAGCAACAACAAACCTGGACTACTTTACAGTAATTTTTAGCCTGGTTTCACATGGAATTACACATCTGTGTCCTCCTCTTCCCCAATATCTTTTGGAGCTGCTGGCCAAAGTCACCAATATTTGACTGAAAGGGAGAATTTTTGAACAATAATTAAGTTATTAGCAGTTTCCTGAAAACAGGAAGTCAGGGAGATCAGAGTTGGATTTGAACATTTGCACTTTTGCCTCTAATAAATCTTTTGATCCTTTCACTCATTTCTCTTGCATAGGTTTTCTGAGGGTTTTTTTGCTACCCATTTAGTAAGAATAAATGACATAGAATTCATCTGTTCTACTTGGAGATGAAAGTAAGTCTTTATTTGCATTAGCCTATCAACAGGTGACTTTTTAGTTTGTAAGTGTTGAAAGTGAAGTCTATGTACATTTTTTATGTTTTCTTAAAGGCTAGAAGGAATAACTGTGATTATCTAGTACGGTTTCTACAGCATAGGTCATCAAAAGTCAATGAACAATTTCTTCATCTAGCTAGAAGTTCCTCTTGAAGCCACAGGATTGGTTCCAGAAATGTGTTTTATTTTGGTATTTGCTAGAGAGTTCATGACATCTCGGTACATCCCAAAGTGAATGGTTCTGTTAGTTAATTGCTCACATGGGTGGAAAAATTTACACTTTATTTGTAGTGAATTTATCTACCATTATCTTCAGCAGATGGATCTTGTATTTCCCTGATGGATTCAAGTCTGAAGTGCATTCTGTATTCAGTGCATACAAAACTGACTAGGTAATTTCTTGACCTCTGCTTGATAAATTTAGAATTAATATATTGATTTGATAAATTGCATGCTTTTTAGATCTAAGATGATTTTATATATTTTCTGATTCTTTCCCTGTATTAAACTTTTTTTTTTCTCAAGAGTAGCTTTCAAAAGCAGTTGTAGCATTCCAGCAGCATTCACAGTAATGACAGAAGTAATGTCATCCTTTTCTCCTGGAAAACAAAGGAGAGCAGGAGATGGAGTTGACCCAGATTCTTCCCTTGTCATAATGTCAAAGTCAGTTACAAAGATTTCTCAACATGTAAAATTTTACATTACTCTTACTTCTAGCTAAAGTTATAAGGAAAGCACTGATGGAATAGATCAGCACATCTTATTGATTTCAGTGACCTTTATGTTAGTAGTGAGTTGGGCCTCCAGTGAGAAAATATTTAGATTTATCCCAGGATAATAGAGAACAGCATGAATATGATTCATAGAAGAGCCTTCTGAATAAAAAGACAAAGCAAATTCCCCACTTTTCAGTGTGCTGCTTGGAATATAAAAAGCTTAGGCATCCTCCTCTGCTCCTCTGACCCCAAATCAATCAATCAAAAAAACGTAGTGAAATAAAAAAAAAAAGGAGTTTGTGCCAAGCAGATGAAGATCAAAGCCAAAGTGATTTTTCAGGTGGGATGCATGTACATAAGTGAGATGCCTCTGAAGGAATCCCAACTTCTTGTTAAAATCAGCACTTCATTACAAGCCACTGAAGCTGGTTTAAAGCTTCCACTGAGGACTCTTCACTGAGAGTGTGAGTCATTGTCTGCGTACAGAATCATGGTGTGATTGATACAGCCAGGGAGGAGGGTGTTCCCGGAGACCCTTAAACAATCTGGAAGTCTAATTTACATGTTGGGTACAATCAATTGCAAGTGTAATTGCAGCTGAAATCTTTCACCACGCCCGAGCTGGTGGCAAATACACAAGTTTTAGTTATGCTGCTGTAATGCGTCTGCTCTTTGTGGCCATTGCAATCAAATGACATCATTTTAAAAATTACAGATTCAGCTGCCTAAAGTAATGTGACCCCAGGTGTTCACCTGTTCCAGGCAATATGCAATGTCCTCAGCACGTTCCTGTGTGCAGCTTTCTCGTCAGCCAGCACAGAAAGAGACATCCCATTTTTAAGCAAGGCTCTTGAAAACATGCTGAAATGCTTCTAACAAGCCTCGCAACACATGCAGCGCTGATTCTGATGGAAGAGGCTGGCAGCGCCTTTTGGTGACCTGTGGAGCAATCATGGGGTCTGCAGCTCTGTAAGCCTCCAGCTCTTGCTGTTGGCTTATGAAATGACCCTTCCCTTGCACAGCTGCAACCCTGTCCTGGCAGCCCCTAAGCAGCCCTCGGTGCCTGTTGCTACATGGGAACACTCAGCAGAATGCAGTTTACCTATATGGATTCATCTGGACAAAGACATTTAGAAAAATTTGTCATTCTTTTAAGAATATATCTGAATCTGGAACTTGTTTCCATCTTAGCCTCTTAAGGAACAACTGTTCTAAGTAGGGAACTGTCGAGGCTGCTTTCTGTGTCAAGCAGTTCAAGGTTGTAAGTCAATAAATATCAGCTACTGTGGAAGGAGCAAAACGTGTACGAAAAATGGGTGAAGTGAGACCAGAACTTCAAGGGCGAACACACAGGGAAAGTCTCAAGTGCTTGCCATCACTACCGTTGTCAGACCCTCCTGAGAGCTTGGCCTGGCAATGGGGAGAACTGCAAGCCATAGAAGATGGCAACAAGTAGTCCATTAGTTAAATAATGAATCTGTGTTACCTTAGCCTGAGCTGTCCCTTACTGTGGGACTGATTTTAATTTGAGAGCTGGGGCCCAGATTGTAAAGCAAACATTTATTAATTTGTATTACATTTCTGGATTCCATGGACCATGTCAGAAAATAGAGTAGATTTGTGAAGTCACTCTAGGGCAAAGTAGAGAACAAACAAGGTAAAGTGAGTCTGGGAGGGAGCTGCCTACCCCAGGGTGCTTCCTAAAGTAACAATGTTTTGCCCTGGATGGGTGCAGAATACCTATTACACGGGTCTTCCAAGGATTACATCTTCTTCTGACACAACAGGACAACATGGGAGGCAGCAGTAAAAACACAGCATTATCTCGGAGCATTTTTTTTTCTTTTTTCCAGAGGTCCAGGAAGATGTGCATCCCAAGAGGAGTATCGACCAGAATGAGATGAGGTACCACACATTCTGCTTCAGCTTCACTGAAAACACACCGTGGTCTGTACAAATATCTAGTGTTGTGGGTTGGATTGTTTCATTAGCTGAAGGACCACAATAATAGAGCATGTCTGGGCTTGTGAGGCATCATGACTAAGAGATTTTTTATTTTGTGTGTTTTTTTTTTTTTCCCCTGTATTCTTTTATTAATATGCCTTTATCTGGCTCTTGGACTATCTGCTGAAACAAGAAACTTGTTCATTCCCTGGCCTCCCTGCTGGGACCACTTACATGTGTATTAGTTACTGTCAGTGATCATAGCATATTCTGAGCATCTGGGTGGTGGGAGTGTGCTATGGCCATAAAAAGCGCTGGCTAGAAGCAATACCTCTCTCCTTCTGACTCTGACAGATTAGAAGCTGAAGGGTGAAAAGCTATGAAATATACTTCCCAGCCCCAAACCTACTAGTTGCTTAGACCCAACTGTGATTTTCGGTGAAAGTGCTTTACAAACAAAACACAGATACCAAATAGTTCTGCGATGTGTATTTTTATTGTTGACTTGCACCGTTTTCATGAATGTAAAAAAACAATACAAGGCTTCTCCTCAAGCACAAGCAGAATATACAAGTGCACATAAAGCTACCACTATTACCATTGGGGTTTTTTTAATTATTTTTTTTCTTTTAGGTCCATGTGTATTTCTCATTCTAAAATGAAACAAAAATAGCTGAAGATCACAAAAATTCACCAGATTTTCGTGCTGTATTCCTTTGTCATTACATTTAACCCTTATTTTCCTTTCATATTATACATTATAAAAACATAACTGCTATGTAGATAGATTTGTATTCCAACTGAAAAGTGCACACTAAAGTCCTCCACCTTAATTGGAAAAATGTAGATCACTTTCTCTGTTTTCACCATAGGCCTAATTCAAAGCTCAAGGAAGAAAACTTTCAATAGGCATTAGCGTGAGCTTGTGTGTCACAGACACTAGAATGACTTTCTGCACACGGTGGGAAAATAGAATTTTCCATTCTATTATTTACCTTTTTAAAAGGACATGCAGTATGTACTGGGTTATTTTTTAGATTATTTATACAACTGTATCCTGACAAGCTACAACTTCTTCCAGTGTAAACACAGCTACTGTTTGTTTCTATGGTTGTTAGCTGTGTTTATAAGGTTGGGGAAGAACCATAATATAGCATGGTGTATGCTGTCCCCTCATTTATTTTTTCTATAAACTTCTGGTCAGATTCTGATCTCAGTTACACCACCGAATCGGTGGATATGCCCCATATCCACCAGTGGGCCTCGCTGAAAATAGTTCCCATCAGGGTCTGTGTGGGGAGCAAGGCTGGGTAGGTACATGGTCTTGTACAGAGCTCTGCTAAAAAGGCTGTACCCTACGTGTGTACGCAGGTGATTGAAAACACTGCTGTTCAGCTCTTCTCATGTGAATTGCATAAGTTACAGTTACTTGGACCATGAAACTTATTCTATGTAATGCATGGCTTTGTTTTTGTTCAACATTGTACCTAACCCCTGAATCTAACCATTCTTGTATCCTCAGAATCTCCTGAGTTATAGCCAAACATTGTGAATTTAGGCCATTGTCATAGCAATATGTATTTTGAGTAACCATACACATCTTCGAGTGTGTTCCAGGCACTTGGTGGGAAAGGTGCAATCACAAATCTTTACCATTGTATACATTTAATCTTGAAATTCTGGCCTCAGACTCTTTTGTCATATATTAAAGGCCATTTTTCTATTCTAGGCTTCCATTTGCTAGAGATGATTGAATCACTGTAATGCATTGATTTGTGATGTGCTGATATCTTGAGTGTGAATACAGGAAAAATCAAATTCTGGCCTGTCAGGTGCTTAAAAATAGTTTATCTCTTGGCTGAAAAAAATCACTGCCTGGTTTTGTGCTGATGTTTTCCATGGGTAGCACAAAGGCTTTAAAAAGCGCTTGAAGATTGGGAAAAAAACAATCCAGGCAGCCAATTTGATAGGACCTCTCCTTCCTAGCAGCTATCCCACTTTTCAGAGTTCCCTAATAGCCATTTTGGTTCTTCCCCCAACGAAAACCCTATTGTAAGAAACTAGATTACCTGCAAAATCAGAAACCTCTGGATTTTTTCATGAAATCCAAACCTCAGTTTTGCTCCAAAGGATCCCGTGTGGGTTTGGGACTGTTGCTTACCCAGAACTAGAGCACAACATGGTGTTTTTCAGAAAAGTAAGAATAGGTGTGCTGAGTGCATCCTTGTGGAGCTACTGCTCCTATGGACAAAAAATGGGACTTAACTTTTGATATGCAGATGATCCAATCTGTCTGGACAGGCTAGTGGGGGTTTTTCATCAGCCAGTGTTAGTACAGCCTGTCACAATTTGCTCAGCTATGTAAAATTTACATTAATGTATTTCCGCTAATGTCAACAGCTCATAAAAATAACCTCGATAAAAAGTCATAACCTTTGAAGATGAGGTAAATACTTAGTTAACTGGAAATAAAGCTGCCTTCCAGGAGACAGGATTCCTGGAGAGGAAGTATGTGAGAAGCATCACCTGCTGTGTAAGTTTTGCTCTGCTTTTTCTGAGTTTGTTTTTGTTTCTAGAGGATGAATGTATTAAACAATAGCATTCTGATTTTTTCTAGGGTTTGGCACTTTTGGTATTATCGTACAACCTGAAAGACAGGAATAAAGCATTGTGACCTCTGGCTAATTATAATAAAGATAAAAGTTGAGAGTAAGTGCCCAGAAAAGTAGCCCCCAATTAAGATTTAATTCTGCAATTCAACATTGCCCTCAGCCAGCCACTAATTCTGCTTTGTAATGAAATTTCTAACAGGTGGCTTGGATCCTATAGGCATGGATGAACTGTTAATATAAGAATATTAGCAGACTTTTAAAACTTCTTCCTACTTTAGCTAGTGTGCTAACGAGGCAGTGATCTTTCCTCAAACTACAGGCAGGGTTTGCAACAGTTTGATATGTTTACACTCCTCCAAAAGTGACTGTTCAAGGAAGTAGTGAAAATGGTTAAGTAGATGTTGCTGGGTACAGACTTGGAGGATGATGTCTTCCCTTTATATCCCTTCTGCAAAGGACTAAATAGTACCTTTGACTTTTTTTTTCTCCTCATGTTAAAAAGATGTTTGGACCTTGAATTCAAGTGCATAGGAGTATGCTTCAAAAAGCTTTTAAAAAGTACCACAGCAATAGGGAAGCGACGTTTTGCAGAAAACTGCTGTTCTGGA
Organism: Syrrhaptes paradoxus; assembly: GCA_013400615.1. Taxonomy (NCBI): domain Eukaryota; kingdom Metazoa; phylum Chordata; class Aves; order Pterocliformes; family Pteroclidae; genus Syrrhaptes; species Syrrhaptes paradoxus. Next base: position 159,719 of record VZTO01023004.1, on the reverse strand, counting down.
ATAAGGAGCAAGAATATATGAAACATCAGATCCGGTTCTTTGGATTTCATGCAAGTTGCTATTTATAGGATGATCAGTGAAGCTAGATTCAGACTTAATTTATAAATAGATGAGCATACATTTCCCTTCTGTGCCAGAATTTTCCAAACTGCAGTTTCAACGCTTCCCTTGTTGTTCTGATGAACAGTGTTGCTGGTGTTTTACGGACATATGGCTGGGCTTTTGTAGGGGGCTGATAAAATTGTATTCAACAACAGATTGACCTTCCTAGTTAGCAAATGCTGCCTGTACAGTATATGCAACCCCATTTCAAGAGCGATGATGGAATGTGGATTTTTTGCCTGTACACAGACAAAATGCTCACAACACTTTGGAAAATGAGACTTGGGGCTTCTAAGACACTCAAGAACTTTTGACTGCAGTTTGAAAGTCAAATTTTATGAAAGGATGACTTGCTGTTGGAGTTCTGAAGAAATCCTGCAGTCCATGCATTAAACCCTTAAAATCTGCTGTGCTTTGCTGCTTTTGACTTTTTTTTTTCTTTTTTTTTTTGTCCAGATCCCTTCTAATTAGGACAAATATAGAAGTTCTTTGCCATTGGAGCAACCCCATGCCCACCAGACAGAGACTGATAGGGTTACACTTAAACTCATAATTCTTGGTTGTCATTGCTGAGAGTTCATGATTAAGAAGGCACGTGTTATAGGCAAGGACATTTTTTCAAATAAGCAGTCTTTCATGGAAGCAAGTGAGAGATTTCTGCTAAACGAGGAAAGGAGAATCTTCTTAAAGCTTTCCACAGAATGAAATGGTACTTATGCTTGCAAACCTGCACCTGAGTAGCAGCCCTGGTGTGGTGCGTGTGCAGGATCTGACATGGAAGTAATGTGCATAGGAGGTGGCAGCTTCAGGCTGAAGCTTTGGAAGTTACAGCAGCTGGTTTATTCTGGTAAATAATTCTCATGAATATGCCGCTATGAGAATAATTTCATCCATCTATACGGTGCTAGCATTAAAGCAGTGAGAGCAGATGACACTCCACTGATGTCAGACACATCCCTGTACAGGCAAACATGGTCCACCTGCATGGAACTGAACAAGGAATCACAGCCTCAACAATTAAAACTGAACATTATTGGAGCAAGGTGATCACCACTGAAAGCATTTAAAAATGTGTTACCTTTTCTAACTTGTTTATGCTGACAGGTTTTTGGAGTATGGGCTGATGCCTTAACTTGACCTTTGCCCAGCTTCGGTTTCTACAGGAAAAGGAAGCATATTATCAGAAAAGGGAATAAAATCTGGGAGAGGAGCTAAGAATTTAACTTTTTTCTTTTTTTTGTATTTTACTCAGCAAAGGCAACTAAATTAGATTCACTGAAGTTCCCTTTTGTCTCTCTCCTCTATCTGCCCTAGAGATCTCTATTTTCTGCCACATTAGTAAAAGAGGCTACTTTGCTTTTGATTTCTTCAGCCATTTTTGTCTTTCCACATTTTTGTTCCTTCTTTTTTGTTTTCTTTTTGTTTTTTTCTTTTTTGTTTTTAAATAACAAAATCTGTGTTTGGGTGTTAAAAAAAAATAGAGATGATGTTACCTCACCAAGTAGTTAATGGGCTAACTGTCTAGTATATCTTGTCCAAATTATACAACTTTCTGTTTTGTCAGATTACACAGAATGGCTATTAATGTGTTTTTGTCTAATGCACCTGGAGGAAACACAGGAGTAAAATCATGGTAAAACACAAGAAAAGAGGAAAGAGAATAGAGAATAACACTAGGCAACAAGGAGGAAAGCTTTTCTAAAGTGAATTGTGCAGATTTGCCTAGGACAGATTTGCTGAGGCTTTTTGGTCAGCTTACCTCTGCGTATTTCTTTTGGTGAGGAAATCTTGATGCACTAACCCCTTTACTGCACGGGACTGATCACCACACTGCTGCACCACAGAGGATGTTTTGAAGGTGCAAGAAACTTACACCTGCCCATTAGGTGTAACTTACTAAATATTGGGCTTCTTCAGGGAATGTTTAGAGAGGAGTTTGCTAGCTGAGTGCAGGCAACAGGGAAGCCTTGGGAGCACACAGCACGGTGTGTTACGCCAGCGTTACCCTGCTTTTCAGGCTGGTTTGTGCAGCTGCCCTTGGGCCTCCACTGCTGTAGCTGAGCTATTTATTGGGGTATGAGCCAGCCGGGGTAAACCTCCTTTGTGTCTGTCTGCACAGCTTCAGGCATACCTTTGACTGGTGTTATAGACATTCTCTGTGATAGTGTTTCTTCCGGATGGAGCCTGCAGGACATACAAGTAGGTCCCAAGACACTTGATTTATTTTTTAATGGACTGACTTCAAAACGATGGAAATGTCTGCAAGGGATGTTGTGGTATGCTGGCCCTGTGCCTCTGCCAGCTCTCGCTAATGCGTCCTGTCCCTCCACAGCACTGCACGCCCAGCACCAGGACTCCTGCCAGGACTCCTCCTGGACACTGAAGATTGTTGTGATGTTGGCTCGGAAAGCAGGAAGGCCATCTTTTCTTCACACCGTCAGCATTTCCATTGCTGACTCTGGTGGCGTGGGAAGGAGACAGCAATTGGCTAAGGCCAAGGCCAAGGCTTTTGTAAGTAATTTCCAGGGTTTGGTACGTAAGGCATATGGACAAGTAGGTCCTGAGCTTATGGGAGCTGATGGAAGATGGCCCAGAACAAATACTGTGGGGATGGGGTGGGCACAAAGTAATAGTAGGCGCGTTTGGGAAGCATTTATGTTAATAGAGAGAAATCAGACTTTCTCAGCAAGAGGGTAGTCCTCAACCTTTGATACACTACCTGTGAGTAGAGCTGCTGAGGGTCTCCATGTTCATGCTGTTTCTCACCAGTAGAGACCCTGCCTGTGTCACACATGCCTTTCTTACCTGTGGTCAGGTGACTGCGAGTTACTGTGCATGGAGATACCCTGAAAACATGTTTATTTCCTCATGCAGAATTCTAGGCTTGTTGGGCTGCTTGTAGGGACAAGGGGAACCAGGGAGTGAGGATCTCTGAGTGTTTCTGTTTGCAGTGACTGTTGGGAAACAGAAATAGACTTGTAAATAGATCACAGGGACTGCATTGCTAAGAGGTGTTATTGAAGGGAAGGATGTAGTGCAGAGCTGAGTGTTCCCAAGATGATGAGAAGAAACAAGGTTATGTGAAGAAGAAATGTTTGTGAAAGAGAAGCCATCATGCTTCCAGACACGTTGTGTGCACAGTGAGGAAGCTAAGAATTTTTCCTCTAGGCAGATTATTGCCCATCTTTGAATTTCCTCTCAAGATGTTGGCCAAGTCTCCTACAAGAAAAAGCACAAGTCTAGATTTGTGCCTTTAAGCCTCACTGTGTGTTTAAAACTAGGCGTTACGGGTGGAGGAAAGGTGTGTCTGGTGGGAGGAAGGTATCTCCCATCTCAGTCATCCTGTGAACCTGTGTAACTGGAAATTGCTGACAACATAATGCTTTTCCAGTTTAATGGTATAGCTAGGTAGTTTTTATTGCAGTACAAATTTCTTTGTGTGCATTTCTTCTGTCTTTCTGGAAATGGCTATCATCCTTAAATAGATTTTTTCTGGTTTTAGTATTGCCTTAACAACTGTGATTCTTAATCTAGATGTGCTGCTTTTGTTTTTGTTTGGAAATACCCTCTTGCAATTTCAGTTCACACAAAGATGACTGAAATGCCCTAGATCCTGAAAAGTGTAAAACTTTACACTAAATTCTTTCATTTTGTTTTAAACAATGCATTAGGTTATTTAAACTATAATTTATTTTAAAATGATCTTTCAGAGATTTTGGAGTATGTTTTCCTTTACACACCCACGTAGTGCTTTCCTCTTGGTGAAGTTGTTAATATGCATATGGGTATATTTCTGCAGGATGAGGACCAGATGATGTTATTGAGCACCGTGGCTTAGTAGATTTTCAAAAGAACAAAAAAGATTAAATATTTCTTCAATGGTAAGAAATCCATGGCTGCATGGGCAAAATGTATGAGAAGAAAATAAACCTCTGGCTTCCAGGTCAAAGCTAAATACAAAGCAATGGGCAGAAGGGAAGTGACTTTGCCCAGCATTGCTTTGCTGACCCTTACACTTAATTTACCAACAGTTTCTAATATGGCTATTCATTCTCCTCCTTCAGTTTGATTATAAAGGAGTCAGAACCATCGGTGTGAACAACCTGTTTGTCTAACTGGGTTTACTTGATGGTATTAAGAAGTGCTGGTATTCTAACTTGTAAATATTCCCACCTTAATTGCCACAAAATTGTAGGTTTTGGCTTTCTAACCCCACAAGCTGAAGGTTCACACTGGAAATACTAACAAATATTTGCAGTTGTTTTTTAAATGAAGATGGCATCCTCGATGTCAGACCTGGAGATGCTGGTTTTAACCATCAGTGGCAAAACATTCGTACCTGCCGCATTCAGTACAAAATGTGGGCTCTTGAAAAGAAGAAGATGGCTGTCAGTAACTGGGATAACTGGTTGGAGCCCACAATGCCCCTGCTATTCTGGTTCTTGCTTCTTCAGGCGTTCATTCCTACCCAGTTATTTCCATGATAATCAATGGCCCACCCATCTTTGAGCTGTGTGGGTTAAGACAGATAGAATCTTAAAATACACTGGATGCTCTTGCTCACTCTCATATATTACAATCTTTTTTTCCTGCCTACTTGTTTGAGAGATATTAATAGCTGAGTGAAGGATGATTTTTTTCTTCCTGATGTTTCTTAACATCCTAGCGTTTGAATATATTTTCTTTAGTTTTATATATATATATATACACACACATATACATCATTAAGTTCTCTGAATTCCTATTACTGATGGCTAAAGTAAAAGCAACATTTCTGCTGAATCAAAAATCTGAGAAGTTTATCCTTCAGAGCCTGAAATGTGAGAGAGAACGTAGTTGATCACGAGCAGTCTCTTAATCCTGCAGATATTCCAGCTGATTTCAGTACCACTGTCTGGGGAGTTCAGGAAGGCTGGAAGATGTGTTTTCATTTTTTTTCTTTTCTCTGTGTATATAACTTTTTAAAATGATTGAAGTGATTGATTTGTCCTTTGTTACAGTAATGATTAAGAATGGGTTTTCTTGGAATTATTATCGTTGTTATTTTTTTTTTTTAAAGGCTCTTTTTACCTCTTTACTACCACCATTTACATTACACAGAAGTGACTGCCTTCTGGTATCTATCTGGAAACCCTACTTGTGGGCTCTGATTGTACAAGATGCTGTAAAGAATGCAAAGGATGGCTTGTTCCAAACGACAAATGAGGAAAAGAAACATGCAGCAGCATTTGGAGTGAGTTCAGTAGGCAAGGGTGCCTCTGTAAAGGATACAGAAGGGGATGTAGCCAAAACGGAAAGGTGAGGTGGTGAGAGTCTGTGTGAGAGCAATTGGCCAGCCGGTGGGATAGGGCAGGGCAGTGTTCTAGGCCTGGCCTGGGTAAAAAGGAAGGAGCCAAGTCCAGCTAAGGATGGTGTCCAGAGACCCAAGTGGCAAATAGGGTGGTGGTATTGGCTGCTGTGATTGGGACAGGAGGTGGCAAATAAGTTACTGGCCCATTTGACTGCTGATAAGACCTCTCTGGTATGTGTTGGACGAGCAGCTTGCCATCCTCCAGGTGCCAAAAGGGCAGAATGAGCTTTTCATGTCATTAAGACAAGAAGCCTGGAAATAGAGAGGTAGATCTCAGAGAGACTGTTCCTGAATCTGTGGTTACATGGTTTTTGTATTTTGTAGGGTGACTTCACCTAACAGTAAGTACAGACGGAATGACAGATTCAGTGTCCCATTAGGATTTCCACTGGGAATTAGGAGTGTGAGGAGGATGCACTGGGGAGCTGTAAGGAGGTGATGCTGGTGAAGGCAGTCTTGGAAACCAAAGGAGAACAAAGTATCAAAAAGAGCCAGGCTGATAATTTTGACAGGATGGAAATGAAGCAATATTCCAGAGATTACGCCAGGAAATGGCTATTAGGAACTTTGGGAAAGTAGCGGAGTGTGAAGGGGCAGGAGACAGATAAGAAGTTGAAGATAGGTGCAGAGGAGAGGAACTCCAGACGGCAGTTAAATACTGCGCTTAGGAACAAGTGGGGATGAAAAGCAGGAGAGAAGAGAATAACTAATGAGGTAAATGAAACCAATGGTTGTTTGTTGGTCCTGTTTTTTTTGTTTGTTTGTTTGTTTTAAAGATGGACAACACTAGTCCATGGCAAGTGAAAGGTTAGGGACAGCAGTGAGAGCGGGCAGGAAGAGAGGATGAGGACACAGATGCAAGCAGAAAGGTCAGGATTAGCAAAGGAAACCTGAACCAGAAACGTCTGCCTCTGGACTAGATGGAGAAGGGGGCCGTGAGGGAAGGAGGAGGGGCATGTTGGCTGTGGGTTAGCAATTTTCTCAAGAAAGACCTATGCAAAATCGTGCCCAGAGAAGGAGGAAGAGGGGAAGTGCTGCAGGAGGGCAACAGGGGCTGAGTTTTGGGGGATTGGGTGACACTGGCCAAGGGGAGGCTGTTTGCGTAGGAAGGTCTCAGGACTGGAGCAGGAGAGGATGACTCTGCAGTGGAGGAAGTCAAACCCAGGATGGGATTTCCACTAGGAATGTCAGAGCAGCGGGAGAGGAGCAACACTAGAGGAAATGGATGCTGGGGGTGAGCCAACATTGTCTCTGCGATAGCAGAGGGTGTCGAAGGAGGAGGAGCGTGGAGCCCAGCAAGACCCAACAAGCGAATAAATGTAAGGGAAGGGACGGGGAGCCGGGAGCAGCGGGCAACATTCAGGGGAGGCTGCGAGCGAGGGCCCGCACCGAGGGGAGACATCTGGGGCGACCCACCAGCAGTACCAGGTGAGGCAGAGCCCAGGCGCGACCCCCGTTCCGTGCCCCAGGCCACCGGCCGCCCCTACCGGGGGACCGGGGACACCTGCCGCCACCTCCAGGCTCCGCTCGCCGCCGTCTCCGCAGGGCAAAGGGGCGGGGGGCCGCGCTTCGCCCCCGCCCCTCCGCGCTGTCCCCGCCCCTCGCCCCTCACAGCCGCCGCGGCCGGGCGGGCGGAGCGCAGCGCAACGCCGCGGGGGCTGCGGGCAACGGTGGCCGCTCCCCGCCGCCGCTGCAGCCGCCGAGCAGGGAGGACCTCCGCCCGGGCTGCATAGAGGTAGGAGCGGGCCTCTTCCCGGGGAAGGGGGTGGCGGCCGCGTGTGTACGGGCGGGGCGGCCGAGGCACAGGGCTCCCGCAGCCCCGCCGCAGCCTCCCCCCCCGCCATCCCCGGAGCCCGTACGCGAGCAGCGGCCGCGGAGCAGCGCGGCCCCGGAGCAGCGGGGCCTCNCGCCCCGCCGCGGTGCACTGCGGAGCGACTGGCCGCGCTGCGCCTCCCGACAGCTGCTGCTCTAATTCTGCTTTTTTCTTCTTTTTTTCAATATATGTAATTGTTTTTAAATTTTTTTAAATTTTTTTTTTCTTCACCGGAGGCGGCGGCGCGGCCGGTGTGTGGGGCGGGGGAGCTCGGCGGGTGCGGGGGGGCTGCGGCGGGAGGCGGTGCGGAGGGGCGGGCTGTTTGTGCGGGGGGCTCAGCGCCCGGCTGTCAGGTCGTGGCCGTTAGCCTCTGCGGGGCTTTGTGCTGGGCGAGCGCCGGGCTTGGGAATAACGCCTTCGCCTTCCGCAATGATTCGATGCGTTGGTTTGATTGCTTTCGTCCGGTGCTTTTGTAGATTCCTGTATTCCTTAAGCGAATGCACAGTTAAAAGGCACAATGTGTAGATTTGATTGTTATTAGCTTTTTTTAGATGGCTCATGCAGTTAGATGGAGATAGGCCTGATTTAACAAAAAAAATATGGCAGACGTCTGCTAGATACTGTAAGACTGCAGCAGCTCTGAAAAATCCTTGTTCATGGCACTGGGGTCTGACATTTTATTTAGATAGCCCTCTTTTAAGGCCAATTCTTTTGCTCTTGGGGTGATATATAAATGCTAAATGTTCAAAATCAGAAGCAGGATTACTGGAAGAGGGAATAAACTGTCAAGATCAGAGCATTCAGCACAGCCTTCGACCTTTATTGACAGGATAGAAATATTATGAAACCTGCTTATTGAACTGTCTAGCCAGTTCAGAAAAAACACTGCTATTCCCTCAGCCCTGTGAATGTATTGTGCTGAAAGACATCTTGGGCAACAATGCTCCCCAGTCTACGGGTTATAGAGGCAGGTCATGGAGAGTAATTTATTCAAAGAGATATCAGCCATGTGAAAATGTCAAGGGAGACTGTGACTCCTCAGGCCATTGCAGGAAATCTGCTGGAAGAAGGACTTGCATATGCTCAGAAGCCTCTGGAGGGAGAGAGAGGAGATGAAAACGGTGTGGGATAAAGAGCTGGGGGGGTGGGTGATGGCAGCTAGATGAGATTTCTAAAGAATTGTTATTACCCATTGGCATTTCTTTTTTCTGGCTGCTTCTCGGTAAAACAGCAGCGGCTGTTGTGATGCCTGCATGACTTAGCAGTGGTCGTAGGGCTATGGGAATGGACTAGCAGGCTTGCTAATGTGTCACAACCAGCGCTAGATAGGCGATAAATAAAATAGGTAGGGAATATTTTGGTACTTCATGCAGTAGCACGAACTTGGTACTAAAAAAGAGGTCAGGTTATGGAACAGTAGCCCGTTTTGCATTTTTCTGGAATGCAGGTTGAGTGCGGTAAATGGTATTCGCTAAAGCAGGATGCAGCATTTTTGGATGAAATAGGAGCTTGCAGCAGTTATCTGGCAAAAAGCGTAATGGATGCTGTTTCATCTCTATGGTGGCATGAAATCTTGCAGCTTTTGGAATTACCGTGCATTACTGAACTCTGCTTGCACACAGAAGTGGGACAGAGGGGGCAAAGTGTTCATGCTACATGTATGGACACCAGAATGATGCTGCGTGTCTGTCAGACAGTTCCTTTTTTAAGTAGGTGTACCAAACCGTTTTATAAAAAGGTTTTGTTTTTACTTCAAAATAACATAAAATTTAACCAGTTAAACCTCCTTTACTGGGTGGGCCTGTAAGATGCATTTATATTACATCACCTGATTATGAATCTATTTTTAATGTGGGTCAGTTACAGGATTTAGTATTTGTAGTTGGGTTACTTGTAAAATATGTGTTTTATTTCATCAGCGAGGAGTACATGGATGTGTTCTGTAGAACACAGATGAGAAGGTCTGTTTATGCAGATGCTGAAGGCTCGGGCTGCAAAAGCTATTTAGACAGTTAATCTCTATAGGCACCTAAATTCCTTAGTCATTTGATCTGGGCACAAGTTAAAAACTGGTACAATAGTTTATCATTGCCTGTTACCCATGAGTCAGCTCCTAAATCCAGTCCAGGCTGGTGTCTCTGACCACAGGCCTCCTGCTCGCCGTTTCATGGTTCTGGGAAAAGCTTTGCAAACTGCAGTGCTTGGGCTACGGGAACTGGACGGCCTTGCACTGGAGCGAGGAGCCACCATCAGTCCCTTGGACGTTGTCGACCCTCAGTCGAATGAGGGGGTTGTAGAGCAGCACAGGCTGTTTTCTGTGGTGCGTGATGCACACCATGCTGTGGAAACTTCTGATGAGATCAGGCAAGTGCCCCATGATATAAACTGTAGACAACCATATAGGGCTTTTCAGACATACAGGCTCGCACCGTGGGCTCGCTCCTGTTCCCAGCTGATGTAGCTGGGGAGTTTGCCAGGACGTTGGACCCTTACTTCTGCCTTAGCTCATGGCAGCTTTCCCAAGTTAAACCAGCAGGAATCTGGCCTGGAGATATTAAATGTGAAAATCTAGTTGTCTTCTCTTGCTTTCTAGTGTATTTACACCTTAGAAATCATCTTATGTTTGATTTTTATTACCAAATAACACTCACCTGGTGAAGCAAGTGTTGGAGCTGGAATATGCATACGTCAAATGGCACTGAGGTATAATATAATCAGTGTTCTGCAAAGAGACTGCATTGAAGACTGCTTTCCCCAGTGTTGGTTTTTTTTCCCACATATGGTTTTCATTTGTCAGATTTTTATTATTACTCTTAAAATGATCTGTTGTGAATTTGTTTTTCTAATGAACATGAGTACAATGTTGCAGCAGTTACAGCTGGACCTTTCTAGGCTTTGCTTTCCTTTAATGAAAAAAGGGTTACAGAGATATTACATGTAAGGAATTTTTCTTATGCCTAGTAGATCTCGACTTATTTAACAGCTTTAACAGAGCTATATAGATCAATTGTATATATTTAAGCAGGCAGATTTTTTTTTCTGTTTTGTCCAGCTTTATTTCTTTTTCACATGTGGTTAATCTCAGACACGTTCTTTACTGTCCATTCCTCATTAAAAAGAAAAAACCTTTCGTATATATGGTTAGTTGATGGTTGAGTTCATGACAGATTTTATAGTTTGAGAAAGATGGTTAGGGAGGGTGGGGTTGCATCTGAAAGTGTTATTTCTACTTGAAGTAAAATGCATGTGATTAGGAAAAGATACACACCAATCTAGATTCTTTGTGCTCAGGGATTGTATAAATCTTCCTATGGCCAGGGACAGATTAAGGTTGAGGAGTATCTTCAGCTATTGTTTCTCAGTACCATTAATATTGTCTCAGCCTCTTCTCTGTAGGGTTTTTTTTTCTTATTGGGTGGTGAAAATTTCAGGATGTTCTTACTTCTCCATGGCTTTTCACTTTCCACCTGCTAGTCTCTTTAGATATTGCACAAATTTATCTTTTTTTTTTTTTCAAGCTGCCTGTTTTTTAGCATGCTAGGAATCTCTTTGGCATGTCACCACGCCACGTATTATGCTGTTGTTATTTTTATTTCACAATCTTTTTAATGTGCTGAGCATTAGAACTTTAAAAAGAAATGGTATGTTGGTTTGATTTATTCAGCAACCCCTCACATCAAGAGGGCAGCAAGAGCTGAACAAAAGAGCCACTCGGTGTGAAAATCTTGTGCCAACAGATACTAACACACACCTGTTAGATGCTACGAATAGACTAGCTGGTCATACCAGTCATGCCGTCGAAACAGGAGAGGTGTGCCATTAATACTCTGTTCATAGATCTAAAAATGTACTGCTATGAGACTGTTCACAGGTAGATGTTCCAAATGAAGTAGCTTTTCTGTTTACTGGGGTTCCAAACATAGGTTGTTCTCTCTTTGGAAGAAGTGGACAGATCATGAAGTTACACCTGATGAGCAATTTGCCTATGATCTGTGAAACACATTCAGGAATGATGTTCTTGGATTTAGTCTCCTGGTTTTGTTCACATATGCACAGCTGTACATGAGAGGAAACCATTTCTCCTTCTCTGTTAGAGTCATACTGCTTGGAGTTAGCGTGGTTGTAGGAATATGAAACAAGAATGCTTCTGCAAGTAATTGGAGAAGCTGTGGACTTGCCCTTGAGAAAGACCTGCAAGGAAGAAGTAGCAAAGGTTTTTTTTGTTTGTTTATTTTTAAGAAAGGAATAGAGATTGACTGATGGGTCAGTTTTATTGGAGTGACCACTGGGTTTGGTTTTGTTCATCGTGACTCAATGCAGTTGTGAGAAGGTGGAATGATCCCTGAAGTGGGCTTTGGTCAGGGGTGGGCAGTTGCTAGTGCTGCATGTAAACGGGTCTGTAGGAGGGTATATGCAATACATTGGTTTTGTGAAGATATGTAGTTGTACACATAGTTAAAAAGATTTAGTTTTGCTGGTGGAAGATGTAATCAGACATGAAGATATCCAGACCTAAAGCAAATGAAACAAGTTTTTATATACTGCTTCATTGCCCGCGTGATTGAATGGCACGCAGGTTAATGTATTTGAAGTAGCCAACTTAATGAATAAAGTATTTATGCTTCATCTGTTTAGTACCGCTATAGAACGTGGTTGGGTAGTTGTTGTGATCCATCCTGGCCTTAGTCCACAGGGACTACAGACCTTTAGTTCTGGGGTTTTTTTTAGGTTTACTTTGATGTTTCTTGAAACGTGGCATCGCATTAAGATAATGACTGTGCTGAAATCTCACCATTCAGGGAGTCAGTTGGGTGCCTGTAGTGGTCAGGAAGGATTATGCCCCACCTCGAATTTTGTGGAATTTATTTTCTATTTTTCCCACTTTCTTAGAGGTGTTGGTGGCTGAGGGCTGGCTGGGGTGAGACAGTGAGCTGGGTGGGCCGTGCTCCGCGGTGACATAGAGGTTCTCTTGGAAGCCTGGCCCTGATGTTTTAAAGTTATACTGATTGCTGGATGTGATACCAGGCAGAAATTTCTCCCAAGCCAGGCTAACAGGCATCTTGGGGAGGTCTTTAATCTTCACTGGGGTATTCTGCCCCCAGCAGAGTTACAGTCCCAAGTCAAGGTCTTCTACGAGGCATTGCGGGGACTTGTTACCATCAAGCAGAAATCCAGATCAGTATTTTTTGGTTTTGTGAGTTACTGCCATTTGATCCTGAATTAATCCTATCATTCTATTGATTGATTTTGTTATAGAATGGTGTGGGGTATCTGCTTTTGATTCTTACTTTTACACTATAAAAGGAAGCCTTGTGTTTGTAAGGGCAAGAAAGATGTTGGTATGTGTTGTTTCTCTGCTGGCTAACTGGGCAGATCTAGAGCTTGGGTTACAATGGGGTTGATTTCTGGCTACTGCAGTCAGTAATGCAGAATAAAAATATGGCTTTGTGCAGTATGACCAAATGCTTATTTTTTCCACTCATGAAATCAGTCTTGCTTAGTGCCTAGACACCACAAATACTCCAGCTAATTATAGCAAGTAGCTCCTCTGGTTTTCTGGCTTAGAAGGGAAAAGGTTCTGCCTGCTGTATCTAAATTAACTTAATGTAGATACATTTATTTTAACACCCACAGGTTTTAGTTTGGGCATCTGAGTTTGAAAGTGCTGGCTTTTGTCTGTAGCTCAACCAGTTATCAGATTTTCTTCTTGGGGGCTTTCACGGACTTTTCTCTTAGTAAACGAATATTTAATTCAAGTGTTTAAGGGGGATCTATAGCCAGTCTCTGCAGATGGAGAGTTTTGCGCTGGTAGGTAGCTTGTGGCTCCGGTATGCTAGTGACATACATTTACAGCAACACTGGAATGCAGCATGGAGCTAATCATTCTAGTCTGCACTTGGAGAAAGCAGTTTTTGCCTCTCACTAGCAAATTACTGGCTTCTGTGCTTTTGGAGCCTAAATCTGCTTTATGGAAGTCAATGGGCATTTTGCTATAGGAGGATTATGCACTAGAGCACCCTTTTAGACCCCATATCATGCGAGGGTCTAGTGAGGAGTTCAGGAAAGCTGGAGATCTTATTTCATACTCTGCCACTTATACTACATGAAATATGAAAGTGAGGGAGTTGAGCAGCATACGTTGGATTTGGGTGCCTGAACTTTGAAAAAGTGTGGGATCTGCATCTCTTGAAATTTGAATGCTCCTTTAGTTAGCCTGAGAGGTGATGAGTTGGGGAAACAATCGGGCTTTAAACTACCAAGCTGCAGTTCACCTGAAGTTAACAGGTATTTCTTGTAACGTAGGGTCCATATGTGGTAAAGATAGCCTAGTTAGTTTAACGTTCGCTTTATTTTTGTAACTTAAAATATTGTGACCTTTTTCTACGCACAATACTATGAATAGTTCTCTACAGTTTCATAATAGTCAAAGGTGAATGGGTTAATTGCTAACTTTTTGTTTTTAACCTTTTTTTTAGAGTAATGTATTTTTACTGTAATTTTAAATGCTTTTAGGAGGTCAGATCCTAAGCCTGAAAAAAATCTGTTTGACTTTGGTGGTGCTACGCTGGTTTGTACCAGTTGAAAATCTGCCTTTAAATTTTGATAACACAAACCCTGGAGCCCGTCGTATTTTATTCTCTGTGTTCTTGGCATCAGAGAAGATTTTCCTGATTGTTTTTCTCATTTGAAGGCTGATTGTACTGTACCTCTTGCTACCAAAGGGTGGGTCAGTTTATGTGGGAAAGTCTTAGTCAACATGTCTGGGAGATAAGCGGGACTGCATCCCAGCGAGTGTTGTGCATTAAATACTGGAATGTGCTGGTGATCTGCCAGGAGATTGGAAGCAGGACTATGCGACAAGCATGAATGCAGTCACACTCTCCCTAAATAGTACTGTGGATAGCAGAAGATCTGGAAAGTTATCACTTACCTCATTTTAGCACAAATTCTTTCCTAAAGATGGATTATTGACTGAGAGTTCAAGGGGATATATATATATTTTTTTTAATCTGTTCTGTTTGGATCTTAAAAATGTTTAGGTCCCTCTCAGGTCTTCAGCTGAGGACAGGATAGGGCTGCAGGTAAGAATGAAAAAAACACATTAAAACTGTTCAAGTGAAGCATAAACCCCCCTGCAGTCTCAGTTTAAGGAAAACTGTTTATATAAATCTCATTGTTATCTGAATGAGAAATTAGATGGATTTTTATCTTAGTGTTGGTTAGTAGTACTTCTTCACATTCGTCTTGAACTGTCTGGAAGTGTTGAGGCAGAGACGAATTGGTTGAGTGGCCTCAGACATGTCTGGACTGGTTGTTGGTGATGGGATTTTGGCACAAGACACTGGATGCAAGCAATCAGTGTTTGGATACTCAAATGAACAGCGGTTTACCACTGCAGGCTGTATATGTTTTTATTTAAGCGTAAAAATAAGCGAATTTGATTTTTGGCCCTGTGTCAAGTTTACCAGCAGAAGAATCTAGTTGTGCAGCTTTAGTCATTGGCATAAGCCATTTAAACTTAAAACCTGTGATGCCTAAATTAGTTTTTTTATGGAAAGAGGATGAGTTAGCTTCTAAATGGGATACTGTGAGGAAAGTGTGGGGGCTGGAGCAGTTGAAGGTTTGGTGTAAGGTTGTAATATACTGAGTCAGCAGGTGGTTGTGTTTAGCCCCGGTGCGAGTCTGCTGTAGGAAAGTATGGATTGAAATAGCTGTTCCCTGGATGCGTGTTTGCCTTGCTGCAGGGACCTGGACAAGGAACTTGGTAAAAAGGAAAAACAAAAGTGGAAATGTTACAGAATAATGAGATTCAGAACAAAAAGCCTGGGCTACTGTAAGTCATGACCTTTTAGTGCATGCAGATTTCAGGATGAGTGATGTGCTGCACTTTTTAAAAGGCAGATGGATTACTTAATTTGTGGAAAAATACCCTCAGCTTCTGCTCTGCCCTACAATCCTGGGGTCAGATGAGCTCTTGAGGACTGCAAAATGTAACTCTCCCATTGTGCCTGTCCCAGAACTGAAATCTCTGGCCCCAGATATTGGGTCCCCATGGCCTGTGCTTGGTGAAGAGCAGTTTTATGTCCCCTGTGCCACAATCCTTGAGCTTCTCTGTGGGGAGGAGGCTTATTTAGCCTGCTGTACAGCAGCTGCAAGGCTGCTTTATGTTACGCTGGTTTACGATGCATTGGGAAAGGAAGGCTGTTGCACCCCTTCAGGATAAAGTGGGGTTCAGTGGTTATGCTCCAAAGTTTGTTTTAGGGGAGGATGTGGCATACCCCAGATGCACCCACTCTGTACCACGGGGGGATTCCCTGACCCCAGTTGGCCCATTAAGCCAGCTTTGCAGCTTTCCATCGCTGGAGTGTGTAAAGAGCTTTACTGCTGGTCAGGATCTGGCTCCAAGGAGTGATGCTTGCATAGAACTCAGGTAAAAAGTAAACAGAGGTAAATTAAAAAATTACAATCCAATTGAGTTTCACTGAGCTTTGTCTTGTTCAGCCTTGCACACCTTCAGATTGTTTCTATGTATTAGGAGGCTTAAACATTTCCAGAAATTGCATGATTTAAGGGAGAGATGTGAATAATGTCTAATAATATGTAAAACTGCCCCAAAGGCCTGAAAAATAGGGAAGAGATCTATTCCCATTGAATGCTAGGCAAGCAAGAATAAGATGACTTTGAGTTAAACATATACCACAAAGAATTATATACATTTTTCCCAGGCAAGTATCAAAATAACCATAGGGTAGTAATGATTTACACTGTCTGCCAGGTTAGTAATTAAATGTTCAACTGCATTCTTCACTTTTTTTAGTAAGAAAAGAGGGGCTTTCTGTGCTAGTTCTTACTGCAGTACTATGATTCTTCTTTCTCTGCAATGCTCAAGACTGAAGGAATTGAATCCCTGGTTGTGCCAAGTTATATAGCTGCATCCCAGCATGTGAAGCTGGGAAATCATCTTCATATAAAAATACACAGAGGAGCGTATCTGAGATAATTTTATATTGCTCAGTTACATTTCTGAACCACGTTAGAAACATAAAGGTTGTAAAAAATGTGAAAAGATACCAAAACGTCGGTCAGTAACTCCAGGAATCAAGGATGATGATACCTGCTTTGTGGGCAGGTGTGAGTGATGGGGAGCACATAGCTTTTATCTTATCTGTGGTTTAGGTCCAAGTAATCCTAATCGGGTAGTAAATCCTGAGTGAGGTTATGCTGCTGGAGTGTGTGTAACAAAGATCAGCGTTTCAATATGCTGTTGGGGCAAGCAGGATCTAGAAATGCTGGTTCAGATATTTATTGCTGATAGGCTGAGGCAAACCAGAAGTTGGATTGCTCTAACTAGGATCTTCTTCTAAACAAGTGGAGAAGAGCCACTGAAAACCTGATGGTGTGTTTGCTGTGGCAGTGCTGACAGGTGAGGACCACATGGACATGCCAGCGGTAGGTGGAGCATGGCGTTGGTGGAGGGCATGCCAACCATTCTAGAGATGTTTCTACAGCTGTTGCTGACTGGCAGAAAATAACGTGAATCACTTGGGGTTGCAGCGGCTCAGCTTGCTGTGAGAATTCCAAGAGTCACAAAGTTCCTCAGATTCCTGCCATAGGGTGATGGACCTGCACGTCACCTTAAGGGCTGTTTGCAGAGTGGTGCATTTGCGTTGTTCCAGGGTGCCTTTAACGGTAGTACAGCTGTTTTCATTTTTAACTTCTGGTTGTCATAAGCTGTGGCAGGATGCCGAGGAGCTATGGAAGATTTTGGAGCCTGAAATTAATCTTCGGCAAACTTGATTAGATGGGCGCCTGTAGCAATCTTACCATTGAAAGTTTTTTGTGTATTTTGAAGTAAGTGCATCTCCTTTCTGACATTTAGTAGCTTGGCCATAATATCACTCTAAAGAGAGACAGGGCATGCAAATATATAAAACAAAGACAAATATCTTTGTATGTATTTTTAATGTTCTGTTTTGTGGATTGATCAAAATGTTGTAATTTTAAAAGACTAAAATGCTTGGTGGTAATGACTGTTGAGAAATGGTTACTGTGCAGGCAGTGTAACTACTTTATCAGAGGGGAATTTCCAAATTGCATTCCAAGCATGTTGTTAAAGGATTAAAGAGATGGACGATTCACCTTGGGCTGACTGTCCTGAAACTATGCTTATAATACATATAAATAAGTGTTATGCAAATATTACTGTAATAATGAACCATATTTTGAATGTGTGTTGTGCCTCTCAGTGGTTCACATGCTGGTCGGAAGTATTTGCAGTATAAACTTGATAGGTCCAAAGGGGATGTATGCATTGGTATTAGATTGTGGTTCTCGTTACGTTTCTGTCTGAACCTTATGTCCATGGGCCTGGTTTGGAAAGGAGCTCCAGGCCTGGCGAGTGATGTGAGGAATGCAATCCCAGTGTGAACTGACTCTTTGTCATGTAAGATGAGGGTCTTGGACCTCTTGACCATACACAAGGTAGACCCACACATTTAACTTCGCATGTTTTGTCTGTGCTTTGTGTTACTGCACTGAGATCCCAACCTTTCTGATTCTGAGTGAGATGCTGTCTCCAGCAATGAGATGTTCATGTCAAGATGCTCACAGTGGCACTGCAGCAGCCTGAGGCTGGGAGATGTTTGCAGCTCTCTAGGCACTTTTTTTTTATATGGAGCATGGTCCCAGTGAGTGTTCCTAAAGATGGTGGTTTATTTGCTCTTGCAAATGGCAAACTCATTTGTTTTGATCCAGTGTTCTAAATGATAATCTTGTTTTCCCACAAGAAAAAGCACTTAACTCACCTATAGTGAAAAAAATTCAACTGTGGTGAAATATACCACTTAGTTTCCTTCTCTCTGAATTGGCCTCAGTGTATAGCAGCAGACTGGAATGTTTTGTACATGGTTTCCTTCCTTGATTATGTTGTTAAAATTAAAGAAAGCTTCCCATTTTGTTGTCATCAGGAGGAATAAATGCTTGTTCTTTTTAAAAATCTGTTCATCCTGTTTTTGATTTTTCATTAACCACTGCCTGGAAAAATGCAGGTGTTTCTCTTTAGAGGTCTGCAGCTCCTTCCGGCAGTCAACGTGAAGGGCACGATTCACCTTTGAGAAATACCAAGTGGAAGATTGGTGGATGCTGAAACTGCAGTGACCATGGTTTTAGCACTTTCAGATCTGCTGGCTTTCAGACATGAGTGCCAGGAAGAAATTACAGTATTCCCTTTAGTTTTGTATTGTATTCTCTGGGTAGAATACAATTTTAAAGTCAAGCCTTTAGAGTGTACCAAAAATCGGAGGCTAGATGGGTACTGTTTTTTGCTTCTAAATGCTAATGTGTTTTGTGCTGATACATGGTCCTTGATATTGCACCTTAGGAATTCGTTCCCCGGGATCACTTGGAAAACCCTTTGTTTCTTCCCTGAGAAGTCAGTGAGCTGTCTTGGATACACAATGTGACTTGCCAGTGAGAGCACCCTGGTCCTTGGGGTGCTGGTTTCTGAATCGGGGGGGTTATGGTGGGTTTGGGAGGCTCCAGTGCTTTTGAGCAGGGTTACAGTTGTTGTTTTCAGATATTTGGAGCCACACAAATGTGGGGTCACAGCAGAAGAAAGTGGCTGAACTCCTACTTGTTCAAAGTAACTACTGTCAATTTTTATGTCTGCAAAATGCTCTGCTTTTAATGCTCCTCTCAAAAGATCTGATCTTAGAGGTTAAAGCCTAATGACCTAGTGTCCAAACCTGTTGCAACCTATTTTCTTCTTAATAATACTGTGAAATGGTTGTGTTAACAGCCTGTTCCTGCTTCCGCAGTGCTGACACTGTGTCAGTAGAATGACCAAGTAAGTCTTGCCTGGGGTTTGGCTTTCTCACACAAGGACTGATGAGCCAATTTCCAGAAAAAGTGACATGTTTGGGGAAATGATGCGGTCTTTGTGTTTGGGTGACTAGCACTTGGCACGTTTTTATGTTGAATTGTTGCTAGCGGACCCAGGTCTCTTTGACAGTAGAGAATTCTCCTTGGGCTGTCGGTACTGAGCAATTTCACTCGGGCCTGCACAACAGTTCCTGATGTTGGCAGTCTGATAGCCATGTGAACTAGCCTCACGGGAACCTCCAGGAAGTATAATGGGTTTGATTTGAATGGTCAGTGGCATAGTTAGTATTAGCATTGTTTGTCTGTTTATACTGTTTGACAGTATATTGTTTAAAAGTTGTATTTCTGGGTGGGGGGAGAAGACGAGGAAAACAACCAAACAGAACTTCCTGGGCTTCTTCCTGGGTTACTGGTTTCAGAAAGAAAGCTACAGGCAGCGATCATAACACAGAAGAAATGAAGCTGAGGGGATTTTTTTTGTACAAGCCTATAGTTGGGTTGTGTTTTTGTGTTTGTGTTTGTTTTTTTTTTAAATTATTTTTAATTTCAAGGACTGTTGAGGGATGAGGAGTAAAGGAACTATTGTCCCAGTTCGAGTCACACTTCAGTGTATGCCTACCTTCTAGCCTTGTTTTTAGCTGTAGCCTGGGATAACACCTGGTTAGTTTTAGCAGCTGGATGTGTTGAGAAACTGTCATAATTACTAATTTTATGCTTTTGCTGCATGGCGGTTTCTATTGGAGATGACGACAAATCTTCCCAACTCTGTTTCCGTGCAGAATCCAAAGTGGCATGGAAAGAGCAAACCTTCTGCACAAAATGGACTGTGTGTCACAGTCTCTTCTTTGGTTGCCTCTCACTGTATTACTGTGCTGTGATTGTAAGTCACTGCTTAAAATAGGCCATTCTTGTTGCTATTATGATTCCAATATTCAAGTATTAAGCCTTCTCTACAGCTTTCAGAATAGCTGTGAATAGAGAAATTATTTTATTAGTCTTACCAGAGAAGTTAAATATTCAGTGTGTCAAGGGTTCGCTCCCAAGGCTAGAGCTATGTAGGAGTTGAGCCGAGGCTTCTTCGACTCTCATCTGTTGTTATTGTTGAACAAAGAGTACAAGTGGGTGGGAGAAAGAAAGCAGCAGGAAACAGATCAAAAGAAAGTGAAGAGTATCTAAAATCAAGTGGAGGAAGTAATGGAGTAGAAGGAATGCAAAAGTAAAAGTATGACTTTAAAATAGAAAACTGCATTTACAGAATTTCATCAGGACAAGACTTTGATCCTGGCTTTCATACAAATGGATGCGTAACAGCAACTTGGGTAGCAGGCAGCACCCTGTTCCATTGGCGGGGTGGAAGAAAGACCTGCCTTCTCTCTGCAGGCTGTGGGTTCAACCCTGGGTGTTTGTGGCAGGAGGACTGAAAATTATAGCAAGCCACTAATTACCTTTTGGGAGGCCACTTACAAGGGTGGGTGCAATCTGAAGGATTGAGCTTGGTGGGAAGATCAAGGGCTTGGCAAATTTGAATGTGTGTGTTTAGTGTTGATATCCTCAGCCTACATGGTATAAGAGTGCACCAATGAAAGGCAGATGTTTGTTTTGTTCCCCCAATGTTGTTGTACATTAATGTAAAATGTAATAATAAAATACCATTTCAGCAAAATAATTTCCTTAAACTTGCCATCAACAAAAGATGTATTGGAAAAGATAATTTCCTCCCAGGGTGAAATAAAGGACAAACAAACAGACATGACCATTGTATATTTAATGGAGAAAAAAAATGTCATGTGGCTTGAATGTCATCTTAATGATATTATGAGGCCAGGAAGGGAGCCAAACAGTGCACACCTTGTATCATGGAAATGAAGTCCAGAAAGGCTTTCAACAAATGCTATTTAGCCAAAATAAGAGGTTGAATTGTCATCTGCTATAAAAGAAGGTCTAATTTGTCCATATAATCCTATTGGTCCAGGTGAGTGAAGGGAGTATTGTTCTTCTAGTTGCCTTTGAAGTTCAAAGTGAGAAGAGATCCTTTTTTCTGTTCTGTTCTCTAGGTTGGCTTCTATGTGTAGGGAAGAGACCACCAGTAATATTTTGTTTATCAACGTAACTTCAGTTGAACCAGTTGCATTTTGCTGGAAACCAGTCTGATGGTCAGCCGTTGTAAGGTGCAGTCCCCTTAGGAAAGAAGCCAAGAGCAGGGTATCTCCCCACAGTCCCCAGCTGTGTGGTGGCTGGCCAGAGCACGTGCTGTGCGTTTCCCAGCTGTGTTTCAAAAAGGCTTTGCCAGAGTGCCAGGCATTACTGACCTTTTCTGGAACAGGGAAGCTGAGGCAGAGAGGGGCAGCTTGTTGCAGCAAGGCTGGGTGTCTGGTCCCTTGCCCTGCCCCTGTGTGCTGCTGGGCCATGCAGGTGGGTGCTCTCCTGCTGGAGATGGCTTGCACTCAGGCAGAGTGGATCCCTGCAAGGCAAAACTGGAATGTTTTTGGTCTCTGACCCTGTTATATGTGGCGTAATGGGCTTGTCTGGGGTTTACCCCGGCAGAAATGATGTTTTGGATTGGGTGACATGCTGTCAGACTGAGTGCTGGTGGTAAGTGAAGAGGCAGGGGAAATCTCTGTGTTGTTGGTCTGTCTGGCTGCATCACAGGGGAATCACAGTAATTCTGCAGTGCTAAGGCTCTCCCTCCGTACCCTGGCGGCTGCCTTTCGAGTTCCCACCTTTAGCAGGTGCTTCGAGAAAGGGCAGGTCCCTCTGTGCTCTCCTACCTGTCCTGGCACCACACTGTGCTTCTGTGGTCACAGCTTTATACTCACCATGCTTTCTCTCTAACCGAAATAAAAGCCTAAAGCATGTGTGTGAATGCCTATCAGTGGTTTGTGCACAGTATGTTGTGCAAAGCACCGATCTGCAGACCGTTGGTATGCCCTTGTAATGTCTTTGCTTGAGTCCTATTAACCACTTTAAATGTAAAGATGACAAAATGCAAAAATGACATAATTTTAATGCCATGTTAGTCCTTACTTGGGCAAGCAGTTAAGCGCGTTATTTTAATTCAGCAGCATACTGAAGAGATTAAATTTGGGATGCTGGCATTGTTGTCTGGACAAAACACACCCATAGGCTGTGACCTCAGAGCTGACTTCCCAAATAAGTTAATTTTTATTCTCCTCTCTAATACATTTTAGTTACCACGGGAAAAGAAGATGGCTGGACAGTGTCAGCTCTGGGTAGTACACGTTTGCAGGTTGTGTTTCCATGAATAGGTGATGGCACTTTCCCCTTCTGTAAGTGATAAATCCTAATGCTTCCTGTCAGGTACCAGCTTCACCATCCTCTGACTGACATCCCCAGCATCTTTTGTCTAATACAGTTTTATTCGGTTATACTTCCATTTCTAAGTGTTGTTTGAAAAGCGTGTGGTAGCACATGATCTCTACAAGTAAGTAGTGCTCCTCGTCAACCTGACAGTGTTTGCCCAAGTTGCTGCAACAGTGTCTTGAATTTTTTTTTTAAATTACTTTTGGTGTATAGAAAAGTAAAAGTATCTGAGATGGCTTAGAGGACCTTGGCTTCAGTGCTCATTTTTCATTGACAAACACTAATTATTTAGCAACATGAGTCAGATCTTGGGAGGCTTATTTTAGAATCGGCTCCCGTTTCTTCTCTCCTGAGCAGTGATACAATCATAGTGAGAAAAGCAATGTCAATAAATGACTGGGCAAACGCATGCTTTGCAAAGACTTCCAAGACAGGTAGCAGACCTCTTCTTGAATACTGCAGCATTTGAAACAAGGCCTCACCCTGGGCTCCAGCACAGCATGCACTTCAGCCCTATTCGACTGTGTCCTGGCTTCTGAGCTATTTTTTCTCTTTTCCCATTTTTTTCTTGCTGCAATCTATGTGATTGCCTTGAAATGCTCTTGTGAAGGTCATTTTGCTGGGGCATTTGGCCATTCTGAAATAGCCTCTCTTGTTCTCTAAAATTACAAATATTAGTAAAATACTGGTGTACTTTGTGCAGCCTAAATACTAAGGCAAGCTGAAGGCAAATTTGTCTGTCTTCATTTGTCAATCAGGGTAAAGAAATTAGGGTCATAGTAGGCAATCGAGTTCCCAGTACGCAGATGAGGTAGCCTTCTCTAGTTTGGGGTGCTGGCTGCATTGTGCAGCTTACATCTGCTCAGGTGCTAATGTGGTCTGGGGGAAGAGCCCTAAATGGGGGGGGGGGAAGTCATAGGAGCATGCATGGGGCTAGAGAATTCCTGCATAGGCCTGTGAGCACCTGATACTCTTCGGGCTCCTCTTCTCCCAGGGATGCTTTTGTGGTCTGGCTTCAAGTCTGCTTTACCATATAATTTGCAGAAGGGAGGCAATAAAAAATGCTGATGGGTGTTATTTTTTCATTGGTTATAATCTTTGTGGGTATTACCTGGGCTTGCAGAGAAGATAAAAATCCCCTTCTGCCTGCTCAGACCCTGGGAGCCTTCAGAAAGCCTTGGCAGGGTGGGGGGTCCTGAAAACCCTGTGCTAGAGACACAGCTGCTGTGAACTGTACTGAGTTCAGGTTAATGAAAGGAAAGAGGTGACAGTTTTGCCGTAAGCTTGGAACATCAGAGACCCAGTTTGTTTTGATGGCAGTTTTTAGTGTCTAACTACCTGTGAAAGTTAAGCTTCTGGCATTATGCTGCAGGTAAGAAAGGGCCTCTGGTTTTGGATCTTGGTGCTGTCTGTTTTGTCTCAAATGGGGCTCATAGAGAATTACAGAAATCGTTACTTTGGGGGATAAAAGCATTGCTTCTGATATTTTCTGCTAGTTCTGTTGCTAGAGGGATGATGATGAGGCTAATTTTTAACTCATCAGTTGAAATGGTGAGTTAACTTGTTGTTTCTGCTCCTGTGCTCTCTGTGCAGTAGCTGTGCAGTTGCCGCCGCCTCTCCCCAGATGCTGTTCAGTGTGCTCTGCCAGTTCAGAGCATGCGTGTGTGTCGAAGGGGCACTCTGTACCCAGCATCTGCGCTTGCTGTTAACAAGAACAAACCAGACGCAGAGCTTTTCCAGCGCTTGGTGGTGAAAGTCAGCAGAGAAAGGTCTTATGCTAACAGAGAGGTGGAATGAAAACACGAGTGTCCATTTCCACACATCCAGTCTTGTTGCCTCATTTTTTTATTTACTCCTCTAAATGATTGACTCTCATTTTGGACAATTGATGATGACTGTTCTTTTTCAGCTAATTAACTTTTCTGCAGTTGGGCTACTCCTGACTGACATCTGTACATAAAAGCTTAGATCCTCCCCTTACGCTCGCCGGCGTGTGAGGTGATATCATTGTTTCCTTCTTCAGCATTGGGAGGAGGCTGTGAGTAATTTTTGTCCCATGAAATGACAGTCCTGGAATCTAGTTGGATACATCTCAGAGGTAAGGCGATAGATGGCAACCGTTGTAGCGAATGTCTGAGGCTCTCTGTAATTTCCTGCTCTTCAGGTTTCCCTCCCAGCCTATGACCCACACCCGTGTGCGTGTTTGTTCTGGTTTTGGCCAATTTGGAGCGATGCTTTGCTGCATCTGGTGCTATCATTGGACACTACAGGTCTCTTAATACGATAAATCCATCCAGGTGTGAGTGTGTTTAAAGCCAAAGAGTGGCACCGCTGCTGAACAACCGGGATGTTTACAGTAGATACCAGAAATGCTTATTCTAAGGTATAATAAGCTTCAGGGAAAATGGCCTGTTTTAAATCAGCGTCTGTGCTCAGTGTTTCTGTTACAGCCATATGTATGGGCTCCTGGTGTTGACTCAGGATTGGATAGTTCCCAGAAATGTGATAGTGATTTTGAGTTTCGCTCCCTCCTGTGTTCCCTGCAATAACATCTTTTAATCTTGTGCTTTACCAGGGTCCTGAGAGAATCTGATAGCAGCCACTGTTGAAGGGAGCAGATGAATACAGAGGAGTCTTGTGCCGAGCCACCTTCATTTTTGGAGTTGGAGGCTTTTAGCAGCCTTCAGGAATTCAGAGGTTTTATTTTAAATCGGGATTTCTATTGATCTTTCAGTTAATTTCCCTGTTCTTGCATAAATTCATGAGTTGCGAAAAGATTCTGGAACAGTATAGCACCAGTATTTATGCTGCTTATATCCATTTTGTACTGAAATACATCATGATAGGCTCTGAATTAAGTTGCAAAACAATTCCTATTTTGCTGTACAGAATGTATGATAATTTTGAATGGTATGAAGTTCTAATAGGCATGAAATCTTCATAAAATATCCAGCATAACTCTTCTGTGTCTGCAATTCATAAGTGATTCAGCCACGTCAAAGTCAAGCAGGCACAAATCCCCTTTATGCCATATTGTACCATCTGTCTAATCTATCTGTGTCAAATATGGCTTGTTTGGGTCTGTCTTTCTACAGTCTGTTCTGGATAGATTAGATTAAAATTTCTGGTCAATTAATATTTTTCTCTTGATGTTTGTAACTCAGGTAATAAACATGTTTTTCATGCTAGTTTTGGAATGTATTTGGTAAACAAGAATGTGGTAGTCAGCAAAAATATCTTTTTGTCATGGTTGGCCAGTGTTTTTATAGCTACAGCACCTTTTCAGCAGTTATTAAGTACAGTATTTGAAATCTCTGAATGAAGAGATTGTATTTCATGCACTTGCAAGGTAAGAAGCATGAAAATGGATAGTGTAGGTTCATGTATTGCCTGGAGCTTGTTTTCTGTTGATCCACTGCTACCCTGGAAATGCTCCATTCTGTTTGCCTGGAACTTGCGTTAGTTTTGTGCAAAGTCAGAAGTGAATATTCGAAAGAACTTAGTGTTTCATTTCTATCACATTTTGCTAGTCTATGTGAGCTGTAAACTGTCCTTTCTAAATGCTGGAGGAGTGCAATAATAGTATTGCAGTATGACAAAAATAAACCCTGAATTTTGCAGGTAACTTTTGACATCTTTCCAAAACCAAACTGATGCAGTGTGCTGTGTCCTTGTGGGTTACAAAGGATGATAATGCGAATGTTGCTCTACTGGCAGCTCCTGTTTGAGCCAAGGAAGCGTCAGTTCGTGCAGTGCTGGCTCAGTGTGCTGTGGGCATTAACATGTGGCTGCATAAATACCGTGCTGTGGCACTGTCTGATGATTTGTGTTCCGCCTCCATCTTCTGCATGTAAATGTGAGTGGCTTTTAGGGAGAGAATAGCGAACTTTTCTGGATTCAGATATCCCGTGCCTGCCGAGGGCTCTCTAGGAGAGAGCCAGACCTCCCCATCTTGGCAGGCTGCTCCTGCCGCTGTGGTGGGTGGATTGCAGCCCCTGCCCTTGAGGAGGGCAGGGTAGCCTGCAGCAGGGATGCTCAGGAGCTCAGGGTGGGAGCGTGACTCATGTCTCTACGTGACTTGCAGGTTGTGTTGGCAAACGATCAGCTTTGCACTTGTCTCCATTGCCTAAAAGTGTCTGCACACCCAGCCTGCGTTTCGGTGTGTGCCAGCTCACTCCCAGGGCTTGGGAACTTGTTTTCTCTCTGGGGCTATTGTTAAAGGCAGCATAGATACAGCCTGCGTTTGTCATTACCCTCCCAAGAGAACCAGATTGCAGAGTTTTTCCTGAGATGCCTGTTTGGAAAAAGAAGCTGGGACAATCTAAAAATTCAGCATTTTTACATATTCAGTACCATTACTGCACTCTCCCTCTCACCATCTTCCCGTAGGCTCTCATGTTTTTTTTTAATTATTTTTTTACCTTCACTTGCATGTGCTTTATGGGGAGAGATTCCTGCTCTCAGGACAGCTGAGCCTGATGTGCAGAGCCATGCCGAAGGGAAAGCAACCTCTAGTCATTCAGGAATTA
Organism: Syrrhaptes paradoxus; assembly: GCA_013400615.1. Classification (NCBI taxonomy): domain Eukaryota; kingdom Metazoa; phylum Chordata; class Aves; order Pterocliformes; family Pteroclidae; genus Syrrhaptes; species Syrrhaptes paradoxus. The sequence goes on along the minus strand of VZTO01023004.1, from coordinate 132,724 downwards.
AAATGGCTGAATCATTGTGTGGTGAGGCAGTGTGTTAAGATGGAGTCAACCAGGCAGATCCTTCTAGAAATAAGAGGGGGCAATTTTTCTGTCACTGTTGAAATTATGAGGCTTCTTTCTGTATGCTGTGTTGACACTGATTCCATCACTAAGAGAAATGTTCCACTTTCAGTGCTTCATTCTGTCTGGCTGTTAATACCCAGTGTTGCACCAGTGAAACTAACAACAGGATCCTCAGTAAAAGAAAGGGCTAAGTGATGATCGTGGGGCTCTTTTAACCTCTTGCTGTCTTTACGGTGCTTGCTGTCTTTACAGTGCGTGGTTTTTCATCCAGAGTGTAATAATCAAAAAGTTAGCATAGTGTAATCCTGAGGTTTATGTTAAAGCCTCTTACTAGTGCATCATGCATTTCAGAACACTCCCATTAATATATTCACTGTGAGAAATGTACTAATCCAGACGTTTTCTGGTTTTACTATTCCAAATAAGGATGCTTTAATTACTGGTGACCTGATTTTAATATGGGCTTGATTGATTTCATTTAAAATATTGATTGCAGTGCATTGGATTGGTCTTGGTTTTTGCTATATTCCTGTAACAGCTACCATCCTCGCTCAAATCGGGGAATTAGATCTCACTTTTTCCATGATGCCCAGAGAAAGAGAGCTTTAACACATGTGTTGAGAGGAGGGTTTTTGCCTATTTCAGGGTCTTGGAGTGTCCTGTTCATTCCTGTCTGTGGGTGGTTTAGAATGAGAGGGGCTCTATGTTTTGTGTGGGTTTGCAGCATATTGAGCGTGCTGTACCTTATGTGAGTAGCAGTTGGCCTTTATTTCTGTGTTTACTGCATGCAGACATTTTAGTTGGGCCAGGGAAGGAGAAATTGCACTGCTTTTTAATATGGTTTAAAATTCCAAACCAGTAACAAAATGCACAGGTTGCCTAGGACTTTACATGCACTACATTTTCAGGCCAACTACATGAAAGTCATTCTGTATTGGAGATTTTCTCTGGGAGCTGCAGGTGCCCCTGAGCATTTGGTGCTGTGTCTGTCTGCCTGTCGTATGCCTGTTCCTGTCCTTCCCATCATGAAGGGACACAGGACTGACGTGGTCCTTTTAGTTAAAACACTCCTTGCGCTTCTGTGTGTTGTTTCTTGCTTTTAGCGGACTCTTGCCTCTTGCATGATGCTTTGTGGGAGGAGGACTGCTGCAAAAATGGTCGTCAGGGCTCCAGGAGACATCTGGGATCATTACAAGCAGCAGTGCCAGAGCTACTTGGGAGGTCTCTGCAAGCCTGCAGTAGTGTTGCACTTTCACTAGTGAGCAGTGATGCTGCATTTTTGGTAACGAGAAGAGTTGGGCTTTCTCCAGATGTGTGCAAGCTACAAAGGTGACATGAAAGCACAGCTGGTTGGGTGGCGGTGAGAGCCAGAACATTGGATCACAAATGATTGTTCCATTTAAAAAATAACGAATCACAGTGAGTGTCATTTGAAACAAGTGATGGGTAGATCTGTACAGTATGTTGAATCTCTTCCTCATAGGAGTCCTAGAGCTAGTCCCACTGCCTTTAAAACTCTAAAACCAATGGCAGTTTTTAAATCCTTCAGAAATAACTTTTTGTGAGGTTTTTTTTTGTTGTTTGTTTGTTTCTTCTTCTCTGTATTCTTATTTGGCAATTTTTTAAAGCTTTAAGATTTTATTTTTGCCTTGACAGTGAAATAATGCTCAGGATTTCCCTTGAGAAACAAAGCTTTTAGAGCCTGAAAAGACCGCAGAGAGCATTCTCCTCTGGAGGTTTTTCTTCACCCAAGATGGCTGTCTAGAGTGATACCTAGGAGAAAGAAAAAGCAAGAAGATCTGGAGAGCTGCCAAGCATTTTAAAGAGCTGTGTAGTAAACAGTCATTAGGTGGAAAATGTTCAGGATTAGCACATTCTAAATGGCTTTGGGGCTGTATGTTGTTTGTTTTTTTTACTGTAAATCTGCATGTGTAAATCTTAAGTATGTGAGAACCTTAGCTTTTACTTCTAAAATACAAAAAAGGTTCTAGTATTTGTTTGCAAGTGTTCCTTCATAACCACATCACTCTGTCATACTCAAAAGACCCAGAGAGAAATGAAAAACACCTGTCATTGTTATTTTCTAAACAATTCCAGAACATTGTTCTGGATTTTTTTGTTTTGTTTTTATTATGTGAGAGGCAGTACTGCTGTTTTACAGCATAATTCAGAAAATTGCATTTGCAGTGTCAAATTCTGTACTCGGATGTTTTGTGTGACAAAATGAGTTACTCCCTGGATTATCTCGGGTAGGTGTAGCTGTTTTAAATATGGACGTGGTTGCTCAGCTTGAGTACAGTAAACTGTATACTGGAAACATTTGCTTTCCACTCATCAGACTTATATTTCTGCCTTGTAACTAGCCAGATTCTGCATCTCCCTGCTAGCATCTTTGGGAATGTGACTGTTCCTCGGGGTTAACATTTAGTATCCATGTTGATACTTTCTTGTTTCTCACCATTAGTTCAAGAAAATGATATGATGATTGTCTTGTTCTGGATAGATCCTGAGGAATAGTCTGGGATTCTTTCTTCTTCAGTTGATCATGTCCCATCTCAAGGCAGTGAAGGAATAGAAATTGCTTTATTGTGGCTGAGCACTCTCTGTAACCCACAAGTGGGCTGTATGTTACTATTTTTATATATTTTTTTTATTCTTATTGCAGGTACATGAGATATTATAATATTGACGTAAGGACAGATCAGTTCAGTATCCAAGGCAAGTGATTAATGGCAAGTGGAAGATGGATCTTTCAGTTTCTTTCTTTCTGTATGGGAATTGCTTCATATATTTCTATAACCCAAGGCAGTTAAAGGCACTAAAGTCTTTTGAAATTCAGGGAAAAGGTGGAGGTTTTCCTTAGGGAGCCTTCAATGCAGGGAGCATGACTCAAGAAACCAGAGTTGTAGTGAAGCTGAATACTACTAGCCAGCAGCGTTTTTTTCCTTGGAGGCAGTTGGTCATATTCAAATTTGATGATAAAAACAAAACCAAAACCAACTAACCAAACCCTCATCTCCTGGACAAATTGATGTAATTCCACACTTCAGATTGGCATTTAGAGCAAATTTGGGCGGTTTGTACAGATACTGAGGGAAACAGCACTGTTTCTCCCCAGTTTCTGAGCCATGTAGTAAAGCAACAAAACATCAAACTTCTCATGCACTTGAAAGAAACAAGCAAAATTGAACTGGCTGAGGATTTCAGGCCATCCGTCCATCTGTTGGAAATTGTATAGAAGGCACCTCAAAAACTGTTCAAGAAACAGAGTCGGTCTCTAGTGAAAGTGTTTCCACACTTTGTTTATTCACAAAGGAAGAGGAGAGAATGGGTAGTCATTTTCTCACACAGCAAATGTTGGCTTGCCTTCCATGGAAGAACATTTCATGATGTAATATGGGACTTTTCTGTATTTGTAATTTCTTAATGTTTCTTTTTGCCATCTGAATTCTCTGGGGTAGGAAGGCAAGTTAGACAGACCCCACCAGCATCCGCTCTTCAGTGTCTCTACCCATGGTTAGTCTAGTGATGGGGGGTCATACATGGCATCGGGGCATCTGTCACACCAGCCTGTTGGTGAACAGGGGAAACCCTGTAGTCATTTACACATGTATTCTGTAAATAGGTTTGGTTTTTTTTAACTTCTTTTGAAACAAAAGTACAATTGTGATTGACAAAGTCTATTTCAGAGCTGTAGGAAAAACTTAATCCCCACAGACCTCTTTCCAACCTTCCCAATTTACCCAATGTCCTTTTTTTCAGATGGGAACGGAATATCTAATTCTGTAATGAGGTCATGACCTTCATACAGTCTGTGTTGTGTAAGCCGCATCATCGGAAAGGATGAAATCATTTTTCAGGAAGAGTTTATCAGCAGCTGTGGCCTGTGGGAAAGGTGAAGGCAAATGTCAGGTTTATCCGACCACGTCAGTGCGCTTCAGGCAAGGAGAGGATGGAGCCTGAATGCTTCTTGCTTCACAATGGTGGAGCAGAAATGTCAGCGATCACATGTGTTGGTTTGCAGATATGCAATCTTTTTTGGTGATTTATCCTCTTCTTGTAAATTATTGGAAAAACAAGTGAACGTACCTTGTTTTGCCATTTTATACTGGTGGAAAGAAAGCACTCGTGATGTAATTTGAAATGGTAAAAACATTACACATTGCTTATGAAAAATGCCAGGATTTTCTTGTGTTTTTACTTTCATAGTATTTTCTGTAAGCTGCAGTACTTTGCACATTCCAGTTTTGGGGTTTTTTTTGCAGAATAAATTTAATGAACCCAGGTTCAGATATCTGTCTGGGCCTAGGTTACTTTTGTAGGCAGCTTAACCTGTGTATTGGCCTCAGTGAGGTTTGGGCATCTGTGTAATAATAGAGAAGCACGGTCCCCAGAGACACTGAGCAGATGTTGTTTGCCAGTAAATACGGGGGGGGGGGAACCATGAAAATGATTAGGTATTTAGAACAGTTGTCTTTGGGATGATGAGATATTTTATCATGAATTCTAAATGCTGGGGATTTGGCATGGTGTGTCACGTTTAGTTTTTGGGACATGAAGTAAGAATGAAATAGTCTGATTGCATTTGAAAGTTGCCAGATGATGAAAACAACAGCCAAGATCTTATTTAAATATGAAATGAATATCAAGTGGCATTTATGGAACTGTAAAGAGAGATTGTTATTGAGAAGAGACAAATGGAGATCAAAAGTCACTGTTTTTTCAAGGAGGAATTCTAGAATATTCTTCAAGGATAGCACGCATAGTTATCTTATTAAAAACTCAGAAAGCAAGCAGGTGATAGAAACAATATGTAAGATACTGTCCAGTGCATAGAGCTTCATAAATCTTCAACATCTGTACCCAATTATTTAGCTTCTCTGGTTATTTTTTTTTCCTGTAGTGCACATTTCTCACTATGAACTAATAGTACATAATAATAAAATCTTGGCTGTTTGCCAGCACAAACAGGGTTTTGGCTAACTTTTAGAGTGTTTGTGGAAGTAGAAAAGCAATGCAGCTGTTGGGTTGGGTAGGTGCCAGCTGAGGATCTATTTCCTGGACAAAAAAAAAATCAGAATGGAATAATAATCAGATATTTTACATGTTATTGCTTTATGCAGGTTTTTCTTCAGCTTCTGCTGCTGTGTATTGCAGCTCTGGTATTTGTAGGAAAGTTTTGGGTTTTTCAGGTAGTAACCAGTTGAAAGCGGGTGATCACAGGAGAAACCCCATGTTGTTTGCTTGTGGTTTTTTCCCGAGTGCTTCATAAGATAGGGTTTAAGACCTAAGTGTGAAAATCCTTTGTACTATAATGCTGTTTCCCTGTGAGGTCAAAGCAAAGAACCATAAAGCTCTTGGACCAAATGATACTTTTTTTTCTGTTGCTGCAACGCAGTTTCCATTCCCTGGCTACCCAAGGCTTGCAAAGCTGCCGTATGCAAATACAGCCGTATTTCCATGTTGCCAGAAGCCGTTTATAGCAAAGTGCCAATAACAATAGTTAGATATTTTGAAAGAGCTAAATGCTGTTGATTTGTTTATTTTCCTGTTTTACTTAGAGTGTTTAAAACTGTGAATAATGCACACCTCAGAGGAAAGTACCTTTTGCTCTGGGCACTTCTTGGAGAGCAAGCATGCGTGGGAGCCCTTCTCCCGGCCCTGATGCCTGGAAAATATCCTTCGCTGGTTGTGTAGCTAGGGTCCAGGCTTGCTGGGGTCAGCTGGAGCAGAGCTGGCTGGGCATTGTGTCACTGCAGCAGCAGCTCGGCTGCCCTGGGTGCAGTTCGTTGGCTGGAGGAGCCATACTCACCTTCGGTGTAGCATGACTGTGACTAGTACGAAGCCATGGCCATGCAGAATCCTTCAAGCTCACATGGGTAAAAAATAGATTGTAATGTCTGAGATCTATGAGATCTTTCAAATAAAACTTTGTTGTTTTTGTCTTGTGTGATGCCAGTGCTGGTACTGCCATGAAGTTTCAGGTAAGAATATTGTGGTGGTGCTTTCAAAGCAGCTGAGACAGCTTAGGTAATTGCAGGAGTGCCAGCCCTTTTCCCAAGAAGTGCAGAAAAGTACAAGACTGTTAAGTATTAGCAAGATGATATAAGAAACCTGTAAAGAGTTGTCGCTATGTCATATATAAAATGATAAATATCTCTTATCTCGCATGAATCAGCATATAAGGATGTTAACTAAAATACCTACACAAAAAAAACCACCCAAAAGACTTAACCATAGCTGAAACATCAAAGAACCAAGCTAATGACCCCAGTATTTAAGGTGTAGCTTTTCTGGGCTTCTGCTCCACACCTATCATCATATTTGCTGGGGTTTTAAATTCTGGCCTGCCTGCTTTTTCCTCCCAGGCTGCATCTTGAACTGTTTGGTCACAAATACCCTGAATAATGAATTGACTTAATTTAGGTGGCATTGAGTCTCTTTAACCCATTTCAAAGGGCAGGGATGCACTAAAGACCTACAGGCATGCATTTAAATTAAGGCAATAATGATATATATTTCTCTTCCTTGCCTGAAAGCGCCTGACTATTTTATCTATGCATCAGATGAAAGTTTAAGGGGAAAGGTTTCTGTTAGTCTTGTCGGGAGTTGGCCAAAAAAATGTGAAGAATGAAGAAAGGAATTAACAGCTGGTGTCCATTTAAAACTTCAGTGGGACCAAATGCAGGCAGTATGCTTGGTTTTACCTGTCATCTTCCTCTGGTTAGTACCCACTAACCCACTAAAGGTTAGTTTAGAAGTGAGGGGACCAGTTTGGATGTGGTTAGTTCTTCTGCCAAGAGGCTAATGAGTAAATGATCTGTGGTTTGTTTTCCTTGGAGAGGATGAGGTGCATTTCCTCCTCTTTGGGAACCAGTGGCTCAAGCTGTGGTTGGTTACTTGAACCAGTTATCTTGTTGGCCTGGCAGTGCCATATGCTGTCTGACTCGGTGCTTTACTTCGTCCTCCCTTACTGGGGAAGGATCACTTTTCACATAGGTTTCAGCCATATTTCTGGTTTTGCATAGTCAGAAATGTGCACGTGCACGAAGAGGATCTTGTCTTTTGGAGGGGAAATGACCGTGGAGTTTTGAAATCGAGTCCTGTGCTCGGTGCTGCAGCAGCTGCAGGTGTTGGGATTGTGCTGCTGGGCCTTGTGTGTACACGTCAGCACTTGTGCCTGTGAGGGTCATGGAGCGAAAACGTGATGCTGCTGAAACAGACACGCGCATGCTGTTGGCATGTTCCCTCCTTGTCCAAGACCTTTCTGGGAGCGCCTGTCATCCTAGTGTCTTGGAGTAAAAAAATGTAGGCTTGTTGTAAAGAGAAAATGAAAAATCATGGACTTGGAGAGAAATACTTTAAGGATTATACAGTACTCTGATACTTTCCCACTGAAGATGGGCAGAGGATGTAGTTACTTCAGAGGCTTCATATCCAGTTGTGCTGGGGCAGTGCTGTTCCTTCCCAGCTCATCAGTGATGGGTGCACTGACTACCTTGCATTGAAATGTGCAAATTATTTGCAGAACAATTTTTAATGTGCATGTTTTCAAGTGGGGAATTTAATATCAAACTGCTCTGCTCTGTTTCTCAGTTTTCAAAGATTTCAGAATTCAAAGAAATGCTGGTGTTCCATAACCAACAGTTAAGTACTGTCTTGACATAATCTCACCAAAGCAAAAGTCATCCCACTCTGTTAGTAATTTTGGTTTTATTTTCTTTAAAGAAGTAACAGCTAGAATCTGTACAGTCCCTGTAAAATACTCCAGTGTTTCACTAAGTTTGGCCATCAAGAGGTAAAACTTTGCATGATCTTGGCTGTGACTTGGGTTTTGAATTCTGAAGGAACTGCTTGTTCTGGAGCTGTCCTTGATGAGGCTCCTCTGGAACCACTGTCGAAAACTGAATTCTTTCCTAGGCCAGTTCTTTCTCCAGACCTCACTGAGCTGATTAAGCGTCCCTGGTTAAAGCAGAGCTAGCTCAGCTAGAGAGGTCTCTGCAATCTCTGGTACCTGGACCAAGTGCTGGTCTTATCTCTGCATTGCTGTGGAGTGACAGACTTAAGTCTCTCCTTCATGAGAGTCTCTGGGTATTTGGAGTTGGGGTTGCTCCTTCATGGGTTGGTGCTGGAGCTCAGTGTGCTGCTGAAAGCAGCTGTTGCTTCAACTGTGTTGCCTGCTGTTGCCTTGCAAAGTGTGTTAGCAAATCTTTTCCCATTCCTTACCCCGGAATCTGGTTTTTGTTGATTGTTTGTTTGTTTGCTAGTTCAAAACCTGCTGACTGTGTAGCAGTTTATTTCTTTCAGGCTGTCCCTTTAAACTGCTTCCATGCTCTGCCTGCCTGGCTGCAAAATATTGCTAATAAACAAAGCCCAGAACAAAAGCCTACACAAGAAAACATCCTCTTCTCCCTAGGCGTCTCCCTGGGTGCGGTTTCCCACTGTTGCTCTGCAGTTTGGAGGCAGAGCCAAAACAGCTTAGTATTATTCTTCCTGCCCTGGAAGTTGTCATCAGGCAGCCTCCCCCGACCAGGACCTCCAAGGAGTTTCTGCTCCTTGGCTGAGAGTGATGTAGCCTTTCCCTGCCCTACAGTAAAAAACTCTGACACAGAGGCGGTTTGTCTAGGTGTAAAGCAGTATATCATGAGGATACTCCCTGGTTTTGTGTGCTCTCTCTCGTAGGCACACCCACATTGCCGAGCTGAGAGTGTGCTCAGCCTCCTATGGCTGTGTCTTGTTCTGGCTGCACCTCAGCTTGGCGTTGCGGCATGACCCGGGTGGGCGTCACGTCCTCCTCCATGCGGGAAGGACACGGGGAGCTCCTGGGGATCCAGGGAAGGGAGAATGGCACAGCGCCTGGGCAGAGGCTCTGGTTTACTCCTACTCGTCTACAGGTTTGAATGTATGTTGAGTGGGCTGGGACCTGTGCATTGCCACATTTCTCCCTGGCAAGTAAGCGTGGATGTCCATCCAAATCTCAGAGCGTAGTAGCCAGGTCCCATAGACTTCTTTCTTTCTCTAGCTTGAAGTAGCTGTTACACCCTGTTACATTATCATTTTGTTCCAGTTTATCAAACATGTCTCAGTGCTTGAAGTGTTACTTTGGTCAAAAAGTGATTTTTTGCTGCACCTCTTTTTTGTTCTGTGCCTGTTGCTTTGTAGTGTTCCAGTAGCTGGGCAGCAGTGCTGGAAAATAGCGTTTTGCATTCTCTGTCCAGACTGTATCTTTGGTCCATGCGCTGATCTCCAGCAGTTCCAGTCACAAAGTTGACTATGCACGTTTATTAACTGTTAAAGAGGTTGGAAGATACATTAATAACAAGGCTAGGAAGGGTGGGGTGTGGAAGTAGAGAGGGAAAATAGAAGTGCAAGAGAGACAGTGGTTGGCTGTCTGAATCCTCTGGTTGCTTGGCAGCCCTCCTTCTGTAAGGATGTCAGAGCTGTCGCATCTCTGGTGTTGGAGAGAGACCACAGGAGGAGGAATCTGCTCGCAGATGTGTGTCGATCCACTGTGGGCAGCTTGGAGTTAGCTTTTGTATTCAGGCATTGCAAAGGCAGGCTCGGTTGTCCTCTCATCACAAATGTTCTCTCGTAAATTAATTCGGGGCCATTTCCTCTCTCTAGGACCCTCTCAGTAGGAGTGAGGAGAGAGGCAGAAATCTGGCTTTATGATTAATGAAGACCCATTGCACAGCATCTCAAGTCCCTCTCCTGTCCCCAGAAACTTAGCTGTAGCTCTCTTCCTTCAAATGGATATGATAGATGTAAACTTGCATCTATAAATTAAATGGACACATGCAGGCTATCACAGTATTTATTGAACAACAGGGTGAAGTCTGTGTTGTAATTTTTTTCCTAAGGAATATTTCATTTTGGGTTACAGGCTAGCTAGCCCTTTGAGATGGGGCTGTTTCTGTGACGCCTCTCGGTGGCCTGCAATGGGCAGGGTACCACTTGGCACTGCTGGTTTGCTGGGGCACTAGTTCTGGAGTGCTGTCAAAAAAACAGTGGTGTCGCTGAGGGCGTTCCGGTTGTCTGGGACTTCCAGCTAGGTCAGGGTCATGGCAAGGGTTGAGATTTTAAGGTTTTTCTGCTGTTCTCCGAGCACAGACAGTGATGCCTTCATCCAAAGAAGAACCAAATGTTTGACAGGCTTCAGGCAGCGGGAGCATCTCAATGTTCAGTCCTTTGCTGACATACAGCTGGTTTCCAAAGCTCAGAGCTCTATTTTTCATAAGCTAGGTCATGAGAGAATAGAGACCAGAAAAAAGGAAACTCCTTTCTGAGGGTAACTGGTTTCCACTGGAACCCTGCTCTGCATGAGCTCTTGAAAAATACTGAAAAAGACTCATTTTTTTGTTCCACTGAAGAAAAAGGTAAATAGCACTGTAGACAGTTGCCCTATATTTTCACATTCTTTTGGTGAAGGTCAACCCACAGATAGCTTCTAGAACATGGTAATACTAAGTATTGTCCTTTTAAATTCTCAGTGACTGTGGAATGAATTTTTTTTGGTAGTTTCTTTGGAAGCCTGTTGATAACTATTGAAATACGTCAGCTTTCCTTCCTGCCAGACTGTGAGGCAAGATGTCCCAGGTGCCCTCCACTGATTTAAAGACCCAGCATATTATCCACGAGTACTTTCAGCTCGGTTCTTCAGAGGTGTTTGGAGGGTGCACCTCTGTCTTGCTCCTTGATCAGGACTGAGAAGGATGAAATGCAGAGGTTTTTAACAAAATTACAGGTTTTTCGAAATCTGAATGCTCCTTTGAAACAAAAGTCCCATCTCCATGGCACGTCTGTAAAAATTTGTCAGGGTAGGTGTCCATTCATAAATACAGAGACAGCCATATTTTCACTTCCTTGTCTCTTCTGTTGTGACTGTGAAACATCTGACTTGTGCTACAGCTAAAGCATATATCAGAATAAATGTTGATGGTGGGAGCCTACATAGGAAAGGTCCTTCCTGGAATCCCAGAAGGGACTGAGCTGACCTGGAGCCTGTTTGATTTCAAGCCCCCTTGATTTCCTCTTGTTGATTTCATTTGGCTTACAAATAAAATTGAAGGGTGAGCACCCTTTGTGGTATATATGTTGAATATATTGTTAATCCAGCCTACTCGTATTTTTAATAATTTTACTACCATCAGAAAGTTTTTGCTGTTATATTACTTTATTTATCAAAAAGTTCAGGCAATTCCATGGTCAAAATTTTATCTGTGTTCTATAGTAAAATAAGTACATAGGCTGTAAAAGTTGAAGGACTTCTGGTCTGCTGACAATTGTGTTTCTCAGAAAAAGTACTGGCATGCCAACTGTTCAGTGTGGATGACCCCAGTGATCAGTGTGCACAGGTGCACAAGCACGTACTGCTTGTCTTGTAAAGCCCTAGCAACGTTCAGGATGCTATTCTAGTCACTGTCCAGAATATAGTCCATGATTTTGCTGCTCATTTTTCACTTTTCAGTGTCAGAGGCCAACTGCATTTGCTTTTGGAAGCCCCAGAACAAGTCTGCAAAGCTTGAATAGCAGATTTATTTAAAATTTATGAACTAACACTTCAATTTCAATTGGGTCTAGGCTTTGTAAAAGGTACTTTCTGGATGGGTTACCCTACACAGAAATGCAGCTTTTTTGAAAATGGATGGGAGATCTGTTAACTGGGATATAGAGGTTAGCAAATGAGAGATGCAGGAAAGGAGGCGAGGAGAGAAGTAGAGCTGATGAGCTGGTCCCTCCGGTTTCTTCCAGCTGAGCTGTTTGCATAGCAGGACACTATGAGATACCCTAGGAATACAGCTGGCTTATTAAAGACTCTGTGAAGGTGATGAAGCTGTTTTTTAAAAGTAATTGACTAAGAACTGTGCAAATAGGAATCTAAGGGAATTTCGTATTATTGATTTATTTAGAAGCAGAAAATAGGATGATGGGTTTTAGAAAATGCCTGGTTGCCATTTCACAAGACAAGAGTTTTTGGATGCTGAGTTGAGTCTCTTTTGGACACATTGGATATAAAGCTGGCTTGTGAGATTGAGCAAAGCCATATTTAAACCATGGACCTCACTTGAGCAGCCATGGACTGACTTGTGATGTACTTGTTTGAGCTGAACCTTACTCTTACAAAACTACTAAATTGCGTTTAGCCCTGTTTCAGCTTGTGTAAACCTTGCCCTGCAGTGGTTGTTGGAGAAAAACCATAAATACAGGAGGAAAGAGGTTGGGTACTCTGTGTTTTGCTTTAAAACCTGAATAAGGAGGCTGCATTCTTTAAGGCTGGGATTAACACTTACAGTATGTAGAATTTTAGTAACACATTAGTAACACCTCTGTGTGTAACTCAGTGCAGACCGTGCCACCATCCAGTCTCTGGCTGGATCCCTGTAGACTTTCGCTTTCAGCAGAGCTGGAAGAATATCACTCACTAGAAGCGTGCTGGTGGCTGATTACCAGAGCCCACCCCACCTCCCTCCCCTTAGCAGCATGACAAAATGTGTTTTAAATTCTTCAAGTAATGAGGGGAAAAGGAAGGGCAGTCCCAGAAGGGATTTGGTGCTTACTCCACCCTAAAGTGTTATGTGTGGTAATGTTCTGTTTTGCTTGGTTTTTGTGCTGCTCTTTATTAATTTATTTTCAAAAACCTACCACTTTTTACCTAAAATGTCTCAGTTTTTTTTCTGGTTTAGTCTTTTTTGTGGTTTGTGTATAGTTGATGGAGAGGCATGGGCTTCTCTAGAGGTCAGTTCAGAGGCAGTATCTAATCTGGGATGTTCCACAGGGAAATGTAGGAACCTAAGAGAATCTCACCCCACACCTGCTGTTATGTGTCTGATTTTGGATGAAACCATTATGAAGCCTGCCCCCCTTTCTGTTTTTAGGAAGCTCTTCAAATAATGTTGGCACATTATGGGTTGCATCCTCGGCTGAGTGGAGCTACCTCAGATTACAGAGGATGAATTTGGACCCTATATGTCAGTAAATTTATTCTAGAGTCTTCAGGAAGAAATGTTGGAATCCAGATTTGCTGGGCAATGGATGAGAAACTGGGTGAAGTTTTGCAGCTTTAAATGTGGAGAGAAACAGACTGGAAGATTCTGATGACCCTTGCTGTAACTCAAAGGTTTGAAACAGAGATTTGATTCAGGTTTACTAAATCACTTTTTTTCCAGTCATTATTAGTTCCTCTGTGCTCTTGTCTGGGATGCTGGGTGTTTAGTTTTAAGCACGGCATTTGCTGAACCAGTTTGAGTCTTTTTGTCCTGTGCGTTGCACAGGTCGATTGCGGGTGTGTAACAGTCACCCCTGCTGAAAACACTCAGATTTCCAGCACAATGAGCTGTGTTTTTGTTTATAGCCAACAGTGCAATACTTTTTGAAGTTTCAATGCTTATGTAATATGTACCAGTCTCCCAGCTAGAGCATGATATCCTGGGGACCTCAGAAGAAAAATAAGAGTCTGTAAACCACTCTTAACTCCCTAGTTGCTGGCTTTCAGACAATGGGTTATCTAAGATGTGGGAAGCAGACTTCATTCACGAAGGATGGGCTGCATGATTTTAATGACCTTTGCACACTTTACCAGCCTGTATTGAGAATAAAGAGGCTTCAGTCTTGCTTTGTTTGTGCATTCCTGAAGTGTCTGTGCCCTGCACGCTGATTGTGGCATTTGACTCCCTGGTAGCCCAGCCTGTCTGCCCCTTTCCTGCGGCCTGTCAGGGTGCTTTTGACTCTCGGCCTCTACATCCCAGAGTATGGACAGCCAGAGGAGTCAGCACCACAAAGTGGGTTGACTTAGGAAGCAAGCAGGAAAGCAGAGAAAAAATACACAGAACACTCTTGGGCTGGAAAATGCAGGAACAGTGTGGTTCTGTTGAATGAAAGATGGGGTTGGGAGCCAGACCCTCCATGCAGAAGAGACCGAGAAGATACTGGAGGTCAAGGGAGTTACAGACTTGCTGTAGCAGTACTTTTATTATTTTACAATTGGTTTAGTAGCTGAAACAACAAGCCAAAATGTGTTCGTGTTGCTCATGCTGCCCTGTCAGGAGGGGGGAAACCTTTTTCTCTAAAGACCGTGATGCAGTTGATACCACACGAAGCAGTGGTCTCTGGGCTGAGCATGGAGGTAGGCTGGAAACCAGCTCCTGAGGCTTCAGGGTAAGAAGTGGGTGGAACCGAGACATTCATTTTCAAGTCTTTCTAAGCTTTATGCACTGGACTTCACTTTTTCAATTCAGGTGTTCTGTGGAGCTCTGAGTTTCTAACTGGTATCTTTTAAATACTTGCAGAATTTGGCTTGTGGGGGCATTTGAATATGTATATCATTTTGCATACAGCCTGGAGCTTCTCTGAAGGTGTCCCTAGTGACCTGTGATCAAGCTGGTTTCCTTTCTGTGGAAGCTCAGGTGAGCATCTCACCTTGATGGGAAGGCAAGATGTGGCTGGATGCTGGGAGCTCAGAAGAATTTCCAGATTCTCTAGCTTAAATATGGGCTTAAAATGACATTTAAAAAAATATTCAGTGTGTCTTGTGCTGCTGTTAGGAGGGAGCTGAATGTTGCTCAGCTTAAATGCAAAGTCCAGTTACACATTAACTAGATTTTCCTCCTTCTAATAGTAATAATTACTCTAAAGTGAATTTGTTGATGAAGAGCTGGACTAATTATGCTGATCCAAGTCATCAGTAGGAGAGAAGCAGTACAGACTGCGAATGGAAGGTACTTCCAGAGGTAGAAGTCCTGCAAAAAAGGTAATTGATTTCTGTGCTAGTCCAGCCTTGGTTTCAGAGAGGGCTACCAGAAAGGAGGTGGTTTGTCATCTTGGTTTCTTTGATGTGTGTATATGATATGTAGGGAATGGAGAGAGATCATTCTCTTTATTACAGCAGTTGTGCTCATACTTGTCTCTGGACCCACGTGGTCTAGTAACCTAGAGGTGGAAGAGTCTGTATTCCATTTTCAGTCCTCTGAGCCATTCAGTCATATACAATTTATCTTAACTGTCAAAAAAACTGCAATAGGTTGAATTGTGCGTTAGCCAGGGAATAGTGTTTACATAAGTAATGAGACCATTTGGGGATTGCTGTTCAAAATATATTTTGTTCAATCATAACACCATAAAAACCTCTTGATAATCCTTAGATAGTAAGAGTAACATGAAACTAACTACAGCTTAGTGTTTCATGGAAGAATAGCAACCCTTGAAAATATAATATTTACTTTAAAGATAAATGTAACTATTAGGAAGTAATTCCAGATGTGTGGTTATGGCAGAATTTTAGTGATTACAGTCTTAGCCAGTTTAGTGAATTACATTATTGCATTTAAAAGTAGCCAATGAATTTTTTAAAAATGAATTAATTCTTCAGATGGTCTGAATAAAACTGTTTATTTTCTATTATCTGAGAAACAAACAGAGCAGAATCTGGTTTATTTATGAAAGTAAATACAAAAGGTCTGACCCCTGGAATACTGCCTTTGAAAATTGTCTGAGAAAATGTTCTTCCTGGTAGCCGATTCTTTCTTCAAACCATTTCTTCTTTTTGAAGATAATGCCAATGCCCCCACCCTCAAATTATGCAATATATCTTAAAGAATGCTTTGAAATGAAATAGTTGGGTCTCTTTAGTCTCAGGAGGTCTTCTAGTACTGTATCAACTGCAGAAGGTGTTGTGTTATATTTTGTCAATTAAGACAGAAGTTTTCAAATTTACAAAACCTTTGCCCATCATGGCAGGTCTGTGCTGAGTATTTTGGGAACTGGAGCAGTTGCATGCTCTTTATTAGTACAGTTGTGTGCTTGCTTATCCCTGTAATTGCCTGCTAATATCTCCCAGGCCCAGGTGTACACAGCACAGACATATAAGTTTAGGAGGATGTGGACTAGCTGAGAAATCCCAGTGCCTGTTTTCTCTGTTTTTAAGCCCTTTATAAAGGCCACTTAGAGTCCATGTCTGAATTGTGAATGGTAATGAAGCTGGAACCTGCTGTTTCTAAAATGTCTTCTTATCAGTAGGCTCACATCTACCATATTCTGAGAATGGGTCGGCTTGGAGTCCTCTGTATTAAGATTGCTCAAGATGTTGACAGCTAAAATTAATGTTACATTTGGCTCTCCACAGAAAACATTGTTCGTTTATTAGATTGGTATTTCAGCTTAAAGCCAGGCCAGGATGTTTAAATTATGAATGTTGTTCTGCTGGAGCAAAGGCTTTCTTCTGTCCCTGTGCTTTCTGCTTGTGCTTGTGCTACATATTACCCTGTGCTTTCTGCTTGTGCTACGTATTATATAGTGATTTCTTGCAAGGGTATTAGCGGGCACTTTGTGCATGAGTGCAGAGTGCTGCCGTAAGCTAATGGTACACAATACGGCTGTCTGCTGCTTTGTGCTGACTACACAGACAGCAAAACAAATCTGTACGCAAAAGTACTTGTTGAAATCATCCAGCAGGAGAGGTCTGACCGAATGAAATTACGGTATTGAGCAGCAGTTAGTGCACGTAACATGTAAGCCTTAAAATAAGTGTGTATCTGTATGTTATATACACACGCAGTTTTTTTCAGCATATGTCTTTCAAGTGCATGGCTCATTTTATGGATGACAGATTACACTTGAGGTCATTAATAGTGAACTCGGCTACATTAAGAGCTCCAGAAAAATTCTCAAACGTTTTTCCATGTTACTCTCTGGGCAGTTGCAGACAGTGCTGGTGTTTCCGTTTTGTCAAACAGGGACATCCGTAACTGAGAAATTAGATTTGCTGTTGTAGCTCAGCCCATCTGCAGGACCTCTGTTTCTGCAGCAAGAAGCCTAGAGGTTTCTGCTGGAGCTTGTGTTTATCTTCCCTCCCTGTTCCCAGAGGCACAGGGGGGTTGTGCTGGACCAGAGCTGCAGCAGGAGTCTTAGCAAAAATTGTTTTTCAGCACAGGCTTAAGGCGGTGGTTGCACATGACGTAGCTGGGTCTCTCTTTGGAAGAAGACAGGACAGCTTATTTCAGTTAGGATTCAATTGTGTTATCCACACCTCGCCACAGAAGTGCTTGCCTGCAAAGTACTTATTTTTATTTTTGCAGTGTGTGTCTGCTCCCCCTTTCTGCTGTCCCTGAGCCACATCCCAGGAAAGGGAGCTTGATGTCAGACAGTGACAGAGGCGCTGCTTTTATTTTCAGCATCTCTACAGCATCAGAACAAGGATGCAGGTTTTCTAGCTGTATAGGTGTAGGATAACAGCCCCATTTCATGATCAGTTTAGCTTTGTCTGGGATAGATTTTGCTTGTGTGATGCTCAGGAAAGGTAAGAGAAGCGATAAAAGCACAAGTGATAGTTGAATTTATTCTGGATCTAGTTAGTTGTATCTCTAA
Organism: Syrrhaptes paradoxus; assembly: GCA_013400615.1. Classification (NCBI taxonomy): domain Eukaryota; kingdom Metazoa; phylum Chordata; class Aves; order Pterocliformes; family Pteroclidae; genus Syrrhaptes; species Syrrhaptes paradoxus. The sequence goes on along the minus strand of VZTO01023004.1, from coordinate 115,303 downwards.
ACACAGATGATACAGAAATAAATCTGATGGCCTGTAGCATCTATACTGAACTAACATGTTGCTGCATCCCATTTTTAGGGTCACTGCTTTTATTTTTATAGTTTGAGCTGCTGTCTTTCCAGTGGCGTATCTCCTCCTCTCCATTGGGCACTGAGGAGTACAGAAAGCTGAAAAGATGGAAGCCGATGCTGTAGAACAGTCTGATTTCGCTTGTTTATGCCATGGTTACTCCATGGATTTAACTGGAATTAACCCTGATTTCTGCCTGTGTACAGGATTTAATGTGAGGCTTCTGTCCAGGCTTGGTGCTAGACAAGGATCAGGTCTGGGCAGAAATGTTTTGAATAGGAGTTAATCCTTTCCCTCGTCTTTGCTCCATCCTTTTGTTTGTTATTAGCAGCAGAATCCATCCGGCTGAGGAAGGACCCATCCCCACAGCTCCCTGAAAATGTCAGCCTAGGCGTGTGCAATGCAGGAATATCATGTTAAAGACCTTTCCCAGAGCAAATTGTTTCCCCCCCCCCGTCCTTCCAGTCTGTTGGCAGGTTACCATACCTGAAGTTATTTCTTCCTGAATCGCTCACAAATGAGCTTCGGTAACAGATTCTTACATAAGGGCTTTGAGTGCAGCTGTTTCCCATTTCTCTGCAAAACGAAGGGATTATTTTGCAAGTAAAGCTATGAGGAACCTTCTCCACTGTGGTGGGGACTAGGAGAAAATCAACCCGGTCTTTTTATCCTAGGACCGTCTGGAAAATTATATTGTGATAGTAAAACCGTTGGTTTTCCCTGTCAGCTGCAGGATATCCCCGTTTTCTGGACTGAACGCGGGCCGGTTCCGGCCATCCGCATGCCCTCCCTGGGGACTGTGAGGAGAGCGAGGAGGCGCGGGGCCGTGCCCGGCTTCCCTTCGTCAGCAGGTGGCACCAGACGGCCGGGAGCTGAGGGCGGGCGGGCCACCGTGGGCATGTCCCCTCTAGCCCTGCGCATGCCCTACGGCCCACCCCCTCAGGTGGGTTGTGGCCGGAGGAAAAACCCTTTCGTCAGCTGTCGAGCTGTCTGCGGTGAGCTCCGGGGGTGGAAGGCAGCCAGAGGGGCCTCAGCCCGGGCTCTGAGTGGGAGCGCCGGGTCTGGCTCCACAGGTTGAGCTGAGAGAAGGGGCTGTGCTCGTGAGGGGGCTCCGGCTATGGGACCCCTTATCTGTGTGATGTTTTAAACAGAGCTCACAGGAGCGTGAGCAGAAGGAAACAAACAGGTGGATACACAAAATTAGAGATTTTTTTCTCAGATAGGCTGCTAAGTCTTCCTGCAGTATGGCTGTTTATTTTAAAACCTTTCTCAAATATTTAACTGCATTTTTATAACTTGTATTTTTATAAAGGTGTATTCTGTGTTTGCTCTTCAGGGTTAGCTCTTGGGTCTCTGTGAGCACTGACTTTGGAGGGATTGGGTTAATGAGGATGCAACACAGCCGCTGCTGCGTCACCCACAGTGACTGATCCCTGCTCCCAGGCCAAGGCAGTTCCTGCAGCATTCACAGCCTCTGGTTTAGCAGCCATTTATAACCTCCCTCTTCTTCCCCCAGAGAAGGTGTTAGGCTCTTTTATATTTAGTGCTGATAAGTACATGCAAATTCCTATCAGCAAACAATATGAATATGCTAACGGTATCCGACCGCCTTAAAGAGGAGAACCTCTGGTAAAGAGTTGCATTGGTGGGCCACCATTTTGTTGTTAGGGTTCAAAGCAATGAACCAGTTAGTTGTTTTTATCTGTATTCGTTCATAAATAAATTCCTAGGTCTGGTCACAAAGTCAGCATTTGCACGTGAAGAAAGAAATGTTTCTTCAGATCTATGTTAAAAGGCTTCTGCTGGTTAAATGCTTTTGTGACTTTTTAGGTATTTGCATTTTTTCCATCAGCATTTGCACCATTTTGTAAGGCTGTTGAGGTCATCTTTGCACTTCAGGTTTTTCTTAGCTGAGTTATCCATGGCTCCTTATAAGTCAGCTGACATTTACAGATTTATAAAGCCCAACAGCCTGCTTTTGAAAATAACAATTGTGAAAGTATCTTACTGCACCGTTTCATACATGTTCCACTTTGCGCAGAGTTGAACATGACAAACCTGTGTATGTGTATGCAGCAAAGCTACTGGCTTGAAATCTTGCTTCTGTGAAGTACTTCATTTTTTAAGAAAACTTGGAGCATTCAGTTGCTTTTGGAAGGACTGGTTGGTGTCTAACCTGTTCTTAAGCCTTGTGCCCAGGCTTTGAGTAAAAATCATTGTTTTTTGAAAACAGAAGTCTTGAGCTTGAATTTTACTATTTTCTTCCAATGTAAGTATATTGTCTAAATTATTATTATGTATTTTTGTTTTACAGGGGTTTTTAAGAAGAATCTGATGGTGAGAACAGGTTAAGAAGACTCAGGATGACGACAACAGTAGCGACAGATTATGACAATATTGAGATCCAACAGCAGTACAGCGATGTCAACAACCGCTGGGATGTTGATGACTGGGACAATGAAAATAGTTCTGCTCGACTGTTTGAACGATCCCGCATCAAGGCCCTAGCTGGTAAGCATTGATCACATGAGCAAAACTCTGATGCTGTATATATGTGATGGTGTGGGATACTGTCTGTCTTCAGTGCCTGCACCTTGTCAGTAGACTAGGGCTGAAATTTTCTTCAGGTCAAGTGCAGTCTGCCTGAACAATTTTTGAGATTGTTTTTCATCCATTGACATCAGTGGGACGTGATAGTCTCATGTTGCTTTGCAGGATATGCTCATATCTGACATTTTGCAAGCACTCAGCTGTTCAGATTTGCTATGAAGACTTCTCTGCTGTAAGCACAGGAGAGCAGAGATTACATCCAAGTTTTTTGGTTTTTTTTTATTTAGAATGTTGTACTGACTCTTTCTCACCTCATCAGTCTCATCAGATATTAACCATTTTGGCTGCATATTCAAATTGTTTTGATTGGGTTTCTGTGACTGTTAATGGTGTTGGTTTCCAGATTTGGAAAAAAAATCAGAAGGATAACAAAAGTCTGTTTAAATGTATCTTCATTTGGAGGTGTTCAAAACATGTCGCTTGTCCTGAAATGGAGGAATGTGGTAGATGGAGATAGTTGTCATTTAGAAAATAATGCTGAAATAACAGATTTTTCTGAAGAAGCAAAGCTTCTGAAGTACGTGCTGTCTTTTGATGAATTACACTTTTAACAGCAGAGAACTGAAATTTGATTGGATCCTTTTTTTTGTTTAAAACATTTTATTATTGCATATTGAAGGCTGTACATTAACCAAATTTGTTTATGCAGCAAAGAGATTATGTCATGTCCTTTCAGCTCTGAGGCATTGCCCTGCAAAGCAATTTTTTATGCATTCTGTAAATGATTTCCTGACTCTTATGGTAACATGCCCACATTCCTGACCTCTGAACAAAATGCCTCAGTAGTGTGGGACATACTGTAAGCATGGAAAGCAGCTCTAAATATGCTGAGCTTTCTGCTAGGGAAATTTTAGTTACAAGGATGCTTGTAAACCCAACACTTCAAAATGTGTTGAAGCAGGTTTATTAAATTAGCTGTACTGAGACAGAAGGTATCATCTGTTTCATTTGTGATTCTGATGAGACTGACTCGGGAGTGCAGCATGCCCTTTCTCCTCTTGATGCCGGCTGTGGGAGTGCATTAGATGCAGAACACCTTTACATGCCAGGCACAGGGGAGGATCAGGTTTGGAGCTGAGCAACAGGGAAATAAAGTAGTTCATGCAGGTGGGCAGAGGGCAGATCGTATAACTCTTACTGAAGATAGTAATAGTATCAACTTAATGGAACTGCTTGCAGAAGGAATGTATGTTAAATTTTGCTATCTTTAGAAGGCTTTTAATTACAGTGGTTCTCATCACAGTGTGCATTTGAAATTAAAGGTAAAATGCCTGACCTAGAACAGGGCTGTGTAAGTGGGGTCAGAAGCAGCCTGCCTGATGCCTCTGGTTGTAGACTGCTATAAACCAAGTACAAGACGAGAAGAATCTTGACTTGGGGTTTGACTTTTTACTTTGATCTTGTTTGAGGAAGAAACTGTATTTTACTCCTGCCACATCAGTGGTTGTAGGTTATATTGTATTCCTTGGGTGGGAAGTGCTTTTAGTACAAACCTCATCAGCCACATTTGGGTCACAGATCTAGCCTTTACTGCAGTTGGTTGTTCCAGTTACTTTTATGGCAAGCGGAGCTCCCCACCTGAGTAATGAATAATAAACATGAAACTCTTATTTCAAGGAGAAGTAATGTAAGGAAAGTACTTGAATTATTTAGATAACCTAAAACAAATATCAATGTCAAAGCAAATAATTTTGCTGAAGATTCAATTCAGAGGTGTATTTAAACATTTCCCAGAGTATGATGTATTTATTTTTTTCTTCATAAGCATTACTCATAGTTATTGTAATTTGATACATTTCCTACCTGTAATTCTCTACTGTTAGTGTTGAGAATGCTTTGTGCTGCCAAAACTCGGCTTAGCACACTGCACTGCTGCAGCACTGCTTGAAAGCCTAATCATGATGTAGGGAGAGAGGAATGAAGAGAGGTTTGTTTTGCAAATCAAAGGTTATAGTTAAAGGCTGAGCCATGGTACTCCTGGCACCATTCAGCAATATATATTTTCATGTTGGTGGGTAATCTTTCTTTGCGTCTCCCTAGAAAGGCACTTCCAGGTTTTTAACAGCTGCAGCCTGGAGCTGGGGTAACCATAATCTCTGTCATTGTGCTCTTTAAATTGAGACAGGCTCTTTCTGGAAAGGTGTACTCTAACTCAGCTGCTTGTCACAGGATCAGACGTGATAATCGCTGTGTGAAAGCCCTTGGTTGGTAGCACACACAAAGACACATTGGGTGATATCAGGAGGCTCTTCTGGGCTCTAAAACCTATAAATTTGACTGTGTGTTGCACTGTCGGTTTCTTCTGGATGAATTTCACCACTCTCTGAAGCACAAGTAGCTGTTCACAGTCTGCAGGGCCCAGATTTACTGAATAATGCTCCAGTCTGACTTAGATGGGCACTGGCTCTTTGTGGGTATGAGCATATTCCCACATCTCCAAGACTGGCCATCTTCTGACAACAGCATTTTTCTTTCTGGATGTCCTGGATTAGATGTATCTAAAGACTGCCTGTGGGTTTCCAGCTTTTCCACTATGTCTGCCTTTCACTGAAGTGACAAGATAAATCAAAAGACAATCAACGTCTTGCAGTTTGAAATGCACATGTATTGTTATCTCCTTGTCCGAGTATGAAAGGTTTCCAAATGAACAGACCAGGCACTGATTTTTTTATTCCCCATCTATAAGATGCAAGCTGTTGTGTTCAAAAGTAGAACAGCCATAGGCATTTTACACTGCCTAATGGCTAGATACTCCATGTTGTGAATCTTTCTGTTGGTCCAAGCATCTTCTGTCCACATTCTTCAACAAGTTGTGAAGTGCCTCTTCTGTGAAGCTTTCATCTTGTATTGATTCTAGTTTAATGAAACTTATTTCCTTTAAGGTAAAGAAGTGTAGAGAGTGAGCAGGTGAGAAGCAAGTTCTGTAGCCAGAGTCTGGTAGTCTGTTCTAGAAATAATTTTAATGGCCCCATGTTCCATCAGGATGTTGAAATATTTAAACAGCAAAGGAGGAGATGGTGGTCAGAATAACCTGTGATCAGAACAGACAGTGTATTGGAGAAAAGCTCAGTTAAAGCAGGTATGAAATAATAATAGTAGAAAAACACCACTGTCAGCACAGCAGCTGATAACCAATATTATTAAAGTGGTCTGTATACTGTGAAAATGAGAATGCAAAAGATTCTTTCAGTTTAAAACAAATCATCTGGGAACTCAGCTTTCAATCAGAATCCAGATTTGAAGGGATATGCAGCCAGATTGGTTGCCATTCATGTTAGACTAACTCCCTCTGCAACTGATATGAGAAGGTGGTAACTGATCCCTGCTTCGTAAAGTAAGATATCCTGCTGTAGGAAATAATCTTTCACCTGTCCTTGTTCTCTGTGGTTCCTTGGAAGGTCTTGCTGGAAGACCAGGTAATTCTACCTGCTGTGTAGAAGCCAAAAAGAGATCATGTTTGTGCAAAATTCTTCATTCACAAATCCTTAAGTGTTGGATTTCGTCTGTCAAGGCCCATTAGGTAACAAGATTTGCTGTGCAGCACCTTGGTGCATCGAGTTCTTATGAAAGCCTTAAGAAACAGTTCAGTTGTTCAGCAGAATTTTTTGCACTCAGTCCGGGACTGTAACATTCAGATGTACCATGCTCACCGTCTCAGGTGCTGTTTTCAGGTAGTATGAGAATTGTCACCTCCAAAACTTTGTTTCTTCAGTTAGCTAATTCAATATTTAAAAATGCTTGTCTAAAGTTACTTGCTTTTCTGCTCACTTGTATTTTGCCCTTTTGTCCTGTGGCTTCACCTGAGTGGCCAGAAGGTCTGTGACTCAGCTGTCTGGCATATGAATTAAAAATAGTTTCAAAGTTTATGAAATAACAAGCTTATCTTCTTAGTACAGGACAGATGAAGCCGTGCGTTCCTTTTGCAGCTCCACCTGAGTGACTATGCATAGGTGGGACACTTGCTAGTGTTGCACATTGTGGTGTTCACGAACCTTATGGGGGATACAGGTAAGGAAGCTGCATTTGTTACGCAGCGTTCCTTAGTTGTCCTTACCGCACAAAGAGAAACTGGACTTGTAATTCACACCAGTAATTTAAAGTCTCCCACAAGCAACAGGGGAAAAAAATTATTGAAATTGTTACTGAAATAATACTATTGAAAAGTTTTTCTTTTTAATATAGTGTAATACCTGTTTCTTAAGGACCAAAAAGATAGAGAAAACTTGCAATGAGAAAGTACTGGGTGCACCATATATGGGGCTAGTTAACCCTTTTGTCCCTGTTATTTGAGCCATTCCTCCCACAGTTCCAGTGCAAAAAGTCAGCAGAACAACTCCCCCAAAAAAGCAAAAAGAAAGATCTTGCTGGTAGTATTCTTCAGGTATTATGCACCTGCTTGTCCCTATTGTTTAGCATATTTCTCAGAGCAAATTTTCTACTGTGTCGCTCCGAGTATACACTCGAATTTGAAGGGTTAGAAGGAAGTTTCAGGTCTCAAGTCAATAAAAATGGACAAAATACAATGATTTAGAGCTTAATTTAATAAACCTTTGTTTTGTTCTTGGCTTTGAAAGAGCATACTGAGGATAATCTCTTGCATTTCATGAATATCCAGTACCTGAGCTATCTGGGACTTGCAAATCAGGACACTAATTTTAATAACAGCAAGTGGTTGAGGAAAGAGAACTCAAGCAGTATGTTGATGCTTGTAAATCAGGTTTGAAGGGCATGTGAAGGATTCACTTGACACTAAACAGAAAGAAAAGTCTTACAGCAGTGAAACTGCAGATGGGTCTTCTCAGCACTAGCATGACAGTGCTGGTTATTAGTTCATGGTTTTGTTTAGCAGACAAAGGCCTAATACAGACTTACTCAGGTAAGCACTGAAGGGCTTATTTTGAAAAAAATCTTTATTTTGCTCAAATAAAAGCTGATGGAATTACTTCAAATAAAGCTTTTCCAAATGTTGACCTTTCCCAATGCTTTCCTTCTGGGTTTTACTTCTGGAACAATTTCTCAGATGTAGTTTGTAAGTTGTAGTACCGTACCAGAGTCTGTAGGAGGTTGGTGTTAAAAACAGGAGTATCATTTTGCATGTTCCATCTCAATGCAGGCATCAAGGAAGAAAGTGCAGCAGCAGAGAAGCTGCTGTACTTATGCATGTCACCTGCAGTGCTGGCTGTGACTGCTGATAGACACTGCTCTTACCAGAAAACAAGAAAAAGCTTAGCCCATCTGTCACTGCTGGTTAATGCATTCACTTTTAAAGTTGCTCGTCGAGAATGGTTTCTAAAACAAACAGCAAAAACTAGACAATAAATAATATTTTATTCTTAGTATTTTTAAATATCGTTGGTAGTTGATACAAAAAAGTGTCACTGTATGTCAGCAGAACATAACTTCCAAGTAAATGTGAACAACTTGTATTCAGTGAGGTCCCATCAAAAATGTAATTTGGTACAGAGGTCGTTTGTATCTCACTGCTATAGTAACATGATTTTTGATATCAGTTACGTGTAGTTTGGCAGTTTGCTCTCTCTCTTTAGAATGAGACAAGTAGTGTGCAAATTACATGGGAGGTGTAAGTCGGATTCTTTGTAGAATCAAAAGATTAGAAACCAGATCCATGGTTCAATGTAGCTTCCTGAATATAGAGCCAAGCTTCTGAAAAAAAGTACTGCTGCACGTAACTTGGGAGTTTTCTGGAATCATGCATGCTTGTCTGCTTCATGGGCAGTATTTATGATTGTGTAGTAACAGAGTGATGTGTGAAAATGATAGTGTCCTGGTGAATCACTGCCATCTGGCACACATTGCTCAGGCAGGACAAGCGGACCTGGAAAATAGAATTTTTGTTTCTCTGGGGAGGGAGCAGGATAGGAGCAGTTGCCAGCAGCCCTGCTCTGCAAAGTCTGACAGCTATGGTCATTTTACATCTCTGACTAAATTCTTTCAAAACTAAGCAATATCGAGCTGGACATGTACACGAGTCAGCCCAGCGTTTTGACAGTGAATGAGCCTGTATTGATTGCTCTTTAGATCTTTGAATTCCTGTGCATTAAGATCCTGGCCTGGAATACAGGTACCGTATCTGCTTCTCGTAGTGTCTTGTGGAGAACTCCAGACAAAAGCCAGTCCTTATTCACAAAGGGCTGACTCTGTGCTTGGACAGTAATTCAGTAATTTAGCAAAATAAAGTACAAGAAAATTCTGTTTTATAGTTAAGAAGTGATTAAATATAAAAAGGCCATTTATGCCCAGAGGAAGAAGATCGGAAACTAATATGTGTGTGCTGACTCTGTGTGCATGTGTGCCTACACGTATCTGCTCTTAGGATATTACCAGTGAAATATGTGTGAGGGTAGTTCTGAAAGCAGGTAAATCTGCTTTATCATCCCTGGGTATCAGATGCATTGGCACTGCACTAGCTTGCATAGTGTGCTTCCTTACTTGCACTGATTTTAGGAGAGAACTATGCATTAATTCCCAGACTGGCACAGCACAGCTCTCTCCTATCTATTTTAGTTTTCATCATCCATTCATCACCGTGGCATCACTACAGAGTAAAAGCATTGAGGGACGTGCTTTTGGCTGCCTGCAATGCTGAGATGAGTGAGATGCAGTGTTCTGCATCAGCTGCAGCAGGGACAGGCAAGCCCAGCAGGGAGAGGCAGGGCAGAGTTTGTGAAGGGGAGTAAAATGCTCCATGTTGTCATTGAGAGCTAAGCCAGGCTCAGTAGTACAGCTGGGATAAAATTACGCTAAAGTTGATGGTTTAGGATGAGACCTACTAGCCAGATTGTCAGCTGGTGTAAATTTACGTTCTCCCTTGGCTTCTCTGAGGCCATGCTGGGAATCTGACTTGTAGTGGCCCATCATAGGAAGCCTGAAGACTGAAAAGACTATAATATTCTTTGCTGTTGGAGTCAATTTTTTAAGGCTATTTAATACAGAGAAACCATGGGGACCCTTCATTGAACTGAGATAGGTTTTAGTTATTTTGCTGAGTTATCCTAATGGAAAGGATTTCTTGTTTATAGAAACTACATGCTAATCGTGGCAGCCTTTTTTTTTAATGATGGCTTTTATCACGGATGAGCTTGGCTGTGAATGCATTTCAAAGCCTAGTTGTGAGCCAGTAATTTAAAATAAGTCTTTCCACAAAAAATGTGTATGCAGAAGAGAATGTTCTAGTCTCATGTCTTTAATATCTAGCTAGTGATGTTTTTGTATTTATTTTATTTATTCAGCCAAATCTGCAATGTGTCTTGTGTTTTTTCTTCTATTTGTTGCTTGGATACTGCATGAAAGCATTCCCTGAAGTATAAATAATGTCTAACAGAGCATACTGCAAAGTGAAATTCAATACACGATTAAAAAATGTTTACTAATTTCTGTTAACCTTGGAGCTCTTCTAATGGGGGAAGATTAGTGGTAAAATCATTCTCTCAGATCAGAGCTTTGATTCTTATCTTAAGGTAATATCCTGGAGAGCTATAAACCCAGATTGCCTTGAGATGACTTGCCTTGATGGGGAAAAGGCAAAAAGAACAGGAACAGAGATGAGGACCAGACAAGTAGAGGGGATGATGAAAATCCATTTAGAAGTTCCACTTTTTTAGTTTCTAGCATTCTTCCTAACAGGGTTGGAATCTTCTAGTGAGAAATGCAAACACTACTGTATTTTTGCCAACCACTTTGTATGTATATGTTTTATGATGATTTTTTGAAGTTTTGCTTCCTTTAAATGTTAAGCTTTTAAGGTGGATTGGTGTCAACCACAGGCAGTATTTGTACATATAAGTGTATAATATTATATTTATTCTATACATTATATAAAAATGAAATTGGTTTGCTCTGATGTAATAACTTCACAAGTTTGAGATCGTACTTGTCAATTGATCAGTAAGCTTTTGCTTAGAGTTGGGGAAATTTTGTAGGTGAGATTCGATAAAAGGTTTTCAAAGGTAAACAAAGAGATGTCTCTTATGTTGAGTTTAAAAATGAGGCTTTCAGCTCATGTTTCTGCGTCTATTTAAAAAAAAAAACAAACTTCCAACAATTTTTTGGTAACATTTTCCTTCTCTTTAATTTTGAATGAACTACAGGATCAGTGCAAGTCTGTACTAACTACATCAGCTTTTCTGGAACTTTGTTACTTAGGTATAAGAGGATCTAAAATTCTGTGGGGAGCCCAATTAACTTCAGAGGTTTCTAATTTAGAGGCTCGAGCTCCTCCAGTTATGGAACTAGCAAAATGGAGAGGTACTTTTTTATTCCTTGCCCCTAAACTGACCACGTGTGAATGTGCCTGGTCACATTTGGGATGTATTTGTGAACATTACTATAGTTTGTGCTTTCTTTTCTATCTCTGTGAAGCAANAGCATACTGCAAAGTGAAATTCAATACACGATTAAAAAATGTTTACTAATTTCTGTTAACCTTGGAGCTCTTCTAATGGGGGAAGATTAGTGGTAAAATCATTCTCTCAGATCAGAGCTTTGATTCTTATCTTAAGGTAATATCCTGGAGAGCTATAAACCCAGATTGCCTTGAGATGACTTGCCTTGATGGGGAAAAGGCAAAAAGAACAGGAACAGAGATGAGGACCAGACAAGTAGAGGGGATGATGAAAATCCATTTAGAAGTTCCACTTTTTTAGTTTCTAGCATTCTTCCTAACAAGGTTGGAATCTTCTAGTGAGAAATGCAAACACTACTGTATTTTTGCCAACCACTTTGTATGTATATGTTTTATGATGATTTTTTGAAGTTTTGCTTCCTTTAAATGTTAAGCTTTTAAGGTGGATTGGTGTCAACCACAGACAGTATTTGTACATATAAGTGTATAATATTATATTTATTCTATACATTATATAAAAATGAAATTGGTTTGCTCTGATGTAATAACTTCACAAGTTTGAGATCGTACTTGTCAATTGATCAGTAAGCTTTTGCTTAGAGTTGGGGAAATTTTGTAGGTGAGATTCGATAAAAGGTTTTCAAAGGTAAACAAAGAGATGTCTCTTATGTTGAGTTTAAAAATGAGGCTTTCAGCTCATGTTTCTGCGTCTNCTAGCAAAATGGAGAGGTACTTTTTTATTCCTTGCCCCTAAACTGACCACGTGTGAATGTGCCTGGTCACATTTGGGATGTATTTGTGAACATTACTATAGTTTGTGCTTTCTTTTCTATCTCTGTGAAGCAATGGAAATAGTAGAAATAAATACTCTGGCTTATGGAGATTTGTGAAGATCAGAGTGTTCTGCTTGTTGTTTTCACCCAATTTCCATTTTGCTCAGGAGTGGCAGGAGATTGAATATTCATGCATGAATTATTATGGTGTAGCAACAGTGCATCTTCTGTGTTCATAGTCAAATTGGGGGGAAAAAAAAAACAGTACAAAAGGAAGAAAAGAAAAAGGGGGGTGGGAATCTCTATCTTTCTCTCTCCTATGTATAAAGGTAGATGCAATTCAGGTAGAGGAGGGAGGGAGAGGCAATGAAAATAATTCCAGCTTCTAAAATAGCACATTAAAACCCATTAAAAAATTTTCTGGATGAAAATCAAGAATTGTTTTCATGCCAAAATTTCAGAGAAAGTGAGTATGTTAAGTGCATACCTGTGCACCAAGCTTGATTTTAATACACTTTGTAAAGATTATTCATCCAAGTCAGGGAGCAAACCAAGTATACTTTGTGGGCCACAGACAAAACCTGTGCATGTAGTTGTTGGTTTTTCAGGGATGGCTTGCCTGCTTTGCCCAGCCTCATGGAGTGTGGGAAACAGTCCTGTTCAGAAGAACCCATTTGGACTGGAATACAAACCAACACCAACCATGGTTTCTTCCATGGAGCTCTTCCCTGCAGGCTCTCCTGGCAAGCATTCCACTTTTGTAGTTATCAAGGACACGCTGTTACAAAAGTCATGTCAACTTTCCTGTTAATCTGGGATTTACGTAAACTGAAACCTGAAACCAGGTGGAACTGACCCAGTTTCAGTAATAAGTTGATATTCTGGCCTGGTTTGTGAACAGATTCCCGAAGGTTTTGTGCTGCTTTGGTCTTGGACGTCACAACCTCCAGGTTCATCTTGAACCCAAAGCTGGTTTCTGCCTGGGACTTGGCGTGGAGCTGCTGGAAGGCCAGCCTAGGCGTGGCAAAAGGAAAACGTGTGGACAGACACTTCTGTAATAAAAATCTGGCCCTTTCCTTTACGTTTTGATTGCGTTGGCTCTCCGAAGCCCACATGAGTCACAGAGAATATGTCTGGAAGGGACTTGGAGGACCAAATGCCTTGGTGTTTGCCACTGACCTAAAATCCTCTTTAAACAGCAAAATTGAAATACTTTCTGAAATAGAAATCGTACTTAAGGGAAGATCTCTTGGTTGGTTTGCATTTGTTTCACCTTCTTCTGAGACAGTTGCTAAGTATTGCAGGAAATGGCAGTTTTATAAGATGAATGGTTGTGTTCCCACTGATACCTGCAGAAGAGGTAATGAAGTTGGCATGCTCATTCCTGCTTAGTGTGTGGGCTGCTCCTCTGTGTTCCAGAGTTTTAGATATAAACTGGAGGGAAAACAGCTAACTCATCAGGATTAATGTTATGCAAATTGTCAAATATGATAAAAATAACTGTTTCCTATTACATTCTAGAACAATCCACAGCAAAACCCATCTTTCCTTACTCGGTTGCATATACAGAGAGATACTGGTTTCACTCTCTAGACGGGGATATCAACAGAGAAGTGAAGAAAGGCAAACCTGATGATGAGTTTTCAGTTCCTAACTGTGGCACTGGGGGGATGTGTAAGAACTTTACCCTCTTTCAGGAGAAGAGCAAATGTTATGTGATTTCTATGGTGTTTTAGATTAATAAATCATCCTTTTTATCTTGTAATTTTTTTCTAGTTAGTCACCAACTAGAGAATTTACAAGAGCAAATAAGAGTAAAGAGGAGAGACAAGGGTGATGATTAACCAGATTCATAGTTATTGTAAGCTCTGGCGTGCATTCTGCTTCCCATTAGAAAGATAATTGTCTTTCATGGAGTTGTAAAATCACATCTTTCTTTCAGAACACAATGGTACAAAGCATGCATTTGTTTAGTGGTACCCAGGGAACATTTTGTGCATTGCTTTCTTGGTTTTTCAAGTATGTGTTAAATGAATGTATTTTGAGGGTGGGCCAGGTTTGGATGTTGGGTCCACTGCACATCCTGTCTTCATTGTTGACCTGGTAAAGCCAGCCACTATTGCTTGACTTTATTGGTGGAAGATAGCGTAGACTGATGGATGGATGAGGCTGTCAGGAAATTTCTAGCTATTACAATTCTATCAAGGCTGTGTGAGTAATATTAACGCTACATACTTACCAGTTATTTTCTGCAAAACGCATGAACTTACGATCCTTGGCCAGGTATTTCTTAGAGGGTTTTTTGTCTATACTCGTTTTGAGATTACACTAAGATTTTTCTTAATGGTTTTCTTTTGTCTGAGAAAAGTGATAGTTTTTTTCAGTCTTAGAAACATTGATGATTAGGGATTTGGGTGGTAATTTTGTTAGATCTAACATTAGTTTCCTCCTTAGAAACATTTTTCCTTTGTGGTTGAAACCCATTCACTTCAGCAGCAGTTTTCAGAACCACATAAAGACAGATCCCAGGACAGATCCTTTAATGTTCTGGGGCAAGCACCTGCCTCCAGATGTTACTTTTACATGCATAATATTGCTGTAATCAACCTCTTGTTCTCCTTGAGGCTTTGCAAAGCTCTAATCATGTCAACTAAGTCACACTTTGTATTATGGTTAAGTGGATAATAGTTTGCATTTTTATTTACTCTTAACAAGTACACAAATAATGCAAGGCATCATTATCAGTCAAGTACTATGGGAGAGCTACAATTCAAAGAATGCAAGCAAAAATTATTTCACAGCTATGGGAGAAAAGTCAAAATATAGGGGGGGGGGGGAAAGCCCAGCAAACCCCTCCCTCCCTGATATACTAATTATATATGATTTGGCCCTTATTTTTCTCCATCACTGTAATTGGTGATGAATTACACCATGGACAATTTCAAGCTGCCTTGATGTTACAAGTTACACTTGGACCAGTGCTCAGAAGTTATCTATGGATTTAAAGCATTAATTCCCCTCCATAACATCTAATTAGTGTTGTTAAGGGCTTAGTCAATTAAAGAGAGATATAGAAACCAGGTATAAAAAAGAGCTTTGCATCTGAGAACCTTGTGATCGATCACATACATTGCTACATAGCAGCAGTAAACCTGTCTCAGGTTTACTAATTTGAACTCAGCAGCAAACGAATGTATTAGAGGAGTGATGTGACTCAAATAAAAATGGGAGCTGGCAGGATGCCCCATTTTAAGAAGCCTTGCTACATACAGTATAGTGTTTCACAAACACAGAACCTTATTTTGCTTTGCTCTTTCTACTGACTTACCTCCAACCTCCAGCCTTTAAAATATACACTGGAGGCCCAGCAAAGCAGCAGTAATGCTTTGGCAGAAGAGTCGGCAAGCACCTGGCAATCGGGCCATCCCCAGGAGCCGATAAACATCATTAACAGAGTCTGGCACATCTGTTGCTTGGGGACCTGTTCAGCCCAGATGTCAACTGGGGTGGCAGCTGAAATGAGGTCAGAATTTCACAGTGAGTGCTGCCGAGTTCTCCATAACGTGTTCTGTCTCTATTTTTCAAACCCTGAATAAAATAAGCTTGGTTCAAACACAGATTTTTTGTTTTACCTTTAGCTTTCCCCCTTACTTGCTGTGTAGCCTGTGCTGTTCCATACCTGCTGCAATTCCTGCTCTTTTTAAGGTAGCATTTGGTGCTACTGGGCAGGCCAGAACTGGAGGGAACAGAGAGGGGACACAGGCTAAAAGCCTCAAACCCCAACTTTTGTTCAGTATTTCTTGGGAATCTTAAGCTTATCAGATTCAGTTGTCCCACAGGGGACAATCTGAAGTGTAAATTCGTGTGTGTAGTGTTAATGTTTTATGAGGGGGTGGGGGAAGCCAGTCCATATTTTATATGGGTCCAAGCCAAAAGATTATTTTTAATGTTTTGCTTTCGTAATATTTTACTTTTTAATATTTTTACTAATGGCTATGTGCATTGGTGCGTTGCCTGCCAAAGGTGTTGGGAAAGCTTTCAGCTGAGGAAAAGTTCCTGGCTCCTGGTTTGTGGCCTTTGTGGTGTTAAAAATGCTCCAGCTCTCCTGTCAGTCACTTGGACTTTAGTTTTACCTTCTGAGCTTACATAGCAACACCTGTTTGCTCAAGGTGGGACAGCAGTGAGCTGATTATATACCTGCAGGTAGGGCCTGGCTGCCTGCCTGCTCTCCAGGGGAAGGGTTTCGTTTAATTATAACATAGGTCAGGCATTGCAGGCAAAAGCTGCTGTGGGTAGAGAGCTGCAGGAAAAAACTTTGTGACGGAAATAAGCCTGTACTTGTGTGCTGGGTAAAACTTGCTCCTTGAGCTTTCGCGGAGTTCCCATTTGTATTTTAATGGCTCAGTTTACCGAGCTCTGTTCCTGTAAATTTTGGAGTCTTTTATATTTTTGTGTTGCCCTTCTTCCCCCTTCCCTCCAGCCTCAGCCTGGAAATCCCATGGCTGTCACTACAGTGTGTGGATCCCTGCATGCCGGAGGGACAGCTGGCTGTACAAAGATTATCAGGAGAAGGTTTAGCAGGAACGAGGGACTTGCCTTGACACTTCAGCTCATTGTTGTCTGGAGAGCAGCATCCTGCCTGCTGCAGTGACAAGTGCAGGTGCTTCCTCAGATCCCTCTTCCACCTTGCAAACACACTTTTAGGGCACAAGCCTGCACTGCCTTGGTCCCCTGTACAGCGGCGTTTTAGCTGCCCCTGTGGGCAATCCCTTTCTTCTCTGACACTGTAAGATCTGGCTTGGGCAGCTGAATAGTCTTCAGGGGCACAAGTGTAGGTAGTGCTGAAAAGATTGAAGGCCGACTTTCAAAAATGTTTTAGGCTCTACTTGAGGTCTGCCATAGTACCAAATGTCTTGTGTAAATACAGCTGTATTGATATAAAGGGGTTCACTGAAATATGCTGGTAAAAGCCCTTCTGTATCAATATAATAAGCAACTCTGGGCTAAGGTTGTTTTAAGTAAACCAGTCTGGTTAAAAGCCATAAATATTTTAAGTGTATTTATGACCTTGGGAGCAATGTGCCAGGCATTTTCAACAGTCCATGTGTTTTTGGAAACTGCCTTCAGTTGGGAAGTGTTGACTTCCATCACTTCTCCCTAAACTGACAGTGTTCGTGATTGGACTTCTGTGTTTGCTCCCCAGTGTGTTGGTGACAGCTGGTTGAATTTCCACCTTATGCGTAGCAGGAGCTAGGGCTGCAGCGAGTCAGTGGGAGTGGACTGAGCTTCTCCCACAGAAATTGTCCTCACATAAATTACTATATGACTAAAAACTTGTGAAACAATAGTATCAAAACAAAGGCAACATTTTGAAATGTTTAATAAGAGGACGGAGTAGGAGGAGAAGAGAACATTGATTCTATTGGAAAGGAATTTGGAAGTGCAATAAAAGAAAAAAGAGAAGACATTTGTGTGAACATCATCAGCAGTTTTATAAATGAACAGGCAAATGTTATGAACTGAGAATATGAACGTGGAATTGACGTTTTAATTTCACTTATGAATAAGTGAGGGCTAGGAGCACTAGCACCTCAGGGAAAACTGACATCCTCTGCCTAATACCTCTGAAGAAGCTGACTTCTAGTACCCAGCCCTGCTGCTGTGTGTGTGTTACAGCAGGGTGGTGAGGTGCCAGTCAGAGGCAAGGCATCCTTATTTGCGTTCCAGCCCTCCCCCTTCAGTGTATAGCCCAGACAACCGTTAATCTCACAGTAATACCCAGCACACTGATAAATGAGCAAGGAGCCACATACATAGATGTCAAAATCATCAATATGGACAAGTAACATAAAACAAAGCGACAGGAATTGGCTGTTTAAAGAACCTTTTCACAAAGCTTTCATTTGTTCCCAGTTTGCTGGAGCATACCTCTTTCTGTGTCCCCTCCTTCCTGTTGCTAAATAATGAGTGCTTGTGTGTGTGTGTGTTACTTTTTCAAGTGAACAGTCTTGCAGATGAATAAAGAAAAGTGCCCTCCTTTTCATGCGATAGTAATCTGAGACTTTTCCGTTACACGAGGCTCTTAACAAAAGATTGTAATTCCACCAGCTTTGTTCAGGAAGATACCACCGTCTGCCGTGGGAGTGGAGGGCCGGGGACCCTGCTGCCACCTTGCCGCCTGGGGCTTGGGGCGGCGCGGGCTTGCACCCAGCGGAAGAACTTGCTGCAGCATTGCATGAGCCGTCCCGCTCTTCCCCTGCTCCACCGCCCCTTCGCCCTTGGTACAGCCTTCGCTTCCTCTACCGTGCGGTATGGTAATCAAGTGACATCAGCCTGCACCCGGGCGGCTGCCGGTTATATTACAAACCAGCAGAAAGGTCTGAGGTGTGTGCGGCTCCTGGAAGCGTTGGCAAAGGACGGCAGTGCTTGGCTCCACGCTGCTTTTGCTTTGGGATGAATCGCAGGCTTGCTTTTATTTGATTTAGTTTCGCCAGAGTCAGGCAAGCATTTGAAACCAGATTCGAGCGCTTGAGAGTTGCCTGTAGTGGAGCTGGGGGAAAAAAACCCCACCAGAAAAACCCTCCTGGTGCTTTAAGTTTGAATCTGTTACAGACAACTTGCCGCCAACCCGCACGGCTGGATTTTGAACTGAAGCTGTTATTTACTTAGGGCTCGGTGAGAGCATTTTCTCTAGGGACTGAAGCCAAACCACTGAGGAAGCTGGGATTTACTTGGATGTATGGTAGAGAAACCTGTGGTTCCTTTATGCTGCAGTTCATCGTATCCCTGTGTTACCTGTAAATGGAATTACAAAAATCACCCGGTATGCCTGGACCATTGTCCCCAGGATATGCAGCTCAGGTGCCGTATAACTATAATCAGTTAGAAGGAAGATTCAAGCAGTTACAAGGTAAGCCTGTGCTGGATTTTTTTGTAGGTGTTGCTATGATATGATGCCAGTAAACATGTTAGTCTGGGCTTGTTCTCATTGCATTAAGGTGTTAACAAGAGAGGCCGAAAGTGGTGCTATAGGAAAAAGCTTTGTGTTCTTTTTAGGAGATAACTGTGTGGCTTTTATCTCTCTGAAGGTGTCCTCAGTCTTACACAGTGTTAAGATGCATGGCCAGCCTCTAAGCCACTCAGCATTACAGATGAGGACTAACCCAGACCAAGTTGAGTAGAACAATAAGGGGGGAGAGAGAGGAAGTGGTCTTTCTGCTTATTTTGTCCTTAAATAAAATATAGTCGTAACTGTGGAAATTAATCATAGAATCCTAGCTTTGGGTGCAGTTTGCAATGTGAGAGCCCTAACTCCCTGCATACCTCCTGTAAAGGCAGGTGACTTAATTTCATCAACTGAAGAACAGTTGCATAATTGCCAAACGAATTAGTTTGCTCATGTCGTAGAAGATCTCCAAGAAAGCTTTCATGTACTGTCAACATTCCCAGTTTTCTTCATTTTGCATTACTTCTAGACAGGGAGAATGTTTTTTGATGTCTTCCCATTAAATTCTCTATCTGTGTGAGAAAACAGATGTTTCTTTGGGGAATGGTCGTGTGCTCTCTAAAGGCTAGGCCTCTGACCTGTGCTGGCAACCTGGATTATCAGGAGTGCAGCGGAGGAGGAGTGTGCCCAGCATCTCTGCCTCAGACAGGGTAAAATATGCTCTGCTCTTTCTCTGTGTAAGGCATGGTGTAGAGAAGAAGGAGCTCTAGCACTGCAGTTTCAAAATAAAAAGGAATTCTTAACCAAAACCAAACTTCCTCCTCTACATCTGTGCAACTCTGTAAATAATCCCAGAGCAGCCCAAGTACAGTGAAATTCAGCCCTTCGGTACATGTTTCTTATTTTACTCTGGTCTGTGCCACAAGTGGGGTCCTGTGGTTCCTGTCAGCGAGGAAGGAAGAGCCTGGTTAGTGCAAAGAATGTTCCTATTTGTTGGCTTAAGGAGGGAGGAAAAAAAAATCTTTCATTCCTAGTACTTTGTTTATCTTGTAAACTGGCTCATAGTAATGGCTGCGCACTGGATAGCATATGAGAAAATGACAGTATCTGAAACAGGGGCAACATAGACATTCCTCAGGGAAGGCATAGAAAATCCAACCTCCACACTGGCACACAAGGGAATACGTTAGAGGCTTTATCACAGAATCACAGAATGTTAGGGATTGGAAGGGACCTCGAAAGATCATCTAGTCCAATCCCCCTGCTGGAGCAGGAACACCTAGATTTATCTTGGACATCTGTCAGATGTTAGGCTGTGGTTCTTGTTTTAGGAAGAATGAGGTAAGTTTGTGGCACGGGAAAAAAAAATACTGGCTCATGCCTCTTTCTTTGCTGGTTAAGTTAGCAGTCTAAAGAAGGCAGATTTTATCATTTTCAGGGTCACTGCTTCAGGAATCCATTATCTGTGTGTTTACATCACATTGAAAGAGGAAAGCAGAGCACAGTGTTGAAAGCACAGAAAGTGAGTTTTCCCTTCAATGGAATGCACTGTGTTGACTTTGAAAAAAAAATTGCAGTGCTCTCTCTCTAAATGCATTGCTGTTTTTTTCTAACAAAAGAGATAAAATACAGTGAATTCTCCTGCAGTTGCAAAGAGGGTAAGTTGTAAGTAGTCCATCCCAGAGCTGTTTACTCACATTGCAGAGAAGGTAGACAGGTTTGAAAAATAGTGCTGCCAATGATCTTGTTCAAGGTGGAGCTTAGGTTCAGGAAATGTTTTAAATTATGCATAAGATACTCCATGAAATGCTAAATAACTATACAAAATGTGTGCTGTAAAGGCAGTGGCTTAACTCTGGTGTCACAGGAGGTGTCTTTCCTTGGATTAGTGGCTCTTTGAAGAATATCTAAAAAAGCAATTAACATGTAGTTGTAAAATTTTGAGGTGATTCTTGTTCGCTTGCTAGAAGGCTCTGGTGAAAACATGGGGTGTTCTGTGGCACTGGGCATTGCTCAGTGCGTCCAGGCTCAGACCCAGCAAGGATGAGCTGAATATGTGTAATATTTTTAAATTACAAATTTATCACCAGTTTTACCTTCTTCACTGTGGAGGTTTACAGACACGTAGAAGCAGATATGTTTCAAACCTTCTTCAGTCTCTGGTTAAAAGTACCTTTTGAAGCTTTCCTGCCTTTTTATTTTTGTGTTTTCTTTCTTTACAACTGTGTCTCATCCCTCTTCCCTCTGGTAGGATGGCTCTCTCTAGAGCGGCACCAGTATGGGCACCATTAAAGGCTTACTATAACCTTTGCTCATGTTCTTCCTGCGCTGAATTTGCCCCTCGGTTTTCACAGTTGCTGGAATTCTCATATGAATCCACAGCCTTGCACTGGATTATAACAAGGTACTGTTCAGATCTAGTGAAGGTTGAGAGTTTTCCTCCAAAAAAGCACTTAGATGCACATTGTTTTGTCTGAAGTAACACTGAGCAAGTATTTGAGCCCTGCACAAAGCAGAAGTGTGAATCGGCAATGAGGACAACTCTGATCTCCCCTTTCCTAAGGTGTGGAGGATATGTTAGATTTGGCATTGGCAGCTTCACATGAGAAGAAAGGAGGAACCAGCAGACAGCCTAATTCTGCTCCAGAATGCTAGGGACAAAGCAAGCAGGTCATAAGTGACCACTTAGAAACTCTTACAGCCCGCTTTTTTTTTTTTTTTTTAAATGCCTTGAAGTGATGATTGTAAGGAAACTCAGTTGTTTAACTTGGTCGTTATAGTGGAGTATTTAAATGAGATTTTCCAGACGTGTCCCACTGGGGAGTGAAGCCTGTGCAAGTTGTGGTACTACCCTGTGGCTCCATCTGCACCTGGGAAGAGTCACCTTGCAGGAGATCCCAGCTCCCACTTTGATGGGCCAGAGTGGAGCAGGATGTGGCAGCAGACACTGCTGTGAGTGAATCAAGGCTGTCTTTGGGTCAAAAGAAGCCCTGTAGTCTTGTGCCTGATAATTGAGAAGTTTAGCATACTGAATCCTTATGCTCGTGAGAATGTCAGAGCAGGTGTGGAGAGAAAAATGCTTTAGCAAGTTCATTTTCCTTTGTTGTGTTTCAGTAAGTTCTTATTATGGTTAGTTCGCCTAGTCGTGGAATGATAAATGAGAGATAGTATCAGTGCTTGCTATTATCTTAAACCTAGGTGTAGAGTTTTGGTTCTCATAGCCACTTGTTCAATCAAAAGGGATTGTGTTGCAGGACTGGAATAGCTCTCTGCAAGTAAAGACAGGACCCCAAAATTTGCTTGCGGAAAACGTGTTGTCATGTAGTTTATGTGGGGTATGACAGTGGAGAAAATTTGTCCTGCTCAGCTGGGGGATTAAATGAAGAGCAAAGCAGATAAGTTACCATTACAAACCTGTGCTTCATTACCATGGCAGGATCCTGTGGGTTGTCTTGGTGTGGCTGTAGGAGTTGGCAGGAAGAGGTTAATGTAAGTCAGGAATTTGGAAGTAGATCCCTGCAGCTGTATCACCTTCCACAGCAAAAGCCAGTGAGTATCAGTGCCACAGGGAAGTGACACCAGCCCTGAAGAGGCAGCTATAGTCACTGCTGATGGCTCCTTCCCACCTGGTTAACAGGGCAGCGTAGTATTTATTAATATTTCTGGCATGTTGTAGCTTGGTGACTTTATCAGCTCCTGCCTGCAGTGTCATTGTAAGGCTGGGTCTCAGCTCTAAGGCTGTGCCCTAGGTGTGAAATTCCCAGTGGTAATTACAAATGTAAAATCTTGGGGGGTGGGGTTGAGCTAGATTTATGCTCCTGATAGATCCCTCAGGAAAGCCAGCTTTCAAAGGACCTCTGTGATGGACCCTGCCTTCTGGCACATTTTGATTTTATTTTCTTGATGTCGCATTTCAGATTGGAAACTGTTCATTTTTAGTGGAAGACTGTGTTTTGGTGACCAGGCTGCCTGGGTGGAACTGCTTTTATTTTATTACTGCTTTCGAGCCATGTTAGAAATAGTACGGTTTGGAGAACTTTATGCCTAATGTGGCGACCACTGGCCTGTAGGAAAGGTGAGCTCTCTCTCCCCTCACAGGTGTTTAAGCCAGCTTTAGATCAATTTTAAACTCTTTTTTATGGGGACGAAAGATAGACCATGGCTGCATGGCACTGGCTGCGCAAAGAAACAAAATGCAATGGTATGAGTATCTTGGGTGTCTGGGGCAACAAGCCTTGCTCTGAGAGCAGTGCCCTTCTGCAGGGGAGCTCCTTGGCTGTGTAACCCTTTGGTCTGCAATGATGCCACTGGGTTTGGTCTGTGTTCCAGTTTGTCATAAAGAGAGAGAGAGACAGTTTCTATTTTAAAGTGGTCAGTGATAATCAGCTTTGATAATACAGGGATCTGTATGCATAGGTTAGTTCCTGTCTGGCCTAAAGAACAGCAGGAAAATTCTCCTGTTTTACTATTCTGAAGCAGGGCTTCCCCACAGGTTTTCCTGCAAGACAGTTTCATCCCCAAATCCCTGCCTATGCCCAGGAATAAGCGGGGAGGTCCCACTGCATACTGACAAGTTCGCAGAAGTTGAAGTGCTGTCCTGCATTAGGGCAGTGAGATCTTCTGCTATGCCCAGGATCCTCTGAAGTTATGTGGGTGCCCTTTAAAAAGAAAGTTTCAACAGCTGTCTTCCTTTTTGGTAGATTTACCTTTTAAAAGATTTCAGTCTCTGGCGAGCAGTGACCTGCATAGCTACAGGCAGTGATTACTGAGCTGAAGGACATCCTACTTTGCTTACCAAATTGGTCACTGGCATTTCTTGTCATGGTAATTTCTGTTAAAGGTGAAAGGGGAAGGCTGAATTTCATTCCAGATGAAATGGGTCTCGTTTACGTGGATTTTTTTTTTTCCACCCTCTCAGATCCGCTGAAGTTGCAAATACATTCATACTCCTGTGGCAAATTTTGCTTGATTTTTTGCCATCTGCAACTGTTCCAAAGCCTGTGTATGTCACAGCATACTTCAGCCGTCTGGCTTTGATGAACACATGAGCACAAGCTAAATGTTTGGAAGCCCTGTAAGATTTGCAAAGAGTTTTTAAGTGATCTGAAATGAAGTGTTTTGAATTTGCATTTGTGTGATAGTGATAGCTGGGCCTTTATTCTTTCCAATGTAAAGATTCCTGCAACCTCATCTGAACGGTAGGCTCAGTTTTAGGGCTTTTTAGCCATCTGAAACAGAGATGGTAGCTGAGTATTGGTGAAAATCTTCGCTGTCTAGAAAGATTTCAAATGTGCAGTTATGAAATAAGATCTTGCCAACTAATTGAGTGTATAATTTAGGGATTTAACTTGGAGGAAATGACTTGGGTATGTGTTGTAACTAACATGGCCAGGTTCTTCATTAAAATGGATGGTTGTAGCAAATCACTTGCTAGACTCAGATTTGTCCACTTATAAAACCAACTGGTTAAATTTAAACTCTCTACACATCCCCTTGTAGCGCAGACCTGGTTGAGAATCACAGCAAGACAAGGCTACTCAGAGCTGCCTCATCATTCCTGCTCTTTCCAGAAGTAAAAACCTGCAATTATATTGCAGAAATTGTGGAATGGCACAGAGGCACTGTTATTTATTCCTAGTCCTAAATATTGCTGCAGGGGATGGGGAATCTGTGTTTCATGCACTTCCATTGGACAGGGGCTGATGAGGTGAGTACAGTCAGAAGTGAAAACCATGTTTGAGTGACCACATGTGTTGTCTGTTAATGTTATTGCACGTAAACTATCTAACTTTGCCTCCACACTTTTTAAATTGTTGCCTAGATGATGTGTAACAAACTCGTGGTTCTTCAAACTTCAAGGTTCTTGAATAGTTTTGCCTATGAAGGCTAAACTCCAAAAACACTCAAGAACTTGAAAAAAGCATTCAAACCTTTCACTTCCATTCTCTCCCAATTCTGATATTAAAAAACCCCATGATATGAAATACAAGATTTTGAGGAAAACTTAACAGACAGTCCTTGTGAAAGAATTTCTTTCAGAATGAACAGTCTAACATTCTGTTGTATTTTCCCTGTTCCGAAGGGCTATTCAGGACAGTGTGGCAACTCCATCTTTGCTGCTATGTAGACTGTTGCTGTGGCTCAAGATTAACTCAGGACTAAGAAATTTCTCATTGTTAGGGAAATAAACCAGGTTTTTATAATCCCATAGCTACTGAAGACAATATTTTATCCTAAATTCCTGCTTTCTCTTTCAAAAAGCTCTGAAATTTCTTCTACGTCTTCAAAATTTCCAGAAATTTGCCTTTTCAGGTTATGGGGTTTGGTACTTCTGAAGTACCGAAGGCAAGAAGAAGGCAAGTTAAAAGAGTGCTGGGTAAGGTATTTCTGCTAATATGGTCAGTGTTGGTACAGTTGAAAAAGTAAGCATTTAGATTGTATTTGGCTTCTCAATGAAATAACTGTGAATATTCACAGCTCTGAGCTGTTGCCTCAGTTTCTTTGTAGTCTGATCTTTTCAGTTTCTATTTAGATTATGTTTGTAGTATTTGTTGTTTAACTGTGTGTGTAAGCAAGGTAATTTTAAATCAAAATCTCTAGGCTTTGGAACATAATTTTGTTTCAAAAAGGGCAATTCTGTGCACTTTTTGTGGCTCTGAAATGGCGAAGTAAACAAAGCTTGTAAACGGTTTTTTTCACATGGGACAGTAAGGTATGTTGAATGCCCTGAGGGTGATTTTTTGCCAGAGCTAGAACAGTGAAATGGTTTGTGTGATGTTCTTAACTGGTGTAAATCGCCTGTAGTTCTGCGAATCTGGAAATGCAGCCATTTGTGCTTACACAGGAACTGGCCCTTTTGTGTTTCTGCATTGAATGTCTCAAACAAGCGAAATGCCACAGACCATCCCTGATGTTTCGTAGGCATGTTGTAACCACATAGGAGTACAAGCTCCTATTCAAAATATTTTTTCTGTCCAAGAGCCCTATTCAAATTGATTGTGGGTTTTGCCATTAACTTCTGTGGAAAGTGGGGCAATAAAAAAAGACTATGGACAGAGATGAAAGTGGTGATAAAAAGCCAGAACAATGGTAGGCTTTCATTCCTGAGTTCTTTCTCCAATCTGTTTTGTTATTTCCTTCTCATTCTTAATTTCTTTAGTTTTTCTGTTTTCTGTTCAGTACATGCTTTGACTCTTAAGGTGGATGGAATGCTACCTAAGCTAAGGAGAAATGGTGAAGGAAATCAAATTACAGGTTTGCAACATGATTCACAAAATCCCTATTTCCTATTCCCTATACTAAACTACTCTTCTGTGATATCCCAGTGCAGGATGTGGGGTTTGGTAGGTGCATCCCTTCTACTCTCAGTCTGAGTTCTGTGTAGGGATTCATTGAAAGAGTATTTGATCACTAACAGCTCTGAGTGTCTTTTTGTTCCTGTTTAAGTTGAATTGAGAAGTACTAAGTATCAGCTATTAAGTAGCAGGGTATGACAATAGCATATTTTTTCCTTATGTGAAAATGACTTATCTTCATTGAATAGACAGGTTTGTGAAAATTGTTAAGCCAAATATTGGGAGTTAGTCTCTGTTAACTTTAAGAGCTGTGGTGAAGGAGATAGAATAAAATAAATAAGGTGGTTTAGAATCTGTTTTGCTCTTCCCACAATAAATCAAATCTGGAATTTCATTTGGACATTCAATATCTGGGTCTGGCAGGTAATGGTCCTTTTCCCAGCATCATTGTCCAAGTGAAGTGACGTAACAACTACAAAGTTGAAGATTATTTAGTAGGTATTAGGCAAAACAGCTCCTCTCCCAACTGAAAATTAGTCCTTTCAGAGTACAGGGCTGTTTGTGGAGAGAGTAAGAAACTTGTGGAGTTTCTGCATTCCAGCAGTTCTGCAGTTCAGTCCAGCAAGGATAAGGTGGTGGCCTGGCGTGCAGAGGCAGAAGATAACATGCATGATGGGAGCAGGGGTGCTTTGGGGAGGAGGGCCTTACTCTTAACGCAGCTTTGAACATGTAATTTCATTCATGTACTGGATACGGTTAGCACCCAAAGTAATTCTGGCCCTACTGTCCTCAGTGATAGCCTGAATGTAATTAAGGATGGCATGTGAGCCGAAAATTGCTTGGTGCTCCTAAAAATGCATATAGCTGAATCCTTGTGTTTCTTTCAGAGGAGAAAAGAGAAGAGGAATGGTGACCACTCATGCTTGTGACTTTTGATGTGGAGCCTAAGGTCACGATGGCCGGGAGAGCCCATGCTAACACAAAAGACCTTATACTGCTGCTGGAACGAGGGTGTCCTGGGCTGAGAGCCTCCTTTGTTGAAAGAGAACTACTGTAGCCAAACTAATATTAACCAGTCTTGTAGCCGCGCTGAATGCCCCACTGTTTCACTTAGAAAGAAGCTTAAAGAAAAAGGCCCTTCAGTTTTGGAGGGGCACAGTACAGTTCAGCAGACGCGCAGGCAGTCACTGTGGCATAGTCTAGGGGCCACGTTTGTGGCTTTACAAAGGTCTTGTGAAAGCTCTGCCATTACCGAGTGGCCTTTTCACGGGATAACTGAAATGCTGATAATTCCATGTTCAATCAAGCTTGGTTTATTCATAAAAAATACGAGCAGGAACTCTTGAAAGCACAAGGCCCAGTTGCACCTACACAACAGATGTAGGCCTGACTGGATCTGTTTTCTGTTTGGCTTGTAATCGGTAGAATGTGCAATCCTGCCCTGTTTCTAGTAAAACTGTATAAAGGTTGTTGGGAGAGGCAGGAGGTCCCAAATATGATTTCCCATTTGCAGGTTTTGAATACTTCCTGTGTTAGCAAAAAGAAAAAGTATCATGCCAAATGGCATTGTGCAGGAATCGTTTCTGTTATCCCTTGCAGAGACCACAAACATCTTGGATACTGCCCAAATGTCCAGGCATGTGTTTCTGAGGGTTGGTTTGGGTTTGGGGTTGGTTTCTGTAAGTTTTCTTGTCTGAATTAGTTCTGTCAGGTAGAATAGCCAGAGAATTACGTACCAAAGAGACAGTGAAGACAGGGTGGTGGCAACATACAAAAATGATCTGTATCAGCACAGCACTCTAATCACAACAAGGGGTGGCCTTGTGCCTGCAAAGATTAAACAAAACAATGCGTTGTTACAAGAGATTAGGAGTTTATCTGAACGAAATAAACACTAGCTGACCAGATTTTTCTTGGAAAAAAAAAGTATGGTTTAATAAAGACACTTAAATTTAACTTAATGGTTTGGGAAACTCTTCAGAAAACCAGTCAATCCGCAGAGCCCACTTCTCAGATAATCTAAACCAAGGCAGCCCCATGAAAGGCAATGAAACTCACAACAGTACTGTGCTGAGGGATTCACTCCTGGGATTTTGTCTCTCAAGTGCACGCCTGCTCCTGCACTCTTCTCAAATGACAACTCTCCTCTGTTTCAGGTTAGGAGAAACAGCTTCTCCACACTGATACCATATGTTGGGTTCAGTCTTCCCCTTCCAAAAACCCCAAAAGTCCAGTTCTTTATGTTAATTTTGTCCATGCAGTGTTTCCAGTTTTTGAAAATATGGTCTGATTATGATTTGGTTCCAGGAAAAAAGGAAAGTGAAAACATGTCTGTCTCATCTGTAGCCAACTAACTATGGTTAGCTTTGTGTAGTGATTAATTGTGCATCTAGTTTAGTGTCTTTCCACAGTTATTTTCAGGGAAACTCTGTTAGTGCAGCAGCCATTTTTTCAGGGTGTGTTTGTCTTTTCAGCTTTTGCAGATTGTCTGGCAATATAATGAAGGAGACTGCTCTGAAATTGCAGATGTACTTCAATCACAATTTAACATGAGTAGCAGCCATTATGGAATGGCAATTAAGTAAGGCTCTGAATAAACAGGGGAGGTGTCTAGTAACATCAGATGTTGGTTGTGTTCTGAACTCCTGACCTTTCTGTTATTCTCATGCATGGGGAGTTAAATAATTTGCTTAACCCTACCTTGAAATGCTAAGTGTCTCAGTTGTTTCAATAACAGTAATTCCTTGGGCCAGTGATGTCTGCATCCACGGTGCAGATGAGTGCTCCCACTTGCACTGTGGTGCAGATGAGTGCTCCCACTTGCACTGTGGTGCAGATGAGTGCTCCCACTTGCACCACAGTGCTAGGGGGGCTGCTGACAGAAGCCGCGGGGTATGCATTGGTGTTTCCTTTGAGTGAATGAAGTCTAATTGGATCGAGGCTCTAATCCTGAGCCCAAAGGAGAAGGAAAGGGTTATTTGGACTCTTTTAGCTGTTGCTGTGGGAACTATATTTGCTTCCTCAGAGGTGAATTGTGCCCTGTTCCCTCTCTGATTCTTCTCGGGCTTCATTCACCCTGTGGAGTGCGAGTTGCATTTTATCCTCACAGGAAGGTGCATTTCACTTCTAGCACAAGGAAGTTATTTTAGAAAATTGGCGATGCCCAAAGACAACTTCCTGACTGTTCCTAGGTGACGTTCTGGCCACTATCACTTCTACGGGTGCACTGCTAATCCATCAGCCTCTAATAGCAGGTTATGTGCTGGTTGCATCTGGACATGATTGTTCATAGCTGTTTCCCAAGTCCTTACGGAAGGAGTTCACAGAGCAAGACATGAAAGTTATGGCACATTTTTTCCAGAAATCCACTGCTGTTCACATATTATTCAATCATCCTCTCTAGTCTCTCTGCCAAAGTAAATATCTTAATAATGATGCCTTATAGAGCATGTTATAAAATCCCCATGGTATAAATCATTATTTTATGAACATTTACTCTTAGCAGATGAGTTGCACTTATATTTGCCAGCACATTGATGCTAATGATGCTCTGTGCTACTTGAAAGATGCTTATGTATCTTCTGTGCCCGGGGCTAGTCATGTTCCAGCCAGTTCCTCACTGCAGAGTGCTTCTTTTCTAAATAAAAACAGCCACAAGTTGTCCTAGAGAACAGACAATGCTTAAGGACAGCTAATATGTGAAATCTTCAGCCTGGCATTTCTCTGGCACCAGCTGTAGGTCGCTGTGGACTTCATAGGCAGAAGTGTATTCATGGAGCTTTTTCTTATGCATAAACATCTTGTGTATTTGAGTGAGTCCAAAATGTGCTCGTAAGTTTGGAGACCTGAAAATGAGTGAGTTGTCATGTCTCAGGCTTCAGGAACACACAAAGACAGCACAGGCAGTCTGCATAAAATGCCATAAATGCATTTTCCTGCCTGTGTACACGTGTGTGTCTGTGTGATTGGCTGTAAGGTGAGATGGGTGTAAGCACACAGTCTCAGGAAGTTCAAAGAGCCTGTAATGTATGTAAGGCAAACGTGAAATAGTTTTGTGCTTAACCAGTACCTGAAGGATTTTTTAAATGTCATAAATATCACATTAACAGACAATTGGGAGCATTAATAGGACACTTAGCTATCCCAAGTTCTTGAGCTCTGTGTTTGCTTTATTAATTGCTCTATTTCATGGTCTGTTTTTTTAAAAATAACGGAACACCCCCACTGCTCAATATTTTGAGGGAAGGGAAAGCCCAGAATACAATCCCATGTGCAATGTGATTAAGGAGGCATTATTGCAATTAGGTTGATCAGGTGTGCTTGGGCGCTACACTGAGCTGATGATGTTTAGCACGTAATTTTCTCGATGTGCTAAAAAGAAAGAAAGTAAGTGAAATTATTTGGAGTTCTCATGGATAACTGCAACAGAATCTGCACCTTTGTACCCATGTAGAGCTTTTCAGTTGGCGTAGTCACTGCATTACACAGTGATAGAATCACAGAATCATTAAGGTTGGAAAAGACTTCAAGGATCATCAAGTCCAACAGAATGACTCACAAGTCCACTTTAAGACTAGGAAAACGAGGTGTTTCTGGATGAAGCTACACATTTAAGATGTTCAAAGTATAATTTTAACCAGCTTAATTCCTTCAAATTTGCGTCGCCTTTTAAATCTCAGAGAGATCTGAGAGAGTTTCAAACAAAGGGTTTTTTTTCTGGTAATGCTTTGAAAGTTATTACATGGCCAGGAAATACTGTAGTGGAAAGGTATCTTTTTTTCCCCTACTCTTGCATAACTCCAAAGGCTAAAATGAGTTTGCTTAAACATGCCACATTGTCCCACAAAAGCAGATCAGTAAATGACCTTTGGATTGGAATCAAACAGACCAGCAGGAAAATTTTGAGGTGAGGAATTAGAATGTATGTGCAACTTGTTTGTACCTCAGAAGTCCCAAGAAAGCAGGTATGACATGGAAAGAAAGATCTGTTATTATTATTATTTTTAATTACCACATGGATTTCTTAAAGAATTTTGATACACAGAGCAACTGACTGGAATGTGTGTGTTAAAGTTTACATTGGGGTTCAGTTTTCTGGAGCTTTTCTTAAGCAAGTTAACAGGTAAAGGCATCATTTCTGCCAATCTCAAAAGACAACAGCTCCAGGACTTCAGCTGGAGCTCTGCGTGATGGGTTTGCAGATTAGAGCCAGAGAAGATTAGGGATTTTTCCTCTAGTACTTCTTATTAGCAGTTTGTTTCAAGTCTCATTCATTTTAAAACTCACTTCTTAGAAGTAACTGCATGTTGTGAATACCATGGTTCCTTCAGTTATACAAGTAGTTTTTATTGTCATCTACTGTATTTTCATTGCTGCTACTCGTTCAGCTTTCACCTTTGGGATTTGGATTAGATCTCAGGCTTGCTGAGCCATGGTTTATCAGTGGTGTTACTGCTTTTATTCGGCAACCTGTCAGTACAGCCTAGTATGTCTGACTCTACAATAGAACGTGCAATTAAAAATAGTAAATTATTGCGTGACCATGGAAACTGTCTGAACTAAACACATTGTTCAGCAAGGCTCTGAAATCAGCTATTATTAATCCCTGATCAACACGATGTTGTTTAAATGCATGTTCTTCCATTTAAAATATTTCTGTGATAATGAAAATTATAATTTAACAGCAATTAATTACAATCATAACATCTCTTAGCACCAAGATTTAATATTTTGAAAGGATTTAAATACATTCATCATAGATTTATTTATTTTCTATTCATGCTTTTCTGTCATTAAAGTGAAGTCAATTTAAACATGAAATCCACAAAGGTTTGGCATTTCTTTCATTTATTCTCTGTACTGATTGCAATGAGTTTTTCAAGAAGCATGGTCAAAACATAGCACAGCTTTGACTTTTCTCTCCATGTAATGTCTCAACTTGTGTCTCAGATGAAGGAAGAGATCTCACAGCTCTCTGAAATCCTTCGACAGGGTTCCATAGGAATACTAGCAGTTCAGTCTTCTGGCCTATTCTTGGTTAAGCTTGCTAAAATTCATAGAATCACAGAATACCTTGTGTTGGAAGAGGAATTTATTTGGTCCAGCACATCTGCTCAAAGCAGGGTCAACTTCAACATTAGATCAGGTTGCTTAGGGATTTGTCCTGTTGAGATTTGAATATCCCTAAGGATGGAGATCCCACTGCCTGTGGGAGTCTAGTGTCTGAACACCCTCATGGTGGCAGCTTTCTTCTTGCTGTCCCCTCAGAATTTCCCTTCCTTGGTTACACCTGACCTTGCACCCTAGCAGGTCTCCTTCCTCCAGGATGGTGCATGCCACAGTGCCTGGGTTTGCTCTGTACAAGATGGGTTTCAGCATCCATTTTTCCGTCTTCACAGTGAATGCCAAGTCCTGATGCCCATCCCTTGCTGACTCATCTCTGCTTAGGAGTTACAATTTCGTATTTCCAGATAGCAAGAGGAGGAGGATCCCGGTCTGGTCACATAGTTGGATTTTAGAAATAGCAGATTGCCAGTAGTCTTGTGTGAGAAACTGTTGCGTTACCTGCAGCTGTGGAGGAGTGGGGGGAGTGCTGAAAGGAGAACAACAGAAATTGTCAGAAAAAAACAAAACCCCACAACCTCCTCCTTCCTACCCTTGTTTTTCCTCCTAGAGACAAGTGGTAATCTGCTGTAAAACCTCTTCCATTCTGCTGGGTTTGCTGGACACGGGAAGAAATAAAATGGACCGTGTGTAGTGAAGTACCTGGCATGTTCTCTGCCTGTGCCACACCTTGCTCTCACCTTTGCTAATGCTGCTAATTGGACAGTGGCTTGGGCAAGTACGGAAAATAACAGCACTGCCCCGTCCTCCACCCACCCCCCCGAAGACGCTGGCACTTCCCTGCATTATGCTCGTAATGTTTTTTGAAGGAAGCTGCAAAGACCCCGCAAGCTGGTGTGTACTTGAAATGGTGCAGTGACCTCAGGTTGTTATTGTTCTTCTGTGGGAATGTCACAGTCACTGTCCTGAGAGAGCCCTCATGCTTTTTTCCATGCTCCTCTTTGTTAAGTGACTTGTCTGTTACGCAAAGGGAAAAAAAATGGCAGCAAGTGTAAACCACTAACATCAAATTGGCCATGAGGCATTTGTGTCCTTTGACAACACCGAGGTATTCTTCATACTGGTTTTTAAAGGAGGTCCATTTGAACTCTCTACTGCGCGCTCATTAGCCCATAAAGTTATTCCTTCATTCAACTTGTACTTTTCCTGTTTTGCTGTAAAAATGGTTGTGTAACATCTTTCTTCAAACACAGTTTGGGGGTCAAGCCTTGGTCCTCTTGAAAGTTTTTCTCCTAATAATAAATATAATAAAGGTTATATTGAAACCAGGGCAGCTGGTGGTGTTCAAAGCTGAAGATGGCTGTAGGCCTTGCTAAGAACAGCACCTATAAGTGTTAAACCATTTTAATCGTCCTCCAGAATGGTTTCATTTCTGTAGCTGCTTTGCATTTTATACAGAAGAACAAGAAGTCAGCTGGTTGTCCTAGAATACCAGAAGAAAAAAGCTGCATGGTTAATGTTTATGAACTGGGCTGTGTGATGGGGTGTTTTCCACTGCAGGGAGCTGGGCATGGTGCGGGAGTTATTTACACAACTTTGTGTTGCCATTTTCCTGAGGTTAAACAATCAGTTCATGGAGCTTACACCAGCGTAGGGAGAGCTGACATCCATATTCTGTCTAAATCTGCTTAAATATGTGATCTTTGTCTTCTGAATTAGAAAGAAAAAAAAAAAAGGCTGAGTTCTTCCCCGAGTTTAATCTGTTAAACCCAGATGACGTTTATGTTTTATTTATTTGCTGTGGGAGACTTTGCAGCAACTTTTTGCAGATGAACATGATCATTCTTCTACATGAATCCAAAGCTTGCTTTTGGGAGGTTTATTTTTGTATTGCTGATAATAAAATGCCATAAACTCTGTATAAAAATAAAGACAATGAAGGGACCTGCCCTTCCACACCCTGTAATGCTTGGCTGGCTACCGAACATTGTTCTGTGCATCTTTTTATTGTGTGAGTGAGGTTTAGTAACATCAAAGAGAGCAAGCAGCAGAACTGGGTTTTTTTCTACATGCTGCATTATGTAGCTTTCCCTTTTTTTCTTTTCAGAGCATTTTGAGCAGTGAAAGTAGTCACATGCTGTAATGTTTAATAAAGATGGGTAGATATTTAATAGGATTTAGAAGCTGGCCTGTGCTTCCTAGTACAAGAGAATGGATTGCTGAACACACCTCTGACTGCTGAGCAATAGTCTCTATGTAGTAGAGTGAGGAAAGCAGCAAGGATTTTGCTCTTAATGAAAATTACCGGCTAAACACAGCATGAACAAAATCACCTCGTCGTTTTGTCATCTTTCTCATTTGTATCCAAGTTCTTGTCCAAGTCATGTTTGAGCATGTAAAAACTGTGGCATAATCTCACAGTTTTTGATGGGGATGTCACTCCACGCTTTACTTTGTGCCATAAAATAACCATAACAAATACATTCTTCTTGCATCAGCTGCAGTCATTTCCTGCATGTTAAACTGTCTGCAAGGTTGAAGTAAAAATGAAGAAGGTGCCTGTTTTTTGAAATTCCCCTGTTGTTTCTAAGCATTGGGCCCGTGTGTATCATGCTCTCTATGTAAAATGTGTGTAAGTTTGACTTCCTGCAGGTTTCATTCCAGTTTGTTGCTTGCCTCTGCGTATGTGTGTTTTCATCAATGCCTGTTTTCGATCCTGACGCATTGTCTGCAGCTGAAGAAAAGCAGCACCCACTGTTCAGTTTTATTGCCCTACTACTACAGGGGAGATGGTCATCGGACACTTGAATGTTAAGAGAAACCGATTCTGTTTCCTTTTCTCTGCAGGCACCTAATAGTCCTCCTGACTGAGTGGTCGTTCCTCCTTCCATCATTTTCTTCCCTGTTGATTGATTAAAATATATTTTAATTTAGACTCTCTGTTCCTGACTGTGCTGCTGATGCGTTTTTCTCTCTGGGCTTCTTATTGCCACATGTACTAAAGGAGACCATGTGCAAAGGCCATCATTTTGGGAGTGTTTATCTGAGCAGCTGTTTCTCTTCTCAGCTGATCTGGTACAGATACAAAGAGGTGCTTTTTTCCCCTCTGGGTTATATTTAGTGTTGCATCAGTTGACCGATCTGTGTTACCATGGAGGGTCCCAGCTGAGGGTCTTACCCCAGGGTGGGATCCTCCTAGGCTGTCAGGAGCACCTAGAACCCAGCATCAGCTTCTGTTCCCAGGGCTGGAATTTGTGAAATTGTGAATGCTACTGTCTATTTAACTCCATATCCCTGCATGTACAAGAAAACATAGTGTGCTATCCTGTGCCCTGAAAACCTCAAGTAACTGGCAAGTTTTCTTGTGAAAGGCAGCTCTGTGTCCTCTGTGCATGGTTAACCTGGGCTACGATCTAGGGAGTTCTGGGAAGCTGTGGATATTGGATATCAGCAAAAGTGGTGTGCCTGGAGCAATACTCAGCTGATCTCTTTGTCAGGGTGTTTAGTAATGCTTTGTGCAGGGTGCACGCTGGCTGTGTTTGTTGCTATAGTGAAAAAAAAATAATTTTAAGCTGGAAAAATGACGTTCTGGAAACCAAAAAATATGTAAACATGCAGAGACACGGAGCTTCTGGAGTTAGAGATTAAAACTCATCCTTAATTTTAATCTTTCCTTTTGTGCTTTAATTTGCCTGTTTTATTCAGTGCTTCAGCTCCTTTGCAAGCACCCTTTTGCTGTTTATCTTTTGGGGTGCGGAGGCCTTTGCCATCTGGGGCTGGCAGGAGCTGGTGCATGCTGAAAGTTGTTTTACCTGTGCTGGGCTGGCAGCAGTGCATGCCAAACATGTTTGCTATTCAGTTTGAAACTGATTCAAGGTCAGTTTGTTGAAAATGTGGTTTGACCGGTATGGAAGGGAGCAGATTGTATTCAAGCTGTTTTTAGAAAACCAGCGGCCGCACAGGTAACCTTTGCCACAGCAGCAGTCGTGTGAAAGGACAGGGGCTGATAATGTTTTCTGGCACGTGGGAGCAGCAGAGGGGTTGTGGGGGCCCACGTTTTGCTCAGCTGGCTCCTGCAGCCATGCATTTTCCAGGCAGTTATGAAGACAAATTCAGCATTATTCTGGCACAGCCCTATTGAGTTCTCTCAGCAGAGCTGAGCGTGGCATAGAAGCAGGATGGTGTATGTGACCCCCCTGCTGCTGTCCCACATGGGAGATTCAGGGACTGACACTCTTTCTTTTAGAAAGTTGACTACATTTTTGTCAAGATTCTTTCTGATCAAACTAGTAGAGGAAGAAGTGACTTTTCAAGAGGGGAGAGGGCTAGATGCTTGCCTATGGTCCCGTCCGTCCCTGGTTTACATGAATTTCAGTGCACAAACTCTAGTTTATTTACTAAACTCCTAAACAAAGTCAGTCCTTGATTTATCACAAACACAGAGCTGGGGTTTGCAAGCTGCTGTATGTTAGTAGTATTGTTGTGGGGGTTTCCGCATAAAGGAAATTTCCTTCCTGGTGTTGCTTCAAGATAAGTTGGATTCTCTATTATCAATACTGCTGTTAGAGTGGCTTCCGTTTTCCTGCTGCGCGTGTTTTGCATATTGCAGATTTCTCTTTACCCTTGGGAAATGTTTTCACAAGCTGTAGGACACTTGGAGCTCCACCCATATCCTCTAGTTTTAATTAATCTTCAAAGTCTAAAACTATGTTTTTGAAAGTATGAAGGACATTTGTCAAAACGATCACATGAGATTCATAAATAGTGCTTCAGGGCTGCCCATCGCTGATGTTAAATCCTTGGTATCGTTGCTCATGGATGCACCTGGCTCTTAGTGTGCAGGTTTTTACACAGCGCTGTATGTTAAAAGAGTCATAGTTGTGTGCTTAGCCGAATTGTCAGAGGTGTAAGTACTGCTTTTCTGTACATATGTTTCTTTCTCTGAAAGATACCACCAAAATTCGTTGGTTTTGATTTCTGCATGTTTTTACCTGAAACCCCAGAGCAGAAAAATACAGTTTGTCAGTTTGAAAGGGTTAGTAAAAGTCTTGCAAAAACCTGCAGTCATTGTGAAACACCATGTAGAAATAATCAGGAGACGTTTTAACATGACCAACCCCAGCCACACCACTTTCTTAACGGGCTTGTTTTGCTTTCCCACGTTGTGGGAGCGCAACAGGAGTTAAGTGATGCAGGGGTAAGAACGGCAGCGCCTTCTTCCTTCTGGTCTTTCTGTCATTAATAGTGTCAGTGGAATTGGAGAGCTGCATTCTGCCTGTGCCAAGTGCATGATAAAGAGCATCCTTCCTGGGTGACCAGCCCATTAGGAGACTGAAGGAGCTGCTGTGTCCCTTCAGTGGCGTTTTCCTGAGATATGTTGCTGGTTGTCCCCAAAAGCTGGCAGTGAGCACGTGGAAGCCTGGCTCTTGCATGGTGTCACAGGGTTTTCCCACGAGGCTGGAGCCTGCACCCAGACCAGCCAGGGGTCTCACTGGTTTTGGCCATTCTTACTGCAAATTGGAGAGAGGAAGAGAGACGGGAAGAAAATGAAAAGCCATTAACAGCTTCAGCAGTGAAGTTGCTCAAACACATGAAGAGCTGACAAGTAGGCTCAGCATGTGGAATTAGTGCCAAAAACCATTGCAGCTGTGGTCTCGGTGGAGATTTTCATGCTATTTTTGTCTAGGGAGGAGGACAGTGCCGCAGAGGATGGGTGGGGATCAGGTGAGAGGAGTGAAGATGAGAGCAAGCACAGGGTGGGTGCAGAGGTGAGGAGCCAGAAAAACCAACCGAGCCCTTCAGCCTCTCACCGTAAACAGGAAACAGAGGACCACAGAGAGCGAGACAGAGGAAACGGGAAGAGGGAGAGAAGCAACTGCGTTACAACTAGGCTGAAGAAAACACACATAACAGCACCGAGCATCGGCTGCTGAAGCCCAGCGGACCTCCAGCAGGATGGGGAGAACCTGTGGGCTGTGACCCCATTCGCTCCCTCACTGGTAATTCAGTGCTGAGGCAATGCAGAAGAAATGAAGTCACTGGGACTTTCTCAGGGCATTGTCCCTCAATCCCCACTGCCTGAAAAAAGCATTTTCATGTCCTCTTTTAGGGCCACCAGTTGTGCTGGGGTAGGGAAGCCTTTCTGGGAGAGTGACCCATGGGCCACATCAGCACCATCCGCAGGAGGGACCCGTCTTCCCCCTCCTGAAAGGGATGCCTGGAGCTGGCTGATCTGTTGGCTTCCTTTGACTTGCTTTCAGCAACAGAACATCCTAAGCTGGCATGAATGAATACAACAGCAGCAAAGTTTTCGCAACCTGACTTAGTATTTCCCATGTCATGTCTTTAACCTGTTCAAAATTAGGTTCTGACGCTTAATCTTCTTTTACAAAAAACACTTGGATGTTTGTTTCCTGCCCATTACTTCTGTCATGATCCCAATTTGGGAGGATTGTTGGTAACCATAACTTTTGATCAAAGATTTTTAATGGATGGCGTCATTATGATATTTGATAGCTTTTTTTTGTTTTACATAATAATTTCTACATCCAGCTCTATTTTTAGGATCCTGTACATCTGTAGCTCTCTTAGGAATGAATGTAACTGCAGGGATCTCTTAATGTTGTACTTCTGTATAGAGACAACCCTAGTTAAATAAACAAACTTGGTGAGCTGTTTTGGGGCTTGATCAAGCTGGTGAAGGCGGATGTGGTATTTTCTGTTGGAATTTTCTTTAAAAAGCACCAACTCTTGCAAGGTTTCTCTTCTGTGACTCGTTTCAAAAAAATGCTTCAACTAAAAGCATGGATTACTAGACCAGAAGATAAGCAGGTGCAGCATTACCTGGAACTTGCTATACATAGTTCTTAAAATATATATTTAAGATTAGTGGACACTATGTTTAAATCATTATTTTGACAGACAACTATTTCCACTGGTCAGATGCATTGGATTTTTCTTCTTTGGTCCAAGGTAGAACAAGCTATATTGTTATGCCACTGCTACAAATTGCAACATGGTTAGGAGACACTGCAGCTTTTGACAGCAGAGGTGACAGATATTTTTCTAGTATTGCCTTGCTACGGAAAGGTTTGGGCTTTCTAACCAGCTGGCCATTCTACTGTTCGCACAGTGCTTGTTAATAATACACCAAGGAGCCCAGAGCTGTTGGCGCTGGGATGTTCTGGCAGCGTGGGCAGAGCAGGGGCAGAGGTGTGGGCACCCAAGGGGGCAGGCTCTGCCGCTTCAGAGAAACTGTGGTTAGCTCCTCTCTGTGCACTGGAAAGCAAGCCGCAATTATTGCTAATTTCCTGTTCACTTCCTGTGTGGTAGCAATCCTCTGCTTCGTGCAGAGTGAGGACAAACAAGAGTAGCGCAAACTGTCAGTTCATTTAAAGTGTCTTGCTGTTTTATCACAAAACCCCCTTTTTTACATCTTTCAAGCCTCATTTTTTAATTTCACAGCTTATAGGTAGGTAAAAGCTGTGACAAATGTCAGAGTTTCAGTGCATTAGCTCTGGTCACATCCTGCCACATGGTTGGGTAGCAAGAATACATTCAGAAATACATGGGAGGAACTGAAATCTTAGGGTGGGGTTTATGTAATTGGGCAAACCGCCACTGAAGTGCTGCTGTGCTCTCCCACTCCCTGTCAGATTCCTCCTCCTTGCCACCACTCTGATTTCTTTTCTTACTGTCTTTTTTTTCTTGTTTCACAACTTTTTATCCTCTTCAGCCTCAGCTTCTTTGTCATTCCTTGTCACACAATCAAGCTTCTGCTGCTGTCCCCAGGGTCCTGGGGGTGTGGAGGCTGTAACTGGTGATGAACGTGCTGGGATCATGCCTCCACCATGCTGTGCTGCCAGGAAGGGAGCATGTACTTCCTTTTGAAGAACATCACCCACTGAAATCTGGGGTAGTCAAATAGAAACTATGTGTTGATCTGCACCATCATCATCATCATTTTCTGTGTTTCAAACAATGTACTTGAGTTTCAGAGCTGGATATGTTACATTTTAGATTAGGATTTACCAGTCTCCATGTCCTGTTTCTGAACATGCCAAGAACTTTAAAGACACCCGATGGGAGGTTTAGATGCTTACTTGCTTGGAAGAGCAGACTGCTTTCAGTCCTGTGTCTCATTATGGACTTTGGTATCCAAGTTGGAGCACCTGTGTTTTGACAAATTTGGTCTGTAGTAGTTCCCAGCTCCATGAAATGACTTTTTTGCTAACAAGGAAGGGCTTCATCCAGAGCCTTTGGTAGAAGAATTTAACCACAAGGATGTGTGATATTTTCTGTCTGAGAGTGCTTGGCTTGGCAGATAGCTGTTTAGGAGTTTCTGAATTAATGTGGACAGTATGAGCTGGTGCATTAAAAGAGCTCTCATAGCCAATATTTTCATGTATAAACGGTGGTGAAAGACTCTGGAAAGGGAAGGTGGGAAACCCCCATTTTTCTATGGCCTTAAGTAAACACAAGTCTACTTCAAACGTGCAGTTATGGAAAAGTTCATAAATGCAGTTACAAATGTCGAATCTGCAAATAAGCATTGTAATGAGAAGGGAAAAAAGTAAATGGGAAGCTTTGGTCTCTGCTCTCTGTGTACCTGTATTAATCCAAAGTGACTTCTGGTATTTCAGGGGATCTGTTGTGGATTTGTGTGCATATTTGAGAGCAGAAGGTGATGTGTTCTTGCAGAGGCGGAAGATAACTCTTAATCAACTTAGTGGATAGTTTGATCAGTCCAAAGGGGCTTTTACATTGTAGCTCTGCAACAGACCTCTTTACACCTTGAGAAAGCTGCTTATCTGAGCAGCAAGTAAGTCTGCAATCTATAGTTCAGATTTATTCCTTAGATAGTAATGCAGTAAAATTCCCACAGGCATTAGAAAATGTCATAAAATAGGAAGGTGAATTTTCAATGAAAATTCCCAATTTCTTCAATGGTTCTGCTAAGAAAAGACATACCTTTCATTTAACGCTAGGCATGTTTGAACATGACATTTTCACTGTAATTTATTTTGAGTAACATTATTTTGTTTTCCAAACAGATGAACGTGAGGCAGTTCAGAAGAAGACTTTCACAAAGTGGGTTAATTCCCATTTGGCACGTGTATCATGCAGAATTACAGATTTGTACACTGACCTTCGCGATGGAAGGATGCTCATCAAACTTTTGGAAGTTCTTTCAGGAGAGAGACTTGTAAGTGTTTATTAATATACATTGTGGGGTTTTTGTTTTGGTTTTGGGTGGTTTTCTGGTGAATCTTTGGCTCAACTGAAGTACAGCAAAACTGAGTACTGAGGGTTCAGAACTGCAAATGTCTTTCTATCTATTAATGGAAAAAAAAGCCTATTGCTTCAGCTGGATACAGACACCATTAAAATGTCTTCCTGTTGGTTTCAGTAGGAATCAAAGGAAATCTCTTTCAAAGGTTCCTTGCTGGTGAGATGCTGAGTGCTTCCAGCAGCATGCTGCCTGCTACTGAGTCTGACAGGCACAGAGCACTAAATGTTCTCCAGCCCCTTAGATTGTCTCAGTAGTGGTGAATTAGATGTGCTGAAGAACGTTTCTGGGTGACGTGGCCAGCTGGCCGGTTTCTGTGCTACTAAACACAGCCGGTGGCTGCAGGTGGCTGCGTGCAGGCTGCCTGCAGGCCCCAGGCCTGGGACATCCCTTCTCCCGTCCCTGGAGCGTGCTGGGGGCTGTGGAGGACAGCTGGTTGGAGAGGGCCGAGTCAGCCCTGGGAAGCATTGCAGCAGTTTTAGCTGTGGTGTTACTCGCACCCCACAGCTCAGGAATGCTCCTGAGTGTACTTGATTTTACTCAGATAGATAAGGCTTGGATTTTCTTTGGTTAGGGGAACATCTAGAATGAATTCAAATAAATGGGGCCAATTCTTTCTTTGAGTACGATGAGAGAGTCCCCTTGATACCCGCACAAGGGAATGGTGAGTAAGAAAATCCCTGTAGTGAAAAATGCTGCTAGATGACAGGAAAACTGGCTGTCAGGAAATGGCTGGTTATTTATTGTTTTTTCGTAGAATCATAGAATAATTAAGGTTGGAAAAGATCTCAAGGATCGTCAAATCCAACTATCAAGCCACACCACCTAACTCACTAAACCATGTCCCTAAGCACCACATCTACATGTTTCTTGAACACCTCCAGGGATGGTGACTCCACCGCTTCCCTGGGCAGCCTGTTCCAATGTGTGATCACTCTTGNTTCACCAGCTTCGTTGCCCTTCTCTGGACCTGCTCCAGCACCTCAATGTCCTTCTTGTGGTGAGGGGCCCAAAACTGAACACATTACTCAAGGTGCGGCCTCACCAGTGCCAAGTACAGGGGCACAATCACTTCCCTACTCCTGCTGGCCACACTATTTCTGATACAGGCCAGGATGCCGTTGGCCTTCTTGGCCACCTGGGCACACTGCTGGCTCATGTTCAGCTGGCTGTTGACCAGCACCCCTAGGTCCCTCTCTGCTGGGCAGCTTTCCAGCCACTCTCCCCTGAGCCTGTAGTGTTGCAGGGGGTTGTTGTGACCAAAGTGCAGGACCCAGCACTTGGCTGTATTGAACCTCATACAGTTGGCCTCAGCCCATTGGTCCAGCCTGTCCAGATCCCCCTGAAAAGCCTTCCTACCCTCAAGGAGACCAACACACCTGCTCAGTTTGGTATATTCTGCAAATTTACTGCTTTTTTCCATCAGTTCCTTAAATGATGGCTGTGCTTTTAAGTACCTAATTTAAAGCAATCTTTTCAAAGAAATACGAGTCTTTAGCTAAGACCCAAGGCTACATGAGGTTGTTACTGTGTAATCGCCTGTCATCAAGCAGTCCTATTAATGGAAGCTCCATGGCTTAAGAGCGTGGGTAATGAATTGAACATATGGCCCACAGTGTAGTATCTGTGCAGTAAGGCAGGAGAGGGAGCTTTCTAAATGCGCCTCTGAGGGTAAGGGAACTCTGACGTGCATGGAAGTACCCTGTGTGGATGAAGGCATTGTGTGGATGGAGCTAATTAATCTCAATGTTTGTCGTCTGCAGTTTGCTCAAAGCATGCATCTCTCTATGCCAAATAATTTACTTAAGTGAGGTATTAGGTTTGACGTGTTTGCTGCAGGTAGCAGATGTTATTCATGCAGGAATAACTGAGACCAACATGGCTCATTATTGGAAGGTTCAGACAGCGACGCTGACACCTCTATTTAAACCTTCATGTCTGCCTGCCAAGGTTTGACTTTCAATGTCAAATAGCAGCGGTGAAGCTCAGACTGGTCGTGTGACTCTTGCTGCATGATTCATTTGCATCTTTTACTCCAGGTTTTGAAAAATGCAAACAGCTTACGCAGCTGTTCGGGTGGGGAGGCTGCAGGAGCCACCCGGAGAGAATGCTGGATCTGCACTTGCATCATCGTTTGCGTATCATGTTGGCAGCTGCCTGTACCTCCACAAACTCTTTTTGTAGCTTCCTTATCGCAGAATGGAGGACAGCAGTCTCTGTTTGAACAGTACATTCCACCACACCTTCCTCTGCAAACAAGAATACAGATAACACAGTGCACTAAACCTTGAGATGATTACACACACCAAAAATATTCCAGGAAGATTGTCACATAACATCCACTTGCTGATGTTCTCCAACCTTTTGGAATTTATTTTAGCTGGTATTGGTTAGGTTCTGACATCTGTATGACACCCAAGCAGAAACCTAAAGGCAGTACTTTATGCAGAAAGCTTAAAATCAAGACAAGAAACATCAAACTGTAAGAAAGCAATAAAGAAATGCAGAAACGGGCCTAGATAATTCTTTTACTATGGTGTATTTACTGATGCAGTAGAACAAACA
Source organism: Syrrhaptes paradoxus (assembly GCA_013400615.1). Lineage (NCBI taxonomy): Eukaryota > Metazoa > Chordata > Aves > Pterocliformes > Pteroclidae > Syrrhaptes > Syrrhaptes paradoxus. The sequence goes on along the minus strand of VZTO01023004.1, from coordinate 71,331 downwards.
GGAATCGTTTTCTCACTTTTGAAACTGGGATTCAGATTCTGGAGCTGGAGCCATATGCCTGTGGAGCAGGATCCAGGATTTAGGATAGTAATCAGGGAAGCAGAACTGCTCTTTGCCCTCTGTAAGACCTCCAGCCTCATTTGCACAAACCCTGCATTTTTCAAAAGCTGTTGTGATTTTTTTGATTATGAAAACCCACCATCACAGAATCATAGAATGCTTTGGGTTGGAAAGGACCTTAAAGATCACAGAGGTCCAACCCCCCTGCCATGGGCAGGGACACCCTCCACTAGACCAGGTTGCTCAAAGCCTCATCCAGCCTGGCCTTGAACACCTCCAGGGATGGGGCATCCACAACCTCCCTGGGCAACATGTTCCAGTGCCTCACCACCCTCACAGTGAAGAACTTCTTCCTAATGTCTAGTCTAAATCTATCCTCTTTCTCTTATACCCCTTGTTCTCTCACTACACTCCCTGATAAAGAGTGCCTCCCCATCTCTCCTGTAGCCCCCTTCAGGTACTGGAAGGCTGCTATTAAGTCTCCTCGGAGCCTTCTCTTCTCCAGGCTGAACAACCCCAACTCTTTCAGCCTGTCCTCAAAGGGGAGGTGCTCCAGCCCTCTGATTAATTTTGTGGCTCCCCTCTGGACTCTCTCCCATAGGTCCATGTCTTTTTTATGTTGGGGGCCCCACATGTGAACACAGCACTCCAGGTGGGGTCTCATGAGAGCAGAGTAGAGGGGGGAATCACCTCCTTCGACCTGCTGCTAATATCCTTGAAGATGTATTGGAGAAACTCACAATGAGAGCATCCAAAAAGGGCAGCATGTACATCTTCCTGTCTTTGTTCAGCTTGATTCCTAATCCTAGTGTTTAGTCAAGACCTTACTACATAAGAGCCGCTCTACAGCACAGTATTTGGAAAGAAGTTGATAGTGTGCGATAGTCTCACTGGGTAAAGTGGAAAAGAATCCAGCCAGTATGAAAAGATGGTTGTAATTTTGTTTGCACATGCTGTTAACCAGTTTCTCCCAAACAGAAGAATAAAGCTAAGAACTGTTTTCAGCATAAAATCAAGCATTTAGCTCAATTTATTCCATAGCTATGTAAAGAATTAGTAAATTCCTTACAATGCCTGGATGCTCAAAGGTCAAACCATTTAAGCACATTTTCTGTAGTGTGTTCTGTCACGTTTTCCATTGGAAAAGGGAAGATGTTTGATGTAAAACAAATCTTCCTGATAATGTGCATGTGAAGACTCTCAGTTTAGGTAAATACAATAAACAATGGATCCAGCCTGCTTTCTTTCCCTCTGGTTAATACCTGGATCTGTGTTAGCCCAGGAAGGTGAAGATTGCATCTTGCTGTGTCTCACCTTGAGGCTGTGCAGGAGAGTGTGGCAAGCGCAGCTACACCTCGTATGAACCAGACTTGGACGCCTCTTCCTCTTTTTGTTGCAGAGCAGTGGGTTAAACTGGGTGGCTTGCTGGTCGCAGAGGGACAGAAAAATTTGAATTCTCTGTGTTCTTGGGGTGCCTGACATTTTTGTTTGGCCAGGTGATGCTGATATTCTCTCATCTGTGCAGAAACTGGAAGTGCCTTTTTGGACCGTTAGTAAGTCACAGTTCGAACAGCCCTAGATGACACAGCTGATAAACTGTTACAGTCCCAATGGGGAATTTCTGAGCCAGAAAGTGCACCTAGTGCTGGAGCATGAGAAAAATATGTCAGCCCACTCCTGCTGTACAGGGAGCAGTGTCCTGTTGCAGTTTACTCTGTGTGCTCTGCTGCTTCACCTCCAGTCATTGCGTTTGTGGGAGAACAAATTCTGCCAGGAAACCTGAAGGCTGCATTTCCCAGATTCTTAATTGGAGAGTATGTCGTTGTATGGTGTGGGTGGGAGCAGGTGGTCTCGGGAACTAAATAAAACGTCTATCATGGATGGTATTAGCTCTGTCCCCTTGGTGCTGTTGCTTTTAAGAGCAGAAAAGGTGCTCTTAAAACCATTTTCTGCTCAATAACTTGAGGCATTACAGACAGTCCAGCTAGAGAAGGGCTGCATGAAGACGCGGGGACAGTCAGTCTGTTGCTGCTGCTTAGGAGCGGTTGCTGTATTCGTCATTCCTGTGTTCTGGGAACATCGTCCCAAGAGTGAGCACACTGTGTAAAGCCAACCCCAGGTGCTCAGGTGTGGCAATGGGCTGGAGCTGCAGGCATAGCCTCGCTGCCACCTTCCCCCGCAGCTGGGCGCTCCCTCTCCTGCCTTGGGAACGCCCTTCCTGCCTGTATTTTGCAAGATTAAATTAAACCTGTGGCCCAGCTTACCACACTGCTGGTGGTTGATAGTACTGGGAGAGGACGGATCCTGGATTGTCCTTGCTGATAGTGAGGGGTCTCTGGCTGTTTCCAGCCAACCATGTAACCTTGCTCTTGCTCCTGCTGTGGCTCTTCATCCTATACCGTCAGTTTTTGGGGTGTATGGTATGTGCACAGGATGTGTGTGTAATTTGTATGTCTTCTGAGGGACTTTGGCACCCAAAAGCAGTGGCAGGTTGCTGGAAATCTTTGCCCTTTCCAGGAGTTGTGGGTTGGCTTTCTCTGCACCATGACCTGGCCTCTGGAGGAGAACCATGCTGACCAAAAGCTGAAGTGAAACTAAGGACCTTGGGGTTTATGGCTCTTGAAGGACATCTTTCTAGCAAGTGTTTCGTCTTTATGGTGCACTGGTATACAGGCTGCTGTTTCTAGGGGATGGAATTTGGCTCTGGCTGAAACTCTTCCCACTTGAATGCCGTCTAAAGCGAGGATTTTGTCTGAGCTATTTACATGGCCAGTTAGTTACCTTCACTGCAGAAAATAAATTATGTCATTTAGTAGTTTGGCTGAGTACCTTTGGTGGCACCTCGGTGAGCACTGAACAGGCTATTCAGCTGCAATCCTTACCTGCAGAACAAAGTTGCTTTTATTTTATTCAGTTTTACAGCCAATTTCTACATGTTAATATACTCATGACTTTTTTTCATTTGCACTGGACCTTCATAAAATTGTATTACTTTGGTTTGTCTGATTTTTTTTCCCCCTCTTTCTTTTCCTATGAAGAAATTGTTTTGAATAAAACTCTTTTGTTATTTTCATACTATTTATCCTAAAAAAAAGCAATGATGTTTCTTTCTTGAGGAGTTTTCTTGAGTAGCTTATGGTCCAAATCTGAGGTGCCTTTTTGGAAAGTGTGTATCTGTACTAACAGGTACTCTCTGGAGGAGCATTTATTACCAGTTCCCTTTATTGTGTGTGTGTGCCAGTTATCAGTTTGTTTCATATCTTTATCTTTACCAAATCTTCTTTTAAAGTGTGGAAGAACTTGTACTGGAGAAGAAAAGCATCTTAGGAAAATGTAGTAGGTGTGGTGTGAACTTAACAAAATAATTAATCTTCCAGCTAGTGAATGGATGTACTAGACAGAAAAAATGAAGGAAGTCAGCAGGCAAAATACTTTGAAAGGCAAATGAAATTGGCACCTAGTGCCTGCAGCTCAGGTCTAGGATGTTGGCATTTCCAGCATGGGTTTGACACATGCTACCATGATCCTTGTGTAAAGGTGCTGTAAGATGTGAGGAGCGGTTCTGTCTGTTGGATTTGAAGAAAAAGTCCATACCATGTTGCTGGCTGGTAGAGGACAATGTGCCTAGACTGAAGAGTTAGCAAGCCCTTTTTTACCTTTTTCTTCCATCAACAGTAATTCTTGTTCTCTGTTTTACCTTCTAGCCCAAACCAACCAAGGGAAGGATGCGCATCCATTGCCTGGAGAATGTTGATAAAGCCCTTCAGTTCCTGAAAGAGCAAAGAGTGCACCTAGAAAACATGGGATCTCATGACATTGTGGATGGGAATCACAGGCTGACACTTGGCCTTATTTGGACTATTATCCTGCGATTCCAGGTAAAGATGTATACATGCATAGATATACACACATTGAAGTGTATTACAAACAAGTATGGAAAATTCCATTGTGCTTTTCAAGAGTGGAGTGCTCCCAGGCCCACGAAGATGATGGGAGTGAAAAGTGCTTAGCATCTGGCAGGACATGCTCCAGAGCCAAGGGGAGAGGATTAACCTCAGTGATGCTGCTGATCTGTAATGGCATCCAGTGGGAGTTTTCCTGGGTGGAGAGTCATATGGTTTTATTTTTCAATGACTAATAAATATGAAGCTCTAGTCGTGGACCTATACACTCTTACAGACCTAGGAGGAAATGTTACCCTCAGCTGCTCTTCAGCTCTGTGGTGATTATCATTAACCTAGCTGGCATTGCGCTGAATCAGATTAAGGGTGTCCACAGGAATTGCTTTAGTGTCCCAGCTAAAGGCTGAGATTTCTTGTTTTCCAGCAAGTTGCACATTGGTTTTTGCCCTCAGTTAAAAAAAAGGCTGGAAATTCCTTTTGCAGGAAGGATTATAAATTTATTTGATAAATCTGCAATTTATAATAAATGACATAATCTTTTTAATCTTTTCAAAAAAGACAAAAAAAAGTGTTTTCTCAGAGAAATATTTAAAACTTCTATGTTGATTTTAGATCCAGGATATCAGTGTTGAAACTGAGGACAACAAGGAGAAGAAATCTGCTAAAGATGCTTTGCTTTTGTGGTGCCAGATGAAGACAGCTGGGTGAGTGTGGATTAAATTGTTATCTCTAAAGCTCTTACAGCATTTTTAGTTTTCAGTGAAATAATTTTAAATGGGCAAACATGTATCTCTCCTCAATTGGATTCAACCAAGAGAACTGAATACAAGTCAGAAAATTCTGAATTTATTATATTAATGCTGTATGATAATCCATGAATACATAGTAATATGCTGACTCTTTTTCACCCTTTTCTGAAGAAATAATGATGCTTTAGATGATGGCCACCAACTTTTCCCTCTTTCCATGTGTATGGAAATACTTCCAAAATTTCTTTCTCTGACAGTAATCTTCTTGCATAATTAAATATCCATTTGTAGAGATTCAGTATGTTTCCCTCATGAAACTTGGAAGTTCTAGTGATGACTTGGGGCACTTCAGCATTATTCTAGTCATACTTCATCTTCTACTTCCAAGAACTCTTATGAAAGTGGTTTGTGAGCAGCCCGAAATTTTTGGAGATTTGCAAAATACCCAAATCACCAACAATATTTGTTTTGCATCTGTGTACCCATGGTGTGCAAAGGTGGTTGTCGTATGTGCTTTGTTTAAAAGTCAGGCAGTGACTAAGGTCAGTCCTTGAAGATGCCCTGGGACAGCGGACAATTTCAAGGAAAACTTAATGTATCGCTGCTCTGGTGGCACTTGCAGCCATCGGAAAAGGTTTTACTCTTCTCTGTTCCTCCAGCTGTTCCTGCTCTTCTCTTGAACTTTGTCTTTTGAGTACCTGAAAATAATTATTTGACAGCAGCTGAATCAGGAGCAGGCTTTAGACTTGCAGGGATTTGGGACTTCACAGGCTGCGGGTTGGGGACAAGTTATAAGATGGTAGCTTCCAGTGATTATGTGAAAGGACATTTACAGCATTTGTCTGGAATGTGTATCCGTTCAGTGGGGCTTAGAAGAGCAAATGAGATGCACTGAAGTCTAGTATCAGTCTCTGATTAGAAAGCAGGCATGATAGATTGTCCATTGCGAGATAGTAATATCCCCCCCTTAGGTGTACAATGTGTGTCACTCATGTAAGCCGCTGTTAGTGACAGAGTGTGCAGAGCTGCAGCAGGGATGCAATATTGATTGCACTCTCTTTGCTTTTTGTCCTGTCAGTTACCCCAACGTCAACATTCACAACTTCACGACAAGCTGGAGGGACGGGATGGCTTTCAATGCACTAATACATAAGCACAGGTATGTGTGAGTGAATGTCTTAATGGATTTTGAAAGCCTGGACTGTTGCAGTGTGGCCTGGGCTTTGCTGTTACCTTGCAGCTTTTTTTTTTTAAATCTGCGGAGAGGAGGAAGTTGAAGAATTGCTGAGAGTTTTACAGCAACTTATCTTGCTTTGGAGCTTTACAGCTCTTGCAGTGAGTTTATCTGGGCAACAGTTTCTCACATCACAAATCAAAAGAGGTTACGTTTGGTTTCAAGAGAATAAATTATACATGTGATTGTTTTGGTCACTTATGGTGACTGACCATAATTTTTTGTACCTTATTGAGTTACTGATGATCAGGTCTGGTCGCCTAGAGGTCGGGGGAGATGACACACAGCAGCAGCCTGGAGGGGAAAGGAATCCCTGTGCAGGGATGGCAAAATCTGGTGCTAGACTTTGACATGTCTGGGGATGCTGCTCATTGATGAGCTCAAGTGAAGTTATTGGGACGGCCTGCACACTTTCATGGGCATGAGGAAAGACTGTATGACCACAGCTTTGTTCCTTTCTTTTCCAGGTCACCTTTATGCCTGGTAGACTATCCTGTTTTTTTTGCCATGTGCTAGGTTCTGCCATGGCATGTGCTAGGCCTTGCTTCACTCCCTTAATACTGCTGCTGAAGTGCACAGGGCTACTGGGCAAGCAAAACTTTGGCAGCATGGGAGCCAGGTTTTCTGAGGACTGCAGATTTTAGTTCATTTGTTCATTTGAGGGCAGCTGCACTGTGCTTTGGGAAATCTAAAAGAATTTTCTGTCCTGTCTAGGCCTGATCTGATTGATTTTGACAAGCTGAAGAAATCAAATGCACACTACAATCTGCAGAATGCTTTTAACCTTGCAGAGCAACACCTTGGTCTTACTAAGCTTCTGGACCCTGAGGGTAAGAATTCCTGCAGTTTCAGCATTTCACAGCTCTTTGTGAGCTCTTTTCTCCCATCCTTCCTTGTCACGGGGCACAGCTTTGTGATTGCTTTTTGTGTTAAAGAGAAACTGGATGCTGCTGACTCACCTGGTGATAAAGCCAGAGAGGGAAGGAGAGAACCAAGATGTCTCCTGCAACAGCTCTTAATCCTGTGTTTATTTTCCCCCATCTGACAAGATCACCGGACTGGCCAAGTACACATAAAATCATTCCAGCTAGAGGCTGATCTGCTGGAGAAACACGTTTTGTGAGCTGGAAGATGAATGATGTGGATTTCAGCAGATAGCAGCTTCTTTTGCAGACTGTCACTGCCTTTTAGCCTGTGCATACTCATGCAGATTGGAAGGCGTGCTCACAGTGCTAGGACAAGAAACTTTCCTGTCACAGGGCAAATAGAGACTATGTGTTTGGGCGAGTTTCTTCTTGCTTGTTTTCCAGTGCTTCAGAATTGCTTCAGGAAACAAAATAACTTGTTTTACAGCTGTATGTCTCGGAAGATTTGCTTGGACAGACACACAATTAGATTTGAATTCCTGTCTCCAAATACTGATACAGCATCAAAGTTCCCAATTAACAGTAGTTCTGTCAACTCACACAGACTCTAGAGAAGTTGCTTGGCCGTGTATGGGCTGTTACAAAGTCTGGACCCCGACTCTAAGACCCCAGCTCGCCTAGCCCACAGATGCGCACTTTAACCACAGTCCGCTCTAAGACAGAGAGATAAAGCAGCACTTCTTAGTGACAGAGTTCAGTGCTATACAATGCCAAGTAATCCAGAAGCAGTCCAAAGTGCTGAATTTATTTCTGGCTAGGACATAAATCTTGAGAGCTGAACTGCCACTGGACCCATCTCTCTGACTTAAACACAGGCTTCTTGCATTATTAGCTTTGTTGTTTTGACCCGTGCACCCTTGGTAGGCTAAGACAACTCTTGTTTGGTTTGCAGATATCAGTGTTGATCATCCTGATGAGAAGTCAATCATCACCTACGTGGTGACATATTACCACTACTTCTCCAAGATGAAAGCTTTAGCTGTTGAAGGAAAACGTATTGGAAAGGTTTGCAAGTTTAAATTAGAAATTGTTATAAATCAGTTGAAATCTTTCTGGTTTGTTTCTTTTTCCTCTTAGGTGCTAGTTTTTTAAGAGTCTACTGTATGGTAGTTTTTAGTTTTGCTTTTGAATGTGTTTTAAATGTTAAATATTCCCTTGTGCCTGTGAGGAGCAGCTAATTTCCAGCTGCCTTGTATTAGAAGACATTTGGCTGGTGTTTCATTTTTGCTTGTTAATTTTGCATCATTGCTGCTTTTCTTTTCTCATTAACTGCTCCTCACCCTCTGGTCCTCTGTCTCTTCTGGAGCCCAGAAAAGTCCCTCGTTTAAAAAATGCAGTCATTCTCTGCCCTTTGGCGAGGTTGCCCCCATCTTAACAGCTGGCAAAGTGAACATGGATCCTTTTGTAAGCCTCAGCTCAGTGCCCCTATTGCCGTGGGATGATGGGAATTCACCACTGTCAGCTCTGTGCCCCTACAGCCATGGGATGATGGGAATTCACCGCTGAAAAATGCAAAGCCCCCATTTCTCAGAGATCCCAGCCCCTGTGTCACTCAGGAGTGAGTGGGCTGATGCATAAGTTAAGTCTCCCAACAGTTTCTTTTCTGCAGCTTGTTAGATTTAATTGACTCTGAAAACCACTGCCTTTGTTATTCAAGATATGTTGTGCTGCTTGTTGCAGGTGCTTGACAATGCCATTGAAACTGAGAAAATGATTGAAAAATATGAATCGCTGGCTTCTGACCTTCTGGAGTGGATTGAGCAAACCATTATCATCCTCAACAATCGCAAATTTGCCAACTCCCTCGTTGGTGTGCAACAGCAGCTACAGGCATTCAACACTTACCGCACAGTAGAGAAACCACCCAAGTAATTTTAATCTTAGCTTAAAACAACAGTGGACTTGTTTTGTTTAATCAATAATTAATTTTTTTTAAAACAAACACATCCAAATAATTTTAATCTTGGCTTAAGAATTTATTTTTCTGAACAAACCCAGATATATTTCAGATTGTCACTTCTCATTGCTAGTTGGAGCCTCTTTGCTTTATGCTATTCAATATGCACATAACAACAACAACAATAATAATTAAAAAAAGTGAATCTATTGGTCTGGTGCCTGCAGGAGCTCACAGTGCTGGAAGCTATCACTTCACTGAGATGCCTGCCTTATAATATATCAGCAGTAGTAGCATAACGTGTTAGCGTAATAGTATCACCAGCCATGCTCACTGCTATTACAAGAATCTTACTGCTTATCCAAAATTAAGAGGAAGTATGTCTGGCTTTGTAAAACATAGCTATGCTTACTGAAACTGATATAACCAACACTGCATTTTATTTCTGGAAAGTTTCTTTTAGTGTTATGGTATCAGATGTATTTATTATTTTTGTCTAAGTTTCAATGGATAATAATCCCAATCCAAAACATTACAGAGTATCCAGACATCTTCTAAAATTGCAGACTATTCTCCAGTGCCTGTGAAGTTTGTTTATTTCCCAGGCATACAGCTCGGGGAAAACAGTGGGAAGAGTGTATTGACTGCAGTGAGCTTTAAATAAAACTTCCATTTCTTGTCTTGATAGAGTAAACTAGGGCAATGCACATAGTAGAATAAAAAAAATACAGTCTTCTGTCCCCCTTGGGGGGTTTAAATTTAAACACAAAGCTGACTTCTGTGAAGTTTCTTCTGGTGTTTGTCCCAACTGATTCTGGGGGATGTTCGGGCTATTCTGATTGCTTTCAGCTTTCACTCAAGATGAAGGTGTTTATCTGAATGCTCCATGCATAATGTCAATATTTTAAGGAAGTGTTTTTAATACCTTAGGAGCAATGAAAGCTTTATTATAACACTATTCTTTTGTAAAATTTTGTTTAGATTTACAGAAAAAGGAAACCTAGAAGTGCTGCTTTTTACTATCCAAAGCAAAATGAGAGCCAACAATCAGAAAGTATATATGCCAAGGGAGGGCAAACTCATCTCTGACATTAACAAGGTAAACTGAGCCAGCTCTTCCTCTGTGTCTTGGGATTTTGTTGTTTTCTTTCAGTGTCTCTGCCAGCATACTGGGAGGAAACACACTTGCTATCTCCAACCTTGATGTGGGGGGATCCTAAAGGATGGGTGAGGTGGGGTGACCTTTTCTTATAGCTTGGACTTACTCATCTGAACCAAGTCCCTGAGTATCCTCAGCATCTGTAAGATCTTCTGCACTGGAAAAATGCTCAGTTGTTCTGGTTATGGATCCAGAAGCCTTGCTTTGCTCCTCTGTGTTCCTGGCTATTAAAGTTAATTGACAGAAAGCAGCAACAATATCTTGGTATTGTAGCCCTCTCCATTTGCTTCTCAGCCCCCATGCCTGCAGCGTAGGAGAGTGAAGGAAGCGCTGCAACCGATTGTGTGGGTTCCCTCTCCAGGTTTACGCAGCTCTTTTTTATGCTGGTGCAGCTGGTAGAACAGCAGCAGAGCTGACAAGCTCTCTCAAGGATAACAAACAACTTCAAACTGCGAGCTTTCCTCATTTGTGTTTGATCATGTTTGGCATTCCCTGAGCAGCTGTTGTGCATGTCTGTGGCCTTGGTCTGCGTCCTAGACAGCAGTAAACTGCCCAGCTCTCCTGTTTGCATTAGGCCCCTGTGCCTGTGAGTGCCTAAAATACTTGGGTTTCAGGCAGTTTCACATCTGTTAGGATTTAGGAGGATCCAGGGTAGTTTGTGTTTAATTGTGGGTATTTCTGTTGTTTGTAAGATCTGAAAGGTGATTAGCTGGCTTTCAACATGTTTCTAAGACTTTATTTTTATGATATTAATGTCATGCATGTGAATAACTTTAGGCTTTGGGGGAGAAAAGGACTTGGATGCAGCAAAAATAATCAAATTCTGCAGTTGTTTTCTTTTCCAAAGTGGATGTAATAAAGAACAAAAATTGTATGTTGATTTTAGAGGTGAGAGGGCATGAATCTCTTAATTCTCATTTCCTAAAGGAGAAAGATAGAATCCGTTTATTTGACAGTAACGCTCAGAATAATTTTTTTGAAATATACTCTCTTACACATACAAGCCAGGTGGTTTGCTTAGGCTTTCTTGTAGGCAAAAACCAAATGAACTTAAGAAAATGCATCGGAGATAAACAGGTCTTATACTCCTTGCTCAGAAAATGAATGAGTGAATTGAGAACAAATTTTAAGTCATGTGCTTATATTAGCAGACAAGGTGTAAGGCCAGACAATGCAAACCAAATTTATTGGCATATAAAAAAATAAGCCAGTTTGTGCAACTTGGCTGTAGTGACTTCAGTCCTGATTTCATGCAAAGAAGATGTGATTTATCAGAGTCCTCTAAGAATGTGTGTTTAGAAGATGTGTGTTTTTTCTCCGCGTCTTCAGGCCTGGGAAAGACTGGAAAAAGCTGAACATGAAAGAGAACTGGCACTGCGAAATGAGCTCATCAGACAGGAGAAACTGGAACAACTTGCGCGCAGATTTGATCGCAAGGCAGCTATGAGAGAAACTTGGCTGAGTGAAAATCAACGTCTTGTTTCTCAGGTGCTGCTTTCAGAAATTGTTTGTGTGAATAAAGTGATTCCCATGAGTAATTATAGGATACAGTTCTGGCAAGGAGAACATTTCCTCCTCTGTACCTCATATTTTACTGAATCTATGTATATTTATATTTATTGTATGTGTGCACAAATGTATATTTAGTGTGTATGTGTGTGTACTATATGTCTTAATATGTGTATGTACTAATGTCTTATCTTTAATGCATTTGGAGTATCACTCTCTTGAATCTATCAGTCTGTACTCGGGAGATACTGATGTGGAAATATCTGTCCACAGTGGAGATTTTCTTTATCTGAGTATTTTGGTTAATTTAGTGGAATTAGCCCAAGAATTAATTTTCTTTTTTGATATTAGAGATGACTTTAAAAAAAATCCAAAGCTCCAGCCTAATCCTGATGGCCATCATGATTCTATTCTGGTTATCAGAGGTATCTATGGTTTTATTGACTTTTACCTTGCAGCTGAGATGCCAGATTTGCTGACAAGTATGTTCTGCACAATCAGAATTCATGTTAGAGTTTGAGCAGGAGGGCTTTTCTCCTGAAGAAGTGTCTCTCTCTTTACAGGATAATTTTGGCTTTGACCTTCCAGCAGTAGAGGCCGCAACAAAGAAGCATGAGGCCATTGAAACAGACATTGCAGCATACGAAGAACGAGTCCAGGCCGTGGTTGCAGTTGCAAAGGAGCTTGAGACTGAAAATTACCATGATATCAAACGCATTACTGCGAGAAAGGACAATGTTATACGCCTATGGGAATATCTCCTGGAGCTGCTCAGGGCACGGAGACAGCGACTGGAGATGAATCTTGGCCTGCAAAAGATTTTCCAGGAAATGCTGTACATTATGGACTGGATGGATGAGATGAAGGTAGGTGTCAGCCATTTGAGAATGCAGACCAAATATTCTGCAGAGGTGTAGATGTCCTTTTTTGTAAATTTTTAAGATTCATTTTGACCCTCTGGTTTAATAGACAAATGCAGAAGTTCCGCATTCAAGAGCAGTGAACAAATTCATTGTATCTTGTGACAGATTTTTAAAAATAAAGATTAAAAACAAGTAAGGAAAAAGAACAAGTTTGCTCCTATAAAAATCTACTTTTTAGCTTCATGCCTGTCTCATAAGGGCCAGAGGCTTTGGTCACAGTGCTTGGATAAGGATGACGATTTTGGTGAAAGGGAATGAAATCATCTCTCTTCATCACAATTTACATGGGGAGCAAGTCACCTCTTCACCTCTGTGCTTTAAAAAGAATTAATTTCTTCCTGTCTATTCTCCTGGGATCTGGAAAGGGAAAGAGCCATGACTTTGTTCTTGTCCCCCAGCCAGCAGAACTTGGAAGCTGTTGGAGGAAAGAAAGATGTGTGTAGCTGAGTGGCAGCTTACAGTACCTGGGCTGAGTGCCTTTTATTGGTCCTGCTGAGCTAACTTAGCTTCTCATCATCCTAGACTTAAAACTGTATTAAAGAGCAGTCAAGTTCTTCATGGTTGCCAATGATTTGAAAAATACTGGCTCAAATCATATCAGCCATGTGTCCATATTTTTGAAATAGCTCTCCTTATGGGCCTGATGTTTCTCTGGACTTAAGTCCACATAACAACAGAGAACAGTGTAATGCCTGCAGTCAGTAAGAAACAAACAGCTTATGGCCTTCAGCACATTTTACTTGTCTTTTACATTTTGATCAGGTGCTTCTGCTGTCTCAAGACTATGGCAAACATTTGTTAGGAGTTGAAGACCTGTTGCAGAAACACGCTCTTGTGGAAGCTGACATTGCTATTCAGGCTGAAAGAGTGAGAGGGGTCAATGCATCTGCTCAGAAGTTTGCCACCGATGGAGAAGGTAATCAGCAGCCAACACATCCTTCTTTGTCTTAATTGCATGTGAGGTTGTCTATAAGCCTCATTAGTTCTGCAAGGCGTGGTAGGTTAAACTCAGCACCAGAATAAGAGAATCCAGCTTCACTTGTTCCTTCTTTACTCGCTGTGTCAATGATTAATTTTTCTAGGTACCTGCTCAAGAATTCACTGTGGCATTGTGCTTTGCATGGGATGTCACACTCCTAACCAGCAGCTGCTGTAACTTTACAGTAGTCACCATTAATTCCCCATTCTGTGTTTCTAATGCAAACAATACAAATTATTGGACCTAGTCTGATATTGTCCCAATTTATGCTAAATAAAAGCAATTCCACTAAACCAGTGTCATTAACTAGAGTAAATTATGTTCATTTTGTGCAGTTGTGTGTATGCAGCTGCTGTAAGTCTAGAGTAGTGAATTTTGTTTCACTGAAAACAGTCATAAATATCTTTCCTTTCAGTGTGGTTTTGTTTTGTCTTTATGCAAAGAAAAGTATTTTCTGGTCTGTACTACTGTATAGTGGAGCTTGAATAGTTAACACTCACTTTCAGAAGACTAACTATGAATTATTTTATGTAAACTTCGTAGATGGAACAATCAGAACTTAAGAACTCTGTGTGTACCACCCCAGCTGCAGAGACTAAAATTTATCAGTCCAACTTGTAATGTCCATTTTCTATCTGAACAGGTTACAAACCGTGTGACCCGCAGGTTATCAGGGACCGTGTTGCTCACATGGAGTTCTGTTACCAAGAGCTGTGCCAGCTCGCAGCTGAGCGCCGGGCCCGCTTGGAGGAGTCCCGGCGTCTCTGGAAATTCTTCTGGGAAATGGCTGAAGAAGAGGGTTGGATTAGGGAGAAGGAACAGATCCTGTCATCTGATGACTATGGGAAGGACCTAACCAGTGTTGTCCGTCTCTTGAGCAAACATAAGGCATTTGAAGATGAAATGAGTGGTCGTAGTGGCCACTTCCAGCAGGCGATAAAAGAAGGTGAAGACATGATTGCGGAGGAGCATTTTGGGTCTGAGAAAATCAGAGAAAGAATTAAGGATATCCGGGAGCAGTGGGCTAACTTGGAACAGTTATCTGCTATTCGGAAGAAGCGTCTGGAGGAAGCCTCTCTCCTTCACCAGTTCCAGGCTGATGCTGACGATATTGATGCATGGATGTTGGACATCCTCAAAATTGTCTCCAGCAATGATGTTGGTCATGATGAATATTCCACTCAGTCCTTGGTCAAGAAACACAAGGATGTGGCTGAAGAGATTGCGAGCTACCGGCCAACCATTGACACACTTCATGAGCAAGCAAAGGCTCTGCCACAGGAACATGCTGGATCTCCAGATGTGCAAGGCAGATTGTCTGGAATAGAGGAAAGATACAAAGAGGTTGCAGAGCTGACTAGGCTGCGTAAGCAGGCCTTGCAGGATACCCTTGCGCTTTATAAGATGTTCAGTGAGGCAGATGCTTGTGAGCTTTGGATTGACGAAAAGGAGAAGTGGCTGAATAACATGCAGATTCCAGAGAAGCTAGAGGATCTGGAAGTGATCCAGCACAGGTGAGAATGACTTTACGAGAAGGTTTGGGGAAGTTTTTTTTTTTAAACCAGCTGCCTTTCTCAGCTTGCTTATGGCTCAGATTCTCTAATGCCTGTGTGATTTTTTTTTTTTCTTTTTTTCCCCTGCTCCAGATTTGAAAGCTTAGAACCAGAAATGAACAATCAGGCATCCCGTGTTGCAGTAGTGAACCAAATTGCTAGACAGCTAATGCACAGCGGCCATCCAAGTGAGAAGGAGATCAAAGCACAACAAGATAAACTCAACACAAGGTAAGTGAAGGTCTTGTGCTCATGAATGTGACACTGGCTGAAAGAAGTGCAGTGGGGTCATTGGTGTTTCTTGTATGTGTTTTTTATGCTGTTAGCTGAAGTATCTTCAAGGTAGGCCTTTATAGCTGCAGAAGGAAAAAGCGCTGTGTCTTTCAAATATTTGATTAACAGATGTTTTGCTGTTGACTTCAATCAGGTCCTGAGTGTATCGGTACCTTCATTTGAGAGCTGGAAGTATACTGTAATGACTATTATGATAGAAAGGAAATCAATAGAATTTCATGTAAACTCACTCATTTTTTGGCTTCAAAATAAACCAAGAGAGCACATTTAGTGTGAAAATTAGATGTAACTAGCAATTTTTCACTTGAGGAAAAATGGTAATTTTAAGGAAAAATGGTACTTTTAAGGAGGCAATATTGCTGGTACTTGTCATGTTCTAATATATGCCATAGCTTTGTTAATGGTTGTTTTGATAGAACTATTGATGATATGGGAAAGACCGAAAAAAACATGAATAGTTAGGTTATTTAATGGTTTACCAAGCTAATGTGAGTGACTGCTCACTCAGGAATGTTGCCATATCCTTTTCCCTTATTATACACAAATCTCAATTTTTCTGTTTTTCTCTCCTCACAAATTTCAGATGGAGCCAGTTCAGAGAACTGGTAGATAGGAAGAAGGATGCTCTGCTTTCTGCCCTGAGTATCCAGAACTACCATCTTGAATGTAACGAAACCAAATCTTGGATCAGGGAAAAGACCAAAGTGATCGAATCCACACAAGATCTGGGTAATGATCTAGCTGGAGTGATGGCCCTGCAGAGGAAGTTGACAGGCATGGAACGTGACCTAGTAGCCATTGAAGCCAAGCTAAGCGACCTGCAAAAAGAGGCGGAAAAGTTGGAATCGGAGCATCCTGACCAAGCACAGGCTATCCTTTCACGGCTCGCAGAAATCAATGATGTATGGGAAGAAATGAAGGCCACCCTCAAGAACCGAGAAGAGTCCCTTGGAGAGGCAAGCAAACTGCAGCAGTTCCTGAGAGATCTGGATGACTTTCAGTCTTGGCTGTCCAGAACGCAGACTGCGATTGCATCCGAAGATATGCCAAACACACTGACAGAGGCTGAGAAGCTGCTCACTCAACATGAGAATATTAAGAATGAAATTGACAATTATGAGGAAGATTATCAGAAAATGAGGGACATGGGTGAGATGGTGACACAAGGGCAGACTGACGCTCAGTATATGTTCTTACGCCAGCGCCTACAAGCTTTGGACACTGGATGGAATGAGCTTCACAAAATGTGGGAGAACAGGCAAAATCTCCTTTCCCAGTCTCATGCCTACCAGCTATTTCTCAGAGATACCAAGCAAGCAGAAGCATTTCTTAATAACCAGGCAAGTGGTAAAGATATACCTTATTTCATTTCTACGGGTTGGCACCATGTACTCTTTGCAATTAACAAACAGGATCATTTGTCGGGAGAGCTACAAACAGATAAATTACCCTCTTTTAACCATAATTTGCTTTTTATATTTTACTTCTAACTGTTCTTGGGAGACATGCCTTTTCATAAGTGATGAATCTATTGTTGGAGCAGACAGAAAAGCCTGAGTGTGATACTTTTACTCTCTGATTTATGCTTTAATTACAGGAGTATGTTTTGGCACACACGGAAATGCCCACTACTTTGGAAGGAGCAGAAGCTGCTATTAAAAAACAGGAGGATTTCATGACCACGATGGATGCCAATGAGGAAAAGATCAATGCAGTTGTAGAGACTGGCAGGAGGCTAGTTAGTGATGGGAACATTAACTCTGATAAAATCCAGGAGAAAGTGGATTCTATTGATGACAGGTAAGGTCAGAAAGGTGGCAGAATGTATCTGTTCATACTTTAGTTCTGTTCTCCTTTTACCAGAATCCAAAGGCAAAGTAACATGTTAGGAAATGTCTGTTGGAGATTGTTTTCTTTGTCCTGTGGGAAAATAGGAACTGTAAGGTTTAAAAAATGTGCCGGGCTAATCTTAAATATCACCTCTTCCATTTTCTAGAGACTCACTAGGTAATGAGCTCACTACCCAGAATTTGGCAATATGAGTGTTACTATATAATTCTCGGAGTATTAACAGGCTTTATATTATGGTGGGAGCAGTAGCAGTTACCTATACCTGGTTACACAAGTCTTAGTTTCCGCTGCTACCTTGTAGCTAATTTAACTACAATAATGTATTCCTGTCCTTCCTCTGAGGAAGGAATGTGGCTCTTCAAGAGAGTAATTGGCATTGTATCTACCCTACCTGCTTGCCTTTGATCACCTTTCCCAACTTGTCTGGCCTTTCAGAAATCAGATTAGGAAGCATTGGTACAAATGTGCCTTTCATCCTAGAACAAGTCTTTTGCTTTGTCTCTTTAGCTGTGGCATGGATGCTATAGAACGTTAAGAGGTTATTTTTCTTTGAAAATCAAATGTTCAGTTTTGATGGCTGTGATTCATGGTTCTTTCTGCTTTTGGTTTGGATAATGGAGTCTTTCAAGGAGCTTTTCAATCATGAGTATCAGAACACAGCAGTTAGCTCATAAAGAACTTCTGTGTCAAATGTTACTGACGACCCTTTTATCAGACTTTGTCTCCAAGGCCAAACTGAACTGAAATGGTTCAGAAAACATGCCTTTCTTGTTTTGGTGAATGTGTCACACTGTGTATGCATCCACTTTAGCTGTGGCTCATGGCTTCAAGAAAGGTGGATATTCCTGTTCCCAGAGCCTGCGGAGGGCCTCTGAGCCCTCTGACAACCCAACCCTAAGGATACCTCATGTTTTCATTCTCTCTTTCACCAGCTTCATTCTCTTCAGATCCCAGAGAGAACCTGCAAAGCCTGGGAAGAGATTATATGAAAGCAGTCAAGGTGAAAGCTAGGAAATTAATTTTCCTTATTTACCGTCTGACTTTCAATGTCCTCTGCTATAAGTTTTCCCATCCACTTATGAAAACAGGAGGCCTTCATCCTGGACTTCTGGTCAGGTGTCTTCTTTCTGCAACTTCTGGAATATTAAAAGATAGCATCCAGGGATATAGTGGCAAACGGTCAGCTGCTTCTTGCAGTTCTTTCTGAGGTGGCTGGCATTGGAGACAGTTTCAGCCTCTGTCCTGTGTGCTCTGGAAAGAGGTTCTTGCTGCCCCAGCTGTGGTGCTCTGTTGACTGTTTCTCCCCAGTGCAGCTCCTCTTCTGTGTCCCCATTGTCCTGTGGCACCCCCAGGCTGTCCTGGCTGTGGGATGTGTGCTGGAGTTCCTACCCTGAATTGCAGGGAAGTCCTAGAGACTGTATGTTTTTAAGCCCACTTTTTTCCCCAACACATTTCCTCAATTCCAAAACTATTTATGCAGAGCACTGCAAAAACCATCCGGTGCACTGCTATTCAGGAAATCCGTGGGATTGCTCTGTGAGTCTGCAAGGCTGATAAGCCTCAAGAACAAAGCCTTGGGGCTGTATGTACTGGGAGTTGGTAGCAAAGGAAGCCTCTTTGGTTTTACAAAAAATGGCTCCCCTAACCAAGCTCCACCTGCATGTATAACAAAGGACCAAAACAAACAAGTACAAATATGTGCAGTGGCTCCATATTCTCATATGGAGTACTTTGCTAATCGTGTTTTTTACAGTCATGCTTTCAGGGTTTTCTAGATGAGACCCCACTGTCCGTTGGTAGAGAGGACAGACCCTGCCCTAAGATGGTTACCATCCGAATAGTCACGGTAGGCACCAGGCTAAGGAAGGAGAGGAGAGTGCAGAAGCAGAGAGGAGCTGTGCAAGAGGAGATAAACACTGCAGCACAATTTTTTTGTGCATTTCACAGGGAAGAATACCTGGGAATAAGGACATGGAGAACGGATGAGGGAAGAAGATGGATTGGAATAAAGCTACCACTAGCTAGGTTCTCCGGCTAGGACAGAAGCTGGTCTCCCCAGTGCAGCTGTCCCTGCTTTGGTGACTGCTGCTGCTGTTTCCCCAGCTGGAGGGGAAGCGTTTTCTCCTCCATTTTCTCTTGGAAGAGCGTAAGGGGACTGCCCTAGTCTGTGTTGCCTACACATGGCCTCTCTGATTCTGCAAATGAGATTCAGTTTAAAGACAGGGGCAGATCTGACTCAGATTGTGATCTAGGTCTGTTTTTCGTCAGCTTTTGTATTTGTGCAACTTTCTGCTTAACAGAGAACAGAAGTAATTTTTGTCTCCTGTTCTCCTCCAGGAGAGTGCCTGTTGTTTGCTGGAGCAACTAAAGTAGCTAAAACTTCCTAGCATATATCTTAGTATTTTTAGCAGGCAGTTGCATTCACACTACATGTAAGATTTATTATTCCCGCACAGGCTTTGAAACCCAGAGGCTTACAGTTAAACCACAAGAGATTTTGTCAGTTTTCAGCATTGTTAACATTCTCAGGGGCTGCTGGGGAGACAGCATGGGAGCATTGTGGCAAATTTTGGTGCCCTGCTCTTGGATTAGTTTGAGTCGGACACCTTGTGCGCTGAACAGATCTAATTTTCCTGTTTTAGATTTTTCATAATGTTGCCATAGAAGGAAGATGCCCCCATGTTTTAACTGGCTATGGTATATCCCCATCCCCTCTTTTGCCGTGTAGGTCTGGCTTAGCTGGGACATTTGGATCTGAGATTTCCTCTACAGTATACACATAGGGAACCCCATTTTAGTGCAGCCCTGATTGATGTTGCTGTGGTGTAAGTTGTATCTGGAATTATTTATGTTAACAGGTGGATACACTCTTGTAGTGTCTTGATAAAAATTTGTATGTGAAGGGTTCTGTTCTCCAGACAGTCTGCCTGTTTTTTCTACCTAAAGCCCTTCTGACTTAGTGGTAGCACAGGGTAGGGAAAGCTTTTTAGTGGTAGGGGTGGTTATACACGGAAAACTCGAAAATCTCTGTCATTGGAGCTTTTAAATAATTTAGGGAAACGTGAGCAAGGAATTAATAATGTTTAGATATAGTCAGTCTGGGGCAGCAGAACAGACTAAATTACTTTTTAAGGCCCTTTATTCCCATAAAAAATAAGGCCAATTTTATGATGAAAATACAGGAGTTCTGGTCTGTTCCAGCAGCATCCATTCTCAAAATGCTACTACCACATCCTCAAGTATCCAGTTTCAACCTTGTTACACTTCAGCCCTGTTCTGCTTCAGAGGATACTCATCTTTCAGTCTCACTCTAGGTCGTCTTGGACAACCAAACCACCTTTTACAGTTAAATAGCTCTAAGCACCAAAGATCATATTTGTTATGCTGAAGACAAAAAAAACCCAAAAACCAACCACCAAAAGAAGCTATCTCATCGTCTGTTTTTGATATCCCTGCATGGTTTCCCTTCAAAGTTCTTGAAGTCAGTGTTTCCAGCATTCTCAAGGAGATATTTTTGTTAGTTTTTAAAGTTTTTTCAACATAAGAACTTCTTTACTTACTCTTAACTCTATTCAAATAAGTGTAATGAAAATTCTCCTTTAATTTCACAACTTGCGTCCTCTCCAGAATACAAGTCTAGAATGTAATCTAGCCATAAATCTATTAAATCATCATGATAAAATCACCCAAGCAATTCCTTGCTTCATTTTAGCAACGTGAGTAATGCACTGTGTTTGCCTGGGCATATAAAAACCAGCCAGGAAAGACTGGAATCAAACCCAGTGATGTTGGCTATGTTACAGAGTTTTTTTTCCTAAGGCACAATTTGTGTGTCCTTTCCTTTGTGCTCTCTGAGATAACTCCTGGCAAAACTTCAGGATTACCTAGGCTTGGACTCCAGTCTCTTGCTTTGATGGTTACCTGTGTCTTCCTTGCCATCTGATCTGTAAATCCATTTTCTCAACCTACAGCTATATAGATGCTGTTGAGACAGAATTCGTAGTCCTGCAAAGGGTTTTCTCCTGTTCCTCTGCTTGGGACCTTTTGCTTTTATGTAAAATATATCCCTAAGTATTCCTTGTGTTTCTGAAGTCACTAGATTCATGCCAGAGGACTTTCTCTGGTAACTTGCTGTAGATCAGGAAAAATGGTGTCTTTATCCATTTGTTGTTCTGGAATGTCATGAGTCTCTGGAGGTTTCTGCTGACATGGGTTTATTTAGGTATTGCCAGTATGTGCCGAGATCATCTTCTCTCTCCTTGTTTATCTTGGGTTATTACAAAGGACAGCAATATTTCACTTCAAGACCCTGTGTTGCGAAATATGAACAAATCTAACACAATGAGCTGAAAATAAAAATTACCTTCTTTACTCTGCCTCCACCATCTGAATCGCATGATAAATAATGAAAGTACTGAAAGAGAGGAATAACTATTCCAAATTCAGCATTAATTAAGAACATGTTCAGAGGTACCTTGGGAATCAGCTCTTCAGGCACCATGTCCATTTGAAGAACCCACAAGACCTTTGGGGCTGCCAGCATGACTCATCCTTCATGGGGCAAACAGTTAGGAATTAAAAATAGGGCTTCTAGACTAGCCTTCTCTTTTCTTCTTTCTACTCTTAAACACTGCAAAACATGTTTCAGTGTGCATAAAGCTTCCATTTGCAGAAACACACGGGTGTGTCATGTGTTTCTTGTTAAATACAGCATTTGGAAGGTTAGAGAAACCACTCCAGCTTTGTTCACGAGAAGGAGGTGCTGAGCTGTAGCAAAGGTATATTGTAAAGAGCATCACAGCAAGCACACACTTTACAAGAGCCACAAAACATGCAATCTTATTGTTGCAATTTTGCAGGTAGTTTTCTCATGTTTTTTTGGCAAATAGTCTGAACTTCCGTGTCATCTTGAAATGAGTGGGCCAAATTCTGTACATAGCACTTGTGAAACCCTGCTGAATTCAGAATTTTCCCTATTTAACTAGTCACAAAACAACTGGATGCTGAACTTCAGTAAGCACATTAAATAACACATGCGTATCTAAGTTTCAAAAATGTCCTTTGTTTGAAAGGCAGTAAAAGACACACACCACATACTTACTCAATACGTGTATCCCAAAGAGGCTACAGAAACAACTGAATGCCAGTTTTGCATGAAATGCCTATTTCAAGGTTGCTCTTTTCTCTGCTGTTATTTTTTTCACTAGACATAAGAAGAACCGTGAAGCAGCCAGTGAACTTCTGATGAGACTGAAAGATAACAGGGATCTTCAAAAGTTTCTTCAGGATTGTCAAGAGGTAAATTACATCCTTTCATTTTTATTGCTAAAAACTGCATCCTGCAGAAGAGCATTCTTCTTTTATGAGGACTGGGAATACTCAGCATTTTGCAGTCAAGTTGTCTAGTAGCATTTAGTGTGGAGTAAACAATTCAAACAAAGCCTTGCCCAAAACCCTGCAAAAATTAATCTGTTTGTTTGTGTTTTTTTCTCATGAACTCAATTTCCTTTTGTCATTTAAGCTAAAAACAGAGAAAATTGCCAGCAGCAGTGAAGACGTTCTGCTGTGGTATAAATTAATCATGTGGAATCTGGTGGGATTAGCACTGAAATAATTAAGAATTTTATCTACATCTGTATATGTGTCCTGGTGGAAAAGATTTCAAGTGATTTCTATGAAACATTGGTCAGAAGAATAGGAAGGTAGGAGTAAGAGGGAAGCAGGATTAAACTGGATCATTTTTAATGTGTTATTTATCTGATAGTCTGCATGTATTTAAAATTGTTAAGTACTATAAGATTTTTTAAAAGAAATAATTTCAAGATTTTCTAATTACTTCCATGGGCTGTTTACTCTGAAGGCAACATTTTAAAGTTAGGAATAATCTTGTTCCTAGCATGAGGAATTAATCAAGTAATATTCAGGTTATTTCATGCAGCACTGACAGATATTACAGAGCCTTGCCTGTAACATGCATGAAAAACTAGCTGTCCTTATCTGAAGCCTGCAAAGAACTGACTATGACAAAGCTGTGTTTTCAAATTCAAGAGTCAGTACATTAGCTGCACATCTGAGACAACTACAAGAGACTGGAAGTCATGGCAGTGTATCTGAATGGAATTGCCCCACAGCTGAGATTTCATACAAGAAATAAACAAAATGATGATCATGAACTGGGCAAATGCTGTTTACTGCTTGGTTGCCTAGGTGCAGTCTCTTCCTGCATTGCATAAGCTAACCATGAACTTGGCTTAAATTGCTCCTTCCTTCGTAGTAAAAACATGACAGACTAGCAAAAATTCTGCTGTTATTAGCAGCAGCGCCTTCCTTCCTCTGTAACATCTCTAGTACAAAACTCCCTTGGCTCTTGGAGCTCTTCTAGCCTCTGTGTCAGTGTAGTTGTGTTCCCTAGGATCTGTGTTTTCCCCTGTATCACTGAAGGAAAAATTAAATGTAAAAGCTCTAGTGTCTGGCTGCCTGAATGCCTTTCCTCTCGGTTGTTTCTCTCCAGCCACCAAAGCACAGATCTCTTGACTGTGGGGTTCAAAGACAGAACTTACAATACCCAAATGTTACAAATTTCTCCAATCCTTTTTGAGAGGACGTTAGCATTGGCAACAATTGAATGGTTGTTTTCTGAGAAGGCAGCCATAATGAGGCATAGAATTTACATTAGCGTGGTTACAGAGTACCTGCTGATACCTGCGTTGGGCTGGAGGGATGTGTGATGGAGCACCACTGTTCTGCGGGGTGGAAGGGGGAGCCAATGGAATACCTCCCCATTGGCTTGTTCGTTGGCGCTGACCATGAAACTCAGAATTGTTAGAAAACAGTTTTGAACCAGTCTCCGTTTCACTTGGCAGTGAGCCTTCGGCCTTCCTGCCTGCCACCTTAGGGATGGTTTCCCACCCGCCTGTAGCTTGAGGAAAGGAAGAGTGTTTTCTGCAGTGTGCTCCTTCCCCAGGGCAGCTGCATCCATCATCGGTCACTTGTTGCCGGAGCGTTATCACGCACGCAGCCTCCTGCCTCTCGCTCCTTCCTGCCTCTGACTCACTGATGAGGCAGGGAGCAGGGTCAGTGCCGCTTGAGGAGGCGGCAGGATAATGCTTATGACAGCAGCTCGGCAGTGAAAAACCTTTCCTCCAGGTCACAGGCGAGGGAAAACATAGCAGATTTTCCTGTTGTTAGTAGTCAGATATGCTGTCACAGGTTAATCCTGGGGTGTTGCTTTCGTTGTCTTGTTTCTTACATTCGTAAATATGAATGTGTTAAATAAATCTGAAAGAATGAAATAAAGAGTGACAGCAGAAAATCCTGAGACGAAGAGCTGTGATAAATTTTGCCATTTAGTTTTCTTTGACTTCCAGCTCTTTCACAGCTCACCTTAGAAGAGATTAAAGCTGATCTTCCCAGTAAGTGCTTAGAAATTCCAGCACTGTCTGGACTAATTTCTCTAGGGATGCCAGAGTGAAAGCATTTGGCGAGACTCTGCACGTCAGAAGTTTTCTGCCTGTTCATGGAGTGTGCCGGCAGGTTTTGTCATGCAGCGCAGATGTCTGTGAGCCTTACGCCACAAGATAGGCTGTGTCGACTTGGGTATTTGCAGTGTCTGGGAAGTGCAGTAGCAGTCGGTGCTCTTTCACCTTCCCTTGTTGTTCTGCCAGATTCATAAGGGGTTTGTCTCTCTGTTTCCCTTAGTTCATGCCTGGTTTTCGTTCCAGAGTGTTACAGCCTTCTGGGAACTGATAGCAGAAACAAACTTTTGTGGTATAGGTGCAAAGGATGGGAGGCAGCCTTATAGCCAACGCATCTGGTATTAACAACTAACGCATGGTTTCCTGGAGAAATAAATACTCCAAGCACTAATCTGAGGCATGGTTTTAGGGAATTATTGTCTTATTTTTTACATCTACCTTTACTCTGAAGGTACTGACTGTAGTGGTTGCACAAAGCAGGTTGTAATAGTCACCCCTTAAATGCTTTATTTGCACTTCTGTGTTATCAGAAGGAACATAACAGCATTGTGAGAGTCAGAAATGAGGGATTTGTCCTGACAGCTACTGGCTGTGTACCACGTACCATCAGTGTCTGGTTCACCCTGGCTGTTCATATGGACGATACTGCATTTCCTTGGGAAGCACTTTGAAATCCTCAGGAGATCTGGTGCTGTGGCTGAGTAAAAGCAAACAGTGAAAGACAAGCAGTGCAATTTGCAGAGTACAGCAGCTGTCTCCTACCCAGAAAGGCAGGCGCAAACCCCCTAATTTCAAGTTGTACATCAGTCTTTACTGTAGCCTTTGTAGCTCTGTTAAGCAGCACAGTAACCTTAAGCAGCGATAACTAAACCTTGCTGCTTACTGAAGGTTTTCATTTACCTGAGCACTTTTCTCTTTAGACTTGATAGTGAGATCAGATGGGGAGTTTCTGTGATTGCTCTGAGAAGTTTTCCTTTTTTGTGGAGTTTAACAGTGCCTTTAAAGGACCATTTAAAAAAAACTTGTCAATCCTGACTGAATTAGTTGTTCTGTATCCTGAGCACATGGTGGAGAATTGGCCAGTCTCTGGCATTGGCTAACCTGTGCTCTGTTACTCGTCTTGTCAAGGTGCTTCTTTGGCAGGATGACGTGCATCGCTGAAGTGGCATTCTAGAAACAAAGCTTAGATTTGATTTGACATTTTCCGCTTGAGTAGGAGACTCTAAATATGCAGAAAAAGAATCTTTCAAATTCTATAAATGTTCCTATGAATGCGGTTTTTATCCACACCTAAGGGATAGATAAAGCAGTCAGACTCACCCTACGAGGAAATTTGATGTTGGCTTCTATGGTAATTCTCATATTCCAGTTTTACTTGACAAATAAGCTATTTATTAAAGTATTGATTTTCTCCAGTGTTGATCTGGAGATTGTTCTCAATGTCTTTTTATTTGCAGAAAATCAGAACTAAATCATTCTTGTGTTTCATATAGTGGGAAAAGGCAAGTCTTTTGAATACCAAAATCTAACTGGAGATGAGACAAATAAATTTATGTAAACTTGTATTGAGAAAAGACTATGGGGAAAAGTACAAATGTGATGCGAATGAATGGTACAAAACCATCTTTATTCTGAAGACCTTTGATGCCAGTAGAAATACAGAATTTCTCATTCAGCATTTGTCTGAAAAAATTACCTTGGGGCTCTGTTTAAATTCTGGAGACTGCCTTTTGTGTGCCCCTACATTAGCATGTATGTCTGTGATGGCCTCAGGAAATCAGTGAGGACCACAGGGGTGTGGTGATGACATTCAAGTCCCAGTCCTGAGTAGCATATTGAGTAATGTTGCAAGGGAAAAGCAGTATGAAGATAGACTGTGGCCAGTAAGTAGGACGCGTGGCCCTGTTTCTCTTGCTGTTGAACTGGGCAAGACCTGTGTGTTTGATTTTGCTCATCCCAGAGTTGATTCCTTTCTGCTTGAGTCATGGGTTATTTATATATTGGAGATGGATGTTTAAATTTAATTGTTAAAGAGATGGATCCTTGACTGAACCCTGAGTAAAAACACACAACTCTTTTGTAGAGGCGCTTCTTTATCCTTGATCTGGAAGCATTTTGATACTTGCAATTATTTCCCAGCTTCCATGTTGTAATGAACACCTGTGTGTTTTCCTCTTCAGCTCTCACTCTGGATCAATGAAAAGATGCTTACAGCCCAGGATATGTCCTATGATGAAGCAAGGAACCTGCACAGCAAGTGGCTGAAGCATCAGGCATTTATGGCGGAACTTGCATCCAACAAAGAATGGCTGGAGAAGATTGAAAAGGTAACAAAAGAAATCTGAAAAATGCCCTCATCTTTGTTGAAGATGATTATGCACAGAGATGGGATTTGTTGCTCTACAGAATTGGTTCTTGAATCATCTCTCCAAATAGGGCAAGCGTCTTACTGCATTGTGTCTCTGTCTAACCCATTTTATTCCTCTTTGATGTTATATGTTTTTTATCTAAGACATTCTCACAGAATAGTCATTGGCTAAGTTGCCAATTTAATGTTTGTCTAGTCATCTGTTAGGAGGAAGGCATAACCTCATTTTCATACCCAAAGGGTAAAAGGCACAAATGTTGTGTTTTGAGCTAAGAAAGTAGAAGTACTTCCTGGGAAATAACTGAATGTAGGCGAATAAATGAATTTAGTCTCCCATGCTGCTGTGCTGGTTTTCATTCATTCAGGACTGTAATCAGGCTGCCTTTCCCATACAAAATTGGCACATGAGGTAAAGTATAGACAGTTTTGTGATGAATTAAGATTCACAGCTCTGTATCAAGTTACTTTGAAAGCTTTAATATGCTGTGATGAGCTGTATTTCTCCCCCCCCCTATTTCTCATGTGCAGCACTGGAACACTAAGGAGGTCTCGTCTTTAGCTCTGACAGTGTGTTTCTGTTCAGTGTAAGCTTAATTGCTTATTTCCTCTCCCACTTTGGCACTCTGTATCCCATTAGAGGCTTTTCAGTGATCTGCAAATAGCAATACCCTTTAATGGTGTAATTAGAACACTTGCTCTTAGTACTGGAAGTACTTTTTTACTGATGCTAATACATCCTCACCCTTGGCCTCTGAAAAATCAGATTGCAGCCAAGTACCAAAGTTGTGTGTGGAGCCACAGCTGATGATAACTGTATTAATGTTATTACTGGTCACAGCTATTAAGTGTAATGGGTTGTGAGTAGTGTTCACATCTGAAAAGGTTTTGTCCCTTGTCGGCACCACCCAGGTGCAGGGGTAGAAGTATAATTAGAAGAAAGTATTTCCAAAACTAATACAGCCTTTGTAAGGACAAAAAGATACCTTAGGTCCAAGTGCTCTGCTGGTGCTAGGTACAGGGTTTCTGCTTCCCAGGGAAGATTATTCCTCTCTGATATTAGCTTAGACCCATGGTAATAGCTATAAACCATCGACACAATCCTCTTCAGTTGCACAGGTCAGTTTTGATGGCATAAGCTCCCTCTCCCAGCATTGTGCTGGATCCTCATTACTCTCCTGGTGAGTCGGCCCACAGAAGCTGGACATACGGCTTGTTCAGCTGCAGCTCCTTTGTCCACTGTCACACAGGTGGCACGAGGCAGCCTGCTCGGCTCCCGTCTGTGCTGTGTCCCCAGGAGCTCCCACGAAGGAACATGTGTAATGGGGAAGAGAAAGGAGGCATTGCTTGATCTTCCTGTTGCCAAGAAACCCTCTTCCTGGCAATGGAAGGACCTGGGAACCGATATTCTGGAAGGAATCACTGGATAATTGGAGATAGAAAATGAGTGATTGATGCTGCCAGCAGATGAGGGAACCTAAGTGCCTACTAATCAGAATAATTAATGTAACGGTCTGTGAGTGCTCCCAAGAAGGTACCATTTTGTTACTGTTTGCTTTGCAGGAGGGAATGCAGCTCATTGCAGAAAAACCAGAGACTGAAGCTGTAGTGAAAGAAAAGCTGACAGGTCTCCATCAAATGTGGGAAGAGCTTGAATCCACTACCCAGACCAAGGCTCAGCGTCTCTTTGATGCAAACAAGGCGGAGCTTTTTACCCAGAGCTGTGCTGATTTGGATAAGTGGTTGAATGGTTTGGAGAGTCAAATTCAGTCGGATGACTACGGAAAAGATCTCACCAGTGTCAACATACTGTTGAAGAAGCAGCAGGTAAACCGAGCACAGGTTGCAGAGTGGGCAGACAGCAGATATCTGCACTCAAAGGAACAGACGGGGGATCCTTTCCGTTTAGAAAAGAATTTATTTGCTTTTCTTTCTTCTTGTTGTTTCATATGCCTTTAGGAAGAAGTAGAAATACACCCAGAAACAAATCAGCCGTAAATTTCTTGATACAGTCTCTAGCTCATATCCCTTCCTTCCCCACATTAATATCTGTATTCTGTCTCCCTCTGTAGTCCTCCCATTGCCGGTCATTCCCTGCTGTAAAGAGAGCAAGGACAGCAGGGAGCAGTGAAGCTCTTGAGTGCAGCTAGCTGTGCTCCAGGGTTGTTCGGGTAACTTCTGAACATCTGATAGAAGAGGTTCAGCTTTGTCATTGGCCAGATTCACCGTTTGCACAAGCAGGTGTAACTGAGGGATATCAGCAGGTGACTGCAGTTGTGAATCTTTGTTTAAGCCTTGTTCCTTACAATATGAATACTACAGTAATTATTAACATGATAAATTCTCACTGACCAGCATCTCTTCTTCCTTCTGAAGCTGTTGATGTACCCTAGTTGTATCAATTGCTTTTACCCCAGTTTTCAGGACCTTTTTGCCATGTTTTTGTTTAGATGCTAGAGAACCAAATGGATGTTCGTAAGAAGGAGATAGAGGAGCTTCAAAGCCAGGCACGGGCTTTAAGTCAAGAGGGGAAGAGTACAGATGAAGTAGATGGCAAGCGCCTTACTGTAGAAAAGAAGTTTTTGGAGTTGCTGGAACCTTTGAATGAAAGAAAGGCAAACCTGCTGGCCTCCAAAGAGATCCACCAGTTCAACCGGGATGTGGAAGATGAAATTGTGAGTATAAAAGAAGTCCTATTCCTCAAACAATAGGAAAATGTCACACTTGTTGCAGAGCTGTCACATGAAGAAACCTTTCAATCACATCTCTCAGTAGCATGTTTGAGTAGTGCTTCTTTTTTGCATCTTGTGTGTACCAGCCTCTGCTGCCCTGACTCTGTCTGGGGTTGTTTGAAATAATAGGTGTTCTTTTTGCTTTCAGTTGTGGGTCGGAGAGAGGATGCCTATAGCTACATCTACTGATCATGGACACAACCTCCAGACTGTGCAGCTACTAATAAAGAAAAACCAGGTAATTAGGTGCTGTTAGAGCTCCATACCTGTTATTTTTCCTTAGTGCTGACTCATTCAGGAAGGAATGGCAGGGGGTAAAATTAGGGGTGCTTCAGTGGTGTGACCTCCAGGTCATGACGTGTTCCAGGATGCTCAGGGACAGCGCAGTCCCAGTTTGTCTCCATGAGCTGATGGCATGTGTTTTGCTACCCCTCAAGAGATGACACCGCTGGCTGGCATTTCTTTTTTGTTTGATGCAGTGTCTCATCAGTCTGCTTTTCTCTCATGCAGACCCTTCAGAAAGAAATCCAGGGACATCAGCCTCGTATCGATGACATTTTTGAGAGGAGTCAAAACATCATCACAGAGAGTAGCCCTAATGCTGAAGCCATTCAGCAGAGACTTGCAGACTTGCAGCAGCTGTGGAACCTCCTGATCGAGGAGACAGAGAAACGCCACAAGCGCCTGGAGGAGTCTCACAGAGCACAGCAGTATTACTTTGATGCTGCTGAGGCAGAGGCCTGGATGAGCGAGCAGGAGCTCTACATGATGTCAGAAGAGAAAGCCAAGGTGAGCAGCTCCACAGCGACACTAATTTGGTTTTAATTGCTTAGCTAGAGGGGGACAGGTGACATAATTTAATATGTCACTAATGTAATGGTAACATAAACAAATCTAATTCCCTTGTGAAACCTCAAGTGGTCATCTCTTTTTTTATCTGTTATAACATCCCTGATAGTGTGGAGGATAGGCCTTGCTGTACCAAGTCAGTGAAACATCCTCAGACTGTGGATGGCAACTGTGTGCCTTCCTCTGTTGTAAGGTCAGAGTTACCAATACAGTCCAGTTACATAAAGTTTTCTGTTAGTTTTGAATCACTGGGAACAGCACGATGCACCTCGCTGTGAAACAGGCCCAATGGTCACTCAGTTGGTACCATTAGTCATCAGCTTTTACACCCAGTGAAGTGAAATTAGAACAGCATCAGACCATACCAAGGAGAGTGAACTTCTGTTTTTCAAGGAAGTGTTAAGAGTGCTGTATCTTATTTGTTATTTACGTTAAATATACTGTGTTCATCATCCTGATAAAATAAAACTCAGCTTTGTATCAGTATAACACATTCCATGGGTGTTGTCTTCAGTTAAAAAGGATTTATTTTCTTTTTTTATAGCTAAGCAATGCAAATAAAAGGGAATATTAATGTGAATAGTACATCACAAAAAATATTTTAATGAAGAGCTTATTGGCAATCCCAGTTAATACTGAGAGTTGGGGGTTGTTTTTTTTAATCATAACAATGCATAGAAAGTTTTGGTCGGAATTTCTCCAGGCGCTTTGGTGGAGAATCCTTTGGTATGGACTCCATAGGATTTATTTTCTTTGACGCAGGCTGTCATTGAAAAGCCTGACAAGTGATTTGCCTAAAACTGTTCCGTTTTTCTGAGCCCTGCACAATCACCAGTGTTGTGTAAATACACAAAGAGCTTCATAGAAGAGGAAATTCAACATGCTCAACGCACAGCTTATGTAATTTTGTTTTGCACCCCAGAGGGGTTGTAGCATTTGGTCTTTCGTTTGTTATTTTGCCTTCTGTGGGTACCATTTGCTGTGAACTCAACTGTTAATATACCATTGTCAGAGCAACTTGTCTTCAAGCTGTTACTTGTAAGCAGTTCTTGATAGATCTTCCTGGCTACCACTTTTTGCTTGCACATTTTTTGCTTGAACTTGCTGTGTGATGTCTTTCTCTGGAGTGGGGGACTTGACTGTCACTTTCTGTCACCATTACAGGATGAGCAGAGTGCGGTGTCCATGCTGAAGAAACACCAGATTTTGGAACAAGCTGTAGAAGATTATGCTGAAACTGTGCACCAGCTTTCAAAGACCAGCAGAACTTTGGTGGCAGATAATCACCCAGAGAGGTATTAACTACCATTTTTAATTGGATTTTGTGTTCTTTTAGTAGTTCAGTCACTTCATTGGGTCGTTCTGATACACAAAGGCTACAGGAAGGAGTAAGTAGCTCAGAAGAGTGTGCAGAGGAAGAGGAGTTCAGGCTCACTCAGTTCAAGATGCTTGTTGACAGGGTCAGTATGTACAGCTGCTGATTTCTGGATAGTACTGGACACCTTCAATAAATGTCTATTTTATCCTTTATACAGGCTGGCGGGGTTGGGTCTGCCAGCACTGCTGAACCTTACGGAGATATAGCAATCCTGAGAGACAAGGGTCCATATTTACTCTTTCAGACAACTTTTATATTAGGCCCATAGGGTCATGGTCATTTATCCTTCTGTCTATAGGGCAGTGCTCCCCAAGATCTGCCTCCTCTCTTTGAGATTCCAATAGAATCAGACTGTAATCTGATGCTTTAAACGTGGATACATTAACATCTCAATTTTGGTAGATTTATCTCAGCTTTCATAAATGGCTTTCCCTGTGGACGAGTTCAGGGACCTTAAGAACTGTTTTGCTGTAAGAGCTGCAGCTAAGCAAACAGAATTCTCTGTTGGCTTTGACTGCAAGGCTGATTTGACTATGAGGCTGATGTGTTTAACTGCTCTGCCTTCACAAATAGGAAGCTAGAACTATCTTAGGAAAGACACTGCCTCTGGTGGAAGATTGTTATTTAACTTGAAAGCACTCTCTTGGGGTCATGATAGCTTCTGATAAGAGTGGATTTCTTGGCTGAGCTGGGTACTGCAATAACATAATCAACTTTACAGGGTAGAGGGAAGGCAATTTGACAGGGCTATATGGCTCAGACAAAATATAGACAAAAGATATCGCAAGTAGAAATATCAATCAATTCTGGAAGTGCTGAGCTTTAGGGAGTAAGAAACCCATGAGTACTTCTGAACTTTGAAGCTGAGTTTAAATGAAAATGAAATGCTACTTGCCTCAACAGCTCAGATCCTGCCTGTAGCTTTGGGAGAAGGCCCTGTGGTCAAACAAACAGGGAGCTTGGTTCCCAGCTTCACTCTTTAAAGCCAGGGGGTTTATGTGTTCAGGGCAGAGAGGTTTTCCAGCTAGTGCAGTCAGCTGTGCCAGCAGAGGATTGGTCCAGCGTGTCCGAGTCAAATTTGTGCATGCAGCAGACATACGTTCTGTGGATTAAATACGCCAAGAATTATTTTTATTCCTTTCTTTTTTCCCATTTTATTATTTGTAAAAGACAATGAAGACTCAATACTCTCTGCTTTTTTAGTGAGCGTATCAGCATGCGCCAGTCCAAAGTGGATAAGCTGTATGCAGGCCTGAAGGATCTGGCTGAAGAGAGACGGGGCAAACTGGATGAGAGACACAGGCTGTTCCAGCTTAACCGTGAGGTGGATGACCTGGAGCAATGGATTGCTGAAAGGGAGGTGGTGGCAGGATCCCACGAGCTGGGACAGGATTACGAACATGTGACAGTAAGTTCTTGGGACATAGCTGCAGGTTGACCTTCCTTTTGTGGATGCTGCATACAGCAGATGGTTAATATAAATGGGTGGTGGGCTTGGTTGGTTTGCTGGGACCAGTTTGTAATTACAGCGCTGCATGAGTCTGTTTCTCTGCATTTCAGATGCTTCAGGAGCGATTCCGAGAATTTGCCCGAGACACTGGCAACATTGGACAGGAGCGTGTTGATACCGTTAACCACATGGCAGACGAACTCATCAACTCTGGACATTCAGATGCTGCGACAATTGCAGAGTGGAAGGATGGACTCAATGAGGCCTGGGCTGACCTCTTGGAGCTCATTGACACAAGAACACAAATTCTAGCAGCCTCTTATGAACTGCACAAATTTTACCACGATGCCAAGGAGATCTTGGGACGTATTCAAGACAAACATAAGAAACTGCCAGAAGAGCTTGGTAGAGACCAAAACACCGTGGAAACGCTACAGAGAATGCACACAACATTTGAGCATGATATCCAGGCACTCGGCACTCAGGTGTGTAGCAAGCGAATGGTGCAGTCTATGGGTTTAGGAACCTGAGCTGCAGAGTTCTGCTGTGGCTCTTGGCCCCTTTGTGGCTGGGAGACAGTATGCTGCCAGCTGCTTTCCAAGTGTGTTTCTGTGGGAATAACTTCACTTGCATCATTCTCTTATCTGTCTTTCTGCTTCTGTGTCACTGCATTACGTTAGTTTATCTAAAATAGAAATCCATAAGTATACAGATTTCTGAATATGTAGGTAATTGCTGAAGGTTATTCCATTTCCTATCTCTGGTTGAAGAAGAGACCATAAAGGCAGAGAGTTTCTGTATTGATTTAAAGTAAAGCAAAAAGCTGTGATATCTCCTGACAGTCTTAGCCTGCTACATGTGTAGGAGTAGAGAGCGGATGGAGAGGTGTGAGGGTAACGTGCTTTAGCCCCTCAGAGAATCTTGCTCTGATTACCTCAAGCAGCAGCACCAGCAGTAGACTGTGTGGCTGATGCGGTTGAAAAATAGCTCACAATCAAAGAAAAAAAGGTTAATTTGACTTAGCATATTGTCTCTTTAGTCAAGCTCTGAAAGACACTGAACAGATACTAAATCTGTAAAGAATTTTTGATGTACCAGAGGTAATATGAAATACAGGTTTTGGATTTTTCTGTCCTTAACATTGTTCTTGGGTGTCATATTAATTGCACGGGAAGTCACCTTAGATTTGCTGGCTCCTTATGCCATGTTTACCTTGGTGAACGCAAGACACAGCTATCCTGTCCCATGGAAGAACTGATATTCTGAAGGATTCTTGGAGGACAGGGGATGTGTAAGCCTGTGGTTTGGGTTTTTGTTGTTTTGGGGTTTGGTTTTTGTTTGGTTTGGTTTTTGTTAGGTTTTGCTGTTTTTTTAAACCATCAAAAAGCATCTGCCAAGCCCTCTTCTGCCAGGCACTTCTTATTTTTCCTTTCTGAGAGGCAAAGGATGTCTGTAGACCTACATAGAGGCCTTCTGACTTGGTTATGAATCTGGGCATTCTGACTTAAATATTACTTTTTATGATGCTTCCTAACAGCAGTCTGAAGAGATTTAAAATATATGGTCCAGGTTAAGATTTTTATCAGCCAAAGCAGCCAAACTTGATCTAATTCTGAATCTTTTGAAGCCAAGGTATGTTAAATAGAGGGTGGCTCCCATTCATACAGCACACAGGGGATTCTAAACCAAAAAACAACGTTCAGCTGCCAGAATGAGAATTCCGGAAGAGAACAAGTTGCTTAAGGAACGGAGGAATTATGACTGTCTGCATTTATCCCAGTAGGAAGTAAAGATGGCTTTTATGGCCAAGCTGCCTGCCAATTCTTGATTTTGTTGCAATTTGAATAGCTGTTTACACTTGAATAAAGGGGATATAGCAGCCATTTGATTTTCCAAGTGTTTTACTTTCAGAACCTGTAGATTTTATACATAAAATGGGAAATATTCAAAAGACGCCAATCCCAGTCTCTCAAAAAGGTAATTATAATCAAAGCTTACATGAAGGGATACATAATCATAATTCAGAGCTGTGGTGGAAGCACTTAGGATAGTTTTCAGGTGAAACAGCTAGAGCACAGAGATGGATCATTATGGCAGTGCCTGTAGCTAGAACACTGTTTAATTTGGTGTTCAAACATTTCTTTAAAAAAAAACCAAACATAAAATTATTAGAAAAGAACTAACACAATGATTCCTGGCTTGAAAGTGTGCAAAACAGTCAAGAAATAGCATTTGATGTCCCAAAACAGTGTTTGAAAAGAGATTTCTGATAGTAGAAAGATCTTTGAATTCACAAATTTTCTTGTGTTTGAAGCCATTATCTACATTTTTGAAAAAACTCTGTCATTAAAATACATTTTCCATACTCTGACAGAGTAGTGGCTTTGATACAGGAGTTTCTGACTGACAGTGGAAATTTGATTATGAAAATGGTCCTCATGTGCCCTGGCATGTAACGGTCACTTCTGGTTGGCACCCAGTTTTACAGGAGGTTTAGACAGTGGCAAATCTTTGTCCTTTTGGGGGCCTCTTGACCCTAAAGTCTTCTCTAAGAAATATTCTCAGCAGGTTATACTGACTTAATAATAGAACAAACATTTTTGGTATCACCAGACCAAATATATTTGCAGTGACTTTAGAAAGCCACTCAAATGATGAATTAACAACAAAAATTTCCTCAATTTGTGAGTCAGAAGTATCCAAATGCTGATGCATTTCTCTCTTACAAAACCACACCAGGTGAGGCAGCTGCAGGAGGATGCTGCACGCCTTCAGGCAGCCTATGCTGGAGACAAGGCTGATGACATCCAGAAGAGGGAAAATGAGGTTCTGGAAGCATGGAAGGCACTACTGGATGCCTGCGAGGGCCGCAGGGTTAGGCTGGTGGATACAGGAGACAAATTCCGTTTCTTCAGCATGGTTCGTGATCTCATGCTTTGGATGGAAGATGTTATCCGACAGATAGAAGCCCAAGAAAAGCCAAGGTAACTTGAAGTATTTCTTCTCAATCAGAAGATAAGGCTGCAGGTCCATTGAGGAAAAGACTCAGTATCTCTGAGCCAGAAATGCAGAGAGAGGCTGGCAAAATCTGATGGTGGTGTAGCAGCTTGCTTTTGTGTACTGCTGCCAGCAGAGGCTGGGGGCTACTGAAGTAATTGCAATATAAAACTGTGTTCAAAGAGATTAAGTCCCACACATTTGTTTATTTGATCTGATTCAGACCAAAATGGCGTCGTTCCTAAGGCAAGGCTGCTAGCAATCTTGCTTTCAGAGCTACAAAGAGAATCTAGGAATAAATATTTTTATTGTACAGTTCTGGGTTAGTTTACTCGTTTGAAAATGTAACAGCTCCTAAGTCTGGAATACATGTTTCTGAACCATGAATTGATAATTTTAGGGATGTTTCCTCTGTTGAACTACTAATGAACAATCACCAGGGTATCAAAGCAGAAATCGATGCCCGAAACGACAGCTTTACTACCTGCATTGAGCTCGGCAAATCTCTTCTGGCAAGAAAACACTACGCATCAGAGGAGGTACTGTGCTTATGAACGTGTAACAGCCGGGGTGCAGCTGGCCTGTAGGTTTTGTTTCAGCTGGAAAGACTTGCATTGTGTAATCTACAGATTAATAAGCTGCATATTTATGATGACATGTATTACTTCAGGGACTGTTCCTCTCATTTGCTGTTGTGAAATTAGCATGTAATTTAACTCTATGAATTCATGTTGGGTAGTAGAGATGGCACCTAGATTTGAAGTCTCATTTTCGGTCCAGCAAATGCAAAGAAGCTGTTGCATTCAGTTCTGCAGAGAGCATGCTCTGGGCTGGCTGTGTTTGGAAAGGTGACTTCTTTGAGCAAGAGCAGCGGCAACTGTGAGACAGCCTGAATGTTGCACAGGGGACCTGGAATGCCTCAGAGGCCTGCTAGGGGAAGGAGCAGGAACAAGTTTGTCTCATAGGTAGTCAATCCATGGAATATTAAGAGAAAAGTGTATCCAGCTACTTAAGGCCTTGATTTATTTTCTGATTTGTCTATGCCAGGGGATAGAGGCTTAATCTGCGTTTCTTCCTTCCTCCCTTTGGTGGAGAGAGGGTAGCCAGATGTAGGATACTGCCCATGCAGGGAGATCATATTTTCTGTGCCTGCATTACACATGAGTGCTGTGGAGTATCCTCAGAGGAACATTTGCTCAGGAACTGGGAGGTTTCGCTAGCCAGTATTCACCCTGAGAGTTACACAGGGCTTCCGCCGGCACGTCAGTGTTGTTAGCGCAGGTAGCTGCAGGCTTTTTATAACAATCATGGGTAGTGCATTTAGCATTATTTGACAGAAAAGGGGCAGAAGATACAATATGTAGTTGCACTATTTAGATTTGTTTGTTATATTCTTTTTATCAAATAATCTTGGTGCTGTCGTTTTAACAGATACTGTATGCTTATGCAAATGTGATACTAATACAAATGTTATATTTATGCATAACTTCAAAGAGTAAAACAGCTGTTGTATTCAAATTTAAGTCACTTTCTGACAGTTTAGCACAATGTATCCTGTCTGTAAATGGCAATGCTTTTTGCTGGGGGTAATGGCTTGTGTGTGGTGTGGTGAGGTTAGTCTGCTGCCTGGTGCTTACGTGACTGTCCTGCATTCTCCTCTTCAATCCAGATCAAGGAAAAGCTGCTGCAGCTAACAGAAAAGAGAAAAGAAATGATTGACAAATGGGAAGACAGATGGGAGTGGCTGAGACTGAGTAAGGACGTCCTTGGATTCCTTTTGGGCTGGGCCATGTCTAACTCTCTTCATTGAGTCTTTCTGAGCAGTTGAAAAAACCTGCAGCTCCTTACTTTTTTATTAACAGTGCTTGAAAGTGTGCTCGTACTGCAGTAACTATAAGATTCACACCTGTTGGTTGTAAAATAACTTGAGAATTTGAAACCAAGAAACCTGCACCAAAGGTCTTGCTCTGTATGATCAAATTTGGAGCTAGGTGAAACAGATCTAATGTATTTTGCAGGTGTCATGTTCCAACTGTGTTTCTGCAAGGGATGCACTACTGAAAAACAGGGAGGAGTAAAGCCCTGGTACCTTGCACGTTACCTGCCCATGTTATCTGGGAGGCTGGAATGTTAATGGGCAGTTTACTGACAAAAGGTGTACTTTTAAATGTTACAGCGTTTTGCAAGTTTTACACCAGCAAAAGCAACCCATTTTGATACTCTTACCAAGGCAATCCCGCATCTCTCCTGCGGACTTATGCCTTTGCAGCAGACAGTTGTCCAGAATCTCAACTTATAGAGCAGCATAGTCATTTGGTGGGGTTCTGGGCTGCTGTGTATTATTCCTCATTGTGCCTGAGCCTCAGCAGGCTTTAAGAAATACAGTAGCATGGGCGATCATCCCTCAGTTTGGGTGTTTGCACCACATTTTTTAACAAAATTGCTCGATCCTATTCACAAAAGCTGTTGAAGCTTTTTTTTTCATCTGTGAAGACAGAAGGATAGACACCTGGAACAGCAGCACTCTAGGCAAGCATGAAGTACAGAAATGCTGCTTGCTGAAGGGAGCTGCAGCCTACAGTCTAGCTGGTCTGTAGACAGGCCAGTCTGAGGAGGAAAACTGGTAGATAACAGACTTTCTACTCTGAAGTTAGTATGTTACAGCAGATAAGAAAAAAGGGAAATTGAAATTGCAAAATGAAATAGTCTGTAGAAGAAGTGAAGGTGGGCCTTAACTGTTATTTTTCTCAAAAGCAAAGCCAACAGGACAAATGTCTGTCCTCTAAATGATTAATTTCATTGACCTTAGTTAAGGAAGATACTTAGCCAAATACATTTTTTTTCCCAAGCTTTTTTAAAGTAAATTCAGAAGATGACTTCATGGTGCTGTTTTGACATTAGTGGTGCTGATATCTGTACACTCTTTGCTCAGTTTTGGAGGTACACCAGTTTTCAAGAGATGCAAGTGTGGCTGAGGCCTGGCTGCTGGGACAGGAACCGTACCTATCCAGTCGTGAAATCGGTCAAAGTGTTGATGAAGTGGAAAAATTAATTAAGCGGCATGAAGCATTTGAAAAATCTGCAGCTACTTGGGATGAGAGATTTGCAGCACTGGAAAGACTGACCACGGTGAGTGCCGTAGACAAGAATAACCCTCTTGGCCATTCCCCTTCAGTTTGGTTCCATCTGATTGTTCGGAGTAACTCCTGGCATCACCAACCTGATCTCCATTATTTGTTCGGCCTGAATTTTTGTGTTCCAAACAATACTGAGACTCTTTCAGGTTAATTTGAACTCTTCAAGGAAAGTTTAAGTGATAAATGACCTTAGTAGCCATCAAGAGCTGTCTCAGGCCCAGGAGTGATGACCCAGAAGCAAGTTCAAGAGCTGGGCAGTTTGCTCTAGCCCCCTGCCATACAGGTTGTACTGCTAAAAGCGAAGGAAGATTCTGAGTGATGAAGGCCCAGATCTGAATCCTTGAAATTTTTGGTTAAAGATGACAGTGTGAGGAGACAGTGGAGTGGAGGAGGGGTTGACAAAAATGTTTATTACATTTTGACTGCTCCAGTACAAGGCTGTATTGTCCCCTAGGATGACATAATAAGCCCCTTCCCCTAAAAAAAACCCTTAAAGCACAGCTGCAATGTCAGTAATTAGTGCTTGGAGAGCATATTACCATATTTGGAGAATAATTTTGCTTTAAACACTAAAGTTGAAGTGGCTTGATTTTTTAGACACAGAGTGTCACAGCTGCAGACAAAATGAATTCCTCAGCATCTTCAAAAATCAGGCTGGTTTTATTTAGATGAATAATTTCAGGGATTTGGATATGGAACACTATATCTATGGCAAACAGACAAGAGGATGTTACTTACCAATATTTTAACAACTTGGGCTGCTTTTCTTGTTTGTGCGGTTTTGTTCCAATAGAATGAATAAGAAAAGAAACACAGACAGTGGTGAGCTGCTGCTGAGGCGCTCCACTTGATTAAAGGGTCTGATACTGTATGCCTTCACTGACAAATTCCATGCAACAAACTTTGCATGATTAATACTGATGCCTTCAAATTTTATTCCAATTAATTTTAATTTCAGTAATTTTTCGTAAAACTGTACAGTGTTATTTTTAGTTTCTAGAAATGCCCCTGAAAAATGTGCACTGCTTTTAAATGCACAAAAATGTTCCATTTTTCAGTTGGAACTGCTGGAAGTACGTCGACAACAAGAGGAAGAGGAGAGGAAGAGACAGCCGCCCACTCCAGAGCCCAGCCCAAAAGTTGCAGAGGATGGAGACTCCCAGCAGCAATGGTGAGCCCAGGACGCGGGAAGCTGAACTGTGTACTTCACGTGGTTTCTTCAGACAGAGTTCTCAGGGTGGAGATGCTTTGTAAAGGGAGAGTCTGGGGGCTGTATGGTTTTATAATGACCCTTTTTGGAAGACTTGGTCATTTATGGGGACAGGACCTTTTCCAGACACCTGAATTGACTTCTAAGTTGAATGTTCCAATTTTTCAGCATGATGCAGTGTTAAAACTGCTGAGATGTACCTCGCCGTATAGTAAGAATGTTGTTTTTACACCCTCTGTATTATTGGTTAAAATTTCTGAACAATCTTGGCTTTCTTCTTTGATGAGCATCAGCTACTGATAGATTTCAAGCCTCATCCATGGAATATTAACATTTATAAATTACTTATGTGATAGGAGTAGGCTTATTTGTAAGGTAACTGTCAGGAGAATCTGTTTTGACCTCACTTACCATTGGATTTATTCAGTTGCGCCTGAGGATTTTAAGAAGTTGCTTGAGTTTCCGAGATGTGCAATATTCAGTAGGAAAACCTCATTTTGTGAAAAAGATGGGTGACTTTCAAGAACTTAATAACAATTTCTTTTCTTTTTCCTCTCTCCCAACAGGGATGGGACAAAAGGAGAACAGGTTTCCCAGAATGGTTTGCCATCAGACCAGGAATCTCCACGGGTTAGTTACCGCTCCCAAACCTACCAAAACTACAAAAACTTTATTAGCAGACGGACAGCCAATGACCGATCGTGGTCTGGACTGTGACATACAGAACAATTTGCAGCAAAAGACACCTTTTTTTCAGTATGGTTTACTGGTACTGGTTTAATCTTTTGGCTTCAGATTTCCCTGCTGCTTTTCTCTTCCTTCCCATCAGTTGACTTTTATTTAATTAGCAGTCCCTTGGAGATGCATTTGCGTCACTTTAATCCTTGTTTATTTGAATCTTCTCACTGACACTCAGTTGCTTTAAGGTGACACATTTATTTCATGTTATTTACTGTGAGTTTTTCGTGTCGCTAATAGTATTAAGATTTTCCAGCTAAATCGTCCTTTATATGAGTAATTGAGATTTAATGAAATTACATCATAAATGAAGAAGAGAACTAGAATCTGACAGGTATGATGCATCAAGTTATACTAACAGGTTTCAGCACGGCAACATTGTTAAATCAGCTGTATTAGCAAGTGAGTTATTTACAAGGCCAAAGATAAGACCTGCAAGCTCGGCAGTACAGGCTGGGAGGGAGGGGAGAGTTGTAACTATTGACAAATAAAAGCCTTTAAGGTTAGTTGTATAACATTCCACGCAGAATGGACTCATTGACTGCAGATAAAAATAAACGTGAAATAAAACATTAAAAATTAGTATCTAGATTTATCTTGGTATTTAGTCCTCATGAAGAGTTGTGGTCTTGCTGAAGAGCTGTTTTGGGGCCCCGTTTTGCCTTGGTCCTGTTCAGTTTACACGACAGCAATTTGAATTACTGACACTGGGGAGACAGTGATATAAATGAGAGTAGGGTGCAGAACTTTATGGAGAGGTTGTGATGCCTTTCTTTAAAAACTAAATAAAATGCAGTGGTCTAAGATCGCAACTTTTTGTTTTATATAGATACAGGCTGAACGGTCCATGCCTTATTCATTCCTTCTTGATGGGGGATGTCCCAGTGGAGTCAGGATGCATGCCAATAATCTTAGTTGTGTAGCCATCAAAGTACCAGTAAATATGTATACTTAACACAAAACAGTAGTTGAAAACTGGCTTACCTCTCCATTACCTTCCTGCAAAGCCTACTTTTTTCAATTAATGCTTTGAGTGGTGAGAAAAATGACAATTCTTTTTTTGACATTTTTGAACCTTGCTCTCAGAGGTCACATTAAGTGCAGGAAAGGCTCCTGGCAGGCTCGGCTCAGTGGCTATTAGAGCTCTTACCAGTACTGCGAAGGAAATGCAGGCCCCGGTCTAGGACTCTGGGAGGAGATGCCTTTAAGCATAAATTAATCTTTCAGGTAGCACATCCCCATTACTTTTGGGTCTGTACACAGACTCTGAAAATACTCTAGGATACTAAGCAGTTCTGCCTTTTTCTTTCTTTAAATAAAGCCTTTCGGTTCATCTTTAATATTAAACAATGAAGTGAGCTGTCTGTTGTACATTCTGTTGTTTATGAATTATATCTAGTTGTGGCAAGGAGCGTGAGGTGGCCTGCGAGCACATCCCAGATCATCATCATCTTCATTACCACAGCCTTATACATCACCTGTTTGCTTCTTTTTTAAAATTTTATTTCCATGGTGCGTAATGCATTTCCATGTTAATCTCCATCTGCACTTCGGTCTTTCATGAGAGCTTTTTCGTTCAGTTCATGGAAACTTGTGTTGCAACACATCAGATGTACACAGCTGTATTATTTCTGATTTGAGGCACAAGGTATGCTGCTGTTGATGAGAATTTTGACTTCTGACAACTAGCTGAGCAGTGCAGCTGAATTGTTCTGTATTTGCTGAGCTTGTAAAGTGAGAAAGGTGATTGAAAGGGTGCGCTTCAGTAATTGTACTTTTGCTGTAACTTGCCTTTCCACTTCATGATGCATGTTTTTTCTTTTGTCAGGATAACAACATATAGCTTCTTAATGCTTTCAGAAATTCCATATAAATCTAAGCAAATGATCTGGTGACTCCCTCCACCAGTGTTGGCTCTCTGTCCCTGTACAAGTATGACAGTTCTCAGTGCAGGATAGCTGTGGCTTCAGACTCCACCACCTGGGAAGCCTTCAGATGTATTCTGGCTAAAAAGTAGTATGTAGAAGTAATTCATATAGATACACTTTTTTAATTTGTATTAGTACACTTCTATATAAAAATTACACTTTTATGATGAAGAAGAATTAATGAAGTAATCAAGTAATCGATTAAGATCATCATTTCAGGCCCTAGAAGTCTAAGATTTCACCTATTTATTGTAGCCTGTGGTACTGGCTCAAAACGTTAAAGTGGTCCTTATGCCAGAATAACGTATAGGCTGTCATCTGTTTGCATCTGAAAAATCAAATCTGTCTCTATTGTCTAAGCTGTGGTGCAGAGACTGAAGGTGATGAACTGAAAGCAATGTTGCTTCAAGCACTACGGAAATCAAAGGGTTGTCTCCAGTCATTGTCACTAGCTGTCTTGTTGCATGTTACAGTCCTGATTTAAATATCTGAAGAGTAGTCTTTAGCCACTAAAGCACTCGCAACTAACCTCTCAGTCACAATTAAGAAAACTGTGTACGTGATAACCGTTTATTATAACAGTACAGTTTGCTATTAATGTTTGTCCTCTGTTGCATTGTCTCTGCATGCCCGATGCATGTTTCCATTAAAGTTTGTTTAGCTCCTGTTTTTTCTCTATTTTCATGACACATTCTTCGCATAGCTGTTTATGATTCAGATTTATTTTGCTTGTTTTCTGTTAATTGTAGATAACACATGGAAAGGAAATAAAACCTGAAAGAGCATCAGAAAAGCTTTTCATAGCCCTTTTACAATCAGTAGAATTTAAAGTTACAGGTCTGATTGTGGGATGAAAGTCGGCCATTATCTTTTAAAACCACAAGGCTACGATTGCAGGACTGAATTACATGTTATTTCCCATAAGAACATGTTAAGTAGCTGTGCAGTGACTGCTGGTTGAAACTGGTCTGGTTTACTTCAGATTAGTGGTTAGAGGTACCCCAAAATCAGTAATATTTTCCATCTTGGCGGTATCGCTATAGAAAACATGCTACTTCCAACATCGGCTTAGGCAATAGGTAGTTCTGGGTAGTTAGGGTAAGTTGTTGAGATAAGTTACTATGGTCTCTAATTCCTTACTGCTGGTCACAAAGGCTTCCGATATCTCAGATGGGGATACTGCCAGTTAAAGAACAGAGAGTTTGGAGTTTAGGAGCTGTCACAGGTCAAAAAGATTCACAAAGGGCAGTGCTTTGTCTTGAATGTGAGCTGTTGGCTGTTGGTGATTGGCACTGGCAATGGTTGATTAACTGAGCTTTCCTTGGTGACCCGCTGATTGTTTATCTCGCTACCTGTGTTATAGCAGCTGTAATGGCAGGGTTTGGATAATCTTCAGCCTCATCTGTTTATTTACCCTCTTCCCCTTTCAATGCAACATTTTTGTTTTATTTTGAGATTTGGATACAAATAGTGATGTTTGATGGCTTAGATTTAGCCTAATTGTGAAGAAGCAGTGTCATTGATTTTTACTTCCACTGGATAACAGCGGAGGGTCAATGTTTCCTC
Organism: Syrrhaptes paradoxus; assembly: GCA_013400615.1. Taxonomy (NCBI): domain Eukaryota; kingdom Metazoa; phylum Chordata; class Aves; order Pterocliformes; family Pteroclidae; genus Syrrhaptes; species Syrrhaptes paradoxus. The sequence continues at coordinate 26,470 of VZTO01023004.1, read as the reverse complement.
TTCTAAACTAGGCTGTAAGGCTACATGTGTTTAGGGACAGAGGAAAATAGACATGAGTGAAGTGGAATGTGAGCTGTGATTCTCTCCCTGTTTCAGTTGTGTAGTGTCTGTACTCTGGAGATTTAGATTGCTTAAAGGCAGTTAACCAATCCTTCCCATGTTCATAGCAAGCTGACACTTAGATCTTCCTAGGTCAATATCTGAGGGACAAAGGTGTGAGGTACAATAACGTATACTTGGCAGGTATAAGAAGTTCTAGCAAATGGTGGCAAAATTTAGTTTGTTGCATAATAATTCGGCTGCTTTTGAATTGTCCAGGCCATGTGCAGAAGTGGGAATGTCTACTTATTGTGCCATTCACAAATACCTGCTTGTCTGCATAAAAACAGTCCAGAATGTTTGTAATCTACTAGAGCATTAGCAGCACTAAGCTTTAGTAACTTGCTAATAATAATACACACTGACTGTGTAAGTCCTGAGCTGCTACCAGTGGCTCTACATGTCAAAGAAATGGTACGAGAAAAAAAAAACCACAAAACTGGGACCAAGCTGCATTTCAAAAGCTTATAGCCATTAGGATTCCAATTTAAATGATTTTTTGGATGAATGGCTCCTGAAGACGTCGCCAGCTTGACCAGTCAGAGCTGCTGGAAACACGGCTGCTCTCTAGGCTATCTCGATCACAGTGCGACAGGCAACGCGATCAACAAAGCAAGTGATGGGCAAGGCCTTGGTTCTGTCTTTGTTTGGGGGTAAATAGCTGTGTGATGTTGTGTGACTGTGGTGGTTTTCAGTTCCTTTTAACAAAAATCAATCCACCTAATAACAAAAAGTCTAAAAAAGACCTTGATAAATTGACACGTGACCTCCTTTCCCTTGTCTTTAAGATCCAATACCCTAACTGGGATGGTGGAGATGAAATGCATGGTGTAATCTTCCTAATTTCTGCATGTTTTGATTTGTTGTGTCACTAGGGGAATGGGGAAAGTGGGAAAGGAGCTTTTACAGAAATAAAGAAATTGCACAATTTTTTGTAAATGCTCCTGGGCTATTTTGACATATTTTTCTGCTGACTCGTTAATATATCTTATAGACTTTTAATACCTCAGTAATGCCATAAATGTATTTAAGGTGGCTGATGTGTATAACTTCTACTGTTCTTCTAGGTTTGCAGAAAGTGTGATTGTTACTGTTCCAAACATTTGAGTACTTAGCAACAGTAAGTTGCTCTTATTTTAGGAATAACAATATGTAAAAGAATATGAATTGACCAGCAAAGCACAGTAAAATTCACACTGATGTTTAGCTGCTCTTATTTTCCCGTCTCTCCACCTATAAAATGGGTACTAATCCATTCATACCTTCTAATTTCCTTGGCCTTCTGTGTCTCCATGGAGTGTGAGAAAGAACTTACTGGCCTGTGTCGTTCTCCAGGCAAAGTTTATACACAGCCACATTGTGCAGGGAAACAGATTAACTGCAAGATATCTCCATGTTGTGAGGCTTCTAGCTGAACGTTTTTTCCACTGTTCCTAGGTGGCAGAAACTGCAGAAACAAACGAAATGGTCAATGGAGCTGCAGAACAAAGAACAAGTTCGAAAGAGTCTAGTCCTGTTCCTTCTCCAACGGCAGACCGCAAAGCCAAGACCGCTGTTCAGTCCCAGACTGCTGCTACCCTCCCAGCCAAAACCCAGGAGATTCCTTCAGCTCAGATGGCGGGCTTCTTGCATCGCAAACATGAATGGGAGACACACAGCAAGAAAGCCTCAAGCAGGTAAAATAATCAATGCCTAATGTAGGTAATTGCATCCGAACTCCCCAAGATGTAAGACAGTAGATGTTATCCCTGCTGCTGTTGTCTTCTCACAGCTCCCAAAGAGCTTTCAGGCTTATGCTTCTGTTGTTGCAGGAACTGTGTATGCATGGTTGAACTATGTGTTTGATGAAGTTGCAATCTAAAGAAAATGCAGTGTTAGCCATACTTGGAAGGTGGAAAATTGAGGCATAAAGATACCATGGCTTTCTCACTTCATATGATGAATTTGTGGCAGTAGTGGGATTCGATTCCAGATCTCTCAAGTTGTACGTTACTACAAGAAAAGAAAAACGTGTAGGTGTGAGAACAGAAATGTCCATATTCTTCTGACATTTTCTGTTTGCATGTTAACATTTTCCACCTACTCTGTAATCTGTTCAGAAGAGAAGAGTGGGTGAAGATGATTTTGTGTGCTGTAGCTGATTCTGTTCCTAAGGACCTGATCCTGCCATTCTCACAGAGGCAAAACTTCCGAGATTTCTGTCTGCACTGGAAAAGCAGACTGGGGTCCTTCATGACCTGAGAGACCTCTTGAAACCAGATTTATGACTTGGCTGACAAAGAAAATGTTGACTAGCAAGTGGTGAGCTACACCAGCATCTGAGGGGTTTGGTAGGAGCCAAGGTCCTCAGCAGAGCTGAGTGCAGATCACAAACAAATACAGTACTACCGTGATTTTTGTTTAGCTAGAGCTGTTCACACTGGAGAACTACTTTGAGGCAGTGACAGCCAGAAGTACTAATATCTAGGGACTCTTATTTCTAGTAATCATTGATTTTTACAGCTTTATTAGAGAATGGGGTGGATGATGCCATGAGAGTATTTGTAACAATCAAGGATTTCACATGCAATCTGGTTGTTAGTTTGCAGCACAGTGAGAATTCCTTCTGCAATAAAGCATAGTCATTAAAAGATCATCAGTTTCTCTCCCAAGTATGCAAACTGCCTAGTCTGCCTGTCAGTCCTCCCGCTGATGGGATATGCTTATGTGCTATCAAAGAGAGCTCTGGAAATCTCTCTTCCATTTGGCTCAAAGTCAGTACTTTTGTCTGGAAGCCATGCTTTTATGAGAGAATTTGCTGTCTGCAGTTGACAGGACAGTGTGTGCTGTGTTCACATTCTCAGACTGAACTAGTCTCTATTATCTCATATAATAAGTGTTTGGTGCCTCCAGTTCTGCAAGAACATTAGATTTATAAGTACTTGTGTTGTTTTCCCTCTCTTGCAGATCATGGCATAACGTGTACTGTGTCATAAACAACCAAGAGATGGGCTTCTACAAGGATTCAAAAGCTGCTGCTTCTGGCATCCCCTACCACAATGAGATTCCTGTCAGCCTGAAAGAAGCAGTCTGTGAAATAGCGGTCGATTATAAGAAGAAAAAGCATGTGTTCAAGCTAAGGTAAACCTGTTGAAGCATCTTGCCGTTGGTTGAAGTCATGGTGGGTATGTTCACTGTGCAGATTCACAGGAGGATCCAGCCCAGAAACTGATCATAATTATTAACTACAGTATCTACTTCTCTGAGCAACTCTTCCCAACACTGAAACGTGGTATATTTATCAAAGGTAGCAAGCACAAAACAGTATCAGAATAATCTGTGCACTTTACATCTGGGACAAGACTAGATGTGTCTGCCTGAAGTTAAGACCCTCCATTTAAAAATGTTGGGCTTTTCAGCTGCTCCCTCTGTAATTACTTGAAAAGAGCTGAGTGTTCATGGTTCTGCTCTTTTCAAAATCGTGTCTCTTGTTTAATTTTTTCAGTATGGATCTAGGAGACTACTGCATACATCTGACACATTTTCAGGTCTAGAACATTTTACTGATCAATCTTTTAGTGCCAACAGTGAAAAAATATTTTATTACTACACAACTGCTAGGTGATTCTGTCAAAGGAGACTCGCTTTATGAACTGATCAGTTTGTGTATTCCAAGATACAATTTTTTTCTTTTTTTAAAATTATTTTAATTGATACAATAATCTTCTAAAGGTGATAGAATCTATATCCAGGGAAATTTGCTTTGTAGCAAATATATAGCAGATATTTAGGGACATTTACCTTCCTTGAAGACAGGCCCGCATCTATGCAATTCATCCTTTATACTATTTGAAACATCTCTGAGTTGATAATGTAGGGATATGCTGTTCCAAATATAAAGTCAGGCAGAAAAATCAGTTGCCCTCCTTTTCACAATGCCCTGTTACCTGCATCTGGGTTCTCGAGTAATTGCATGTTGCATAATTTCTTTACACATTTTCTCATTAGGAAAGTCCCCAGAGAGTTCACCAGCTCGTCAGGGCAAATGTGTCTCTCCGAGCTGAGAAAGGGAACGTTGTTGAATGTGTATGAGGCTGAGGTCTCTGCAGATTTCTCACAGGAAGGTCCAGTTGGGATCTATGGAGAGTACACTGGAAATATTTTTCTTAATTATTTAAAGAAGAAAGCAAGGCATAATTATATTCTTCCTAGTGTCTGTCTTCACTGTTATTTTACTGTTTCATACTTAATATAATTTATTAAAGATATTTTAAAATGCATTCTGTTTGTGGGGAAAGATCAGGAAGCCTGTAATACAGCTCCTGCTGACCCTGCCTCCTCCTTGTTGATCCTGATCTGATGTTATTCACTCCTTTTTTTAATTAATATGTATCTTCACATACACTGTTAAATGTATCCCAGTTAAACCACTGGAGAAGCATCAGCACAAAAACAGAACAGAAGAGACACTCTGGCCTTCAGTGTGAGAAGAGACAGCTACTCATAAGTAACACAGCATAGTATCTGGAGTCACCACCACAGTCGTTACAACAGGAGAGCAGCTGCAGAACGTTGCTAGGTTTCTACAAAAGCCGTGAAAACTCTTAAGTGTTACCTGTGACTTTCGTATTTTTAAAGTATTAAGTAAACTTTTATACTGTCTTTTGCAAAAGAGAAAAGATATGCCTAACAGAGCAAGTACTGAAGTGGCAATCGTCAGCTGCTGAGGATGGCAAGCTCTGCAGCACGTCCGGATGCACTGAACACCTCCACTGCCATAAGTGTGGCTAGAGACCAGAACAAACTGTGTGGGGCTGCCTCTGTCAGAGAGAACCAGATCCCCAAACATGGGTTGTTGAGATGTATTTGTGCATGTATGGGTGTTTTGAGTGTCCCATGCAGTCCCATGTGTCTCAGTCTAATCGCGTACTGTAGCTAAACAAGCAGGAGTTGGAGCAGTGTGACTATTCCTAAGCTAAATTTGTGACAATTGTTTTCTTTACAGATTGACTGATGGCAACGAATACCTCTTCCAAGCCAAAGACGATGTAAGTTGGTTTTTCTTATTATTACTGATGTGATATCTGTGTTGTTGTGCATCAAGGAAAAAGTAGCTGCTCAGGGGTACATTTTCATTTCCTGGTCTGCAGTCTTGTACGTATGTGTGCATCATGTGTAGATTCACAGGCTTGTGCTGGCACCACCGGGGTAGCAGGGCTTTTCAGACATAGCTTTAGTAGACGTCTTCTGCAGATGTGTGACCAGAGGAGTGTCAGATGATGAGTTAGGACCACATTTCCTTTTATTTCCCTTTTCTATCCATTCCCCTTCCATAATGTCGAGTGAATTAGAGAGGGCGTGTGCCATGGAGATTGTAACAGCTTTCTGCCTTTGGGGCTTCTTGAAGGAGGAGATGAACACGTGGATTCAGGCCATCACATCAGCTATCTCTTCTGATAAAATTGAAGTGTCCCCGACCACCCAGAGCACTCCAGCCTCCAGCCGTGCCCAGACCCTACCTGCCAGTGTCACAATAACCAGTGAGTCCAGCCCTGGCAAGCGGGAGAAGGACAAAGAGAAGGACAAAGAGAAAAGATTCAGCCTTTTTGGTAAAAAGAAGTGAACTCCATCTCCACACACTGCACTTCTCTGACCGTTCCAGTGGAATTCCAGCATGCGAGCTCAGAACCAATACGTTACTCTCTGTGCCTCATGTTCCTCAATGTGATTGACATTTTTTTATTTATAGAGCATTTTAAAATAAAAAGCCAACAAAAAAGAACCTAAAGTTACAAATGTATGAGGTGCATTGGGCGGCTTCTCTAGGAGAGGGAGGACCAGGCTTTGGGGGGTTTGTTTTTGGTGGTGTTTTTTTTTGTTTGTTTGTTTTTTTGTTTTGTTGTTTTTGATTTTTTTAATGAAGTTAATGTAGATTAGATCTTAATATTTAAACTGTTCCTCAATTTTGTGAGGCTGTCTTGGAAAATAACCCACTCCTAGTGCTATTGGTATGCAAGGCAGCGGTGCTTTTGAAACTACTGTGCACATCAAAAAACAATGTACAAATTTTCAAAAACATTCACTTCCATTTAAGATTGTTATGCTGAGTCTTGACTAGTAGAGCCTCCCATTACAATTCTAACATTTATTAAAATGGTAGTGTATTATCTTTGCTGTAACAGAGTGCAGGTATGCATTAACTTACAGGCAAACCATTTATATCCTGGCATTCGTTATAACACAACCTGAAGCTTTTCTGCATCAAGTACGACAGATGAGAATGTTGGTGTACAAGGTGGATTAACAGGCTGATACAGTTTTAAATGATTTATAATTTCTTTTTTTTTTTTTTTTGCTGAAATACATTATATTGTATGTTTCAGATAATTCTAGTACAAAGTATAATAAAACTAGATGTATAATAAACCCTTTAAAATCATTGATAAGTGTAAAAGTGGAACTGAAGCATTTACTGGAAAAGTAATGTTACTCAAATGGTTACTTGCTTGTCAGCTGCAGCACTGTGTGTTATAATTTTGCTACATTACCTTGCTCTTTGATACATAGTGTGCATTTCTCTGTCACTGTAACTATTGTAATGAAGAATTTTCATCTTACTGCACAATCAAAAATTACATTTAATAGGAATGAACTTTCAATGACTGGGCCTGTAGTGAAGAGTAGTACTGGAACTGGCTTTCAGTTGTATCGAACTGTACCTCTAGACTTTTACCCTATCTGTTAAATATATGCTATGTCATTAAATGCTTTTAAAACTAAATATGCTGGTTAAGTTTCTTATTTCATTTCTGACGATGTTAAATCATGATTTTGAAAGAGGATCAAAAATAAAGTTATTTTAAAATGTCATCTCTCCTGTGCACTGAACTGAATGCCTTCAAATGTTATTCCATTTTTGTGTGCGAAAAGTCCGTACTGAAATAGCTTTCTCTCTTTCTACTTTTCTTTACCTTCCATTTCCCTTCACTTCCCACCTGCCCTCCCCTTTACCCTGCCCCCCAAATTAAGTGCCAAAGAATACAGAGGGAAGGAATTAAATCAGTGTTTTGTAAAATATTTTGACATATGTATTTTTTGTGAGAAATAAATCCAGCAGAGTAAATGGAAGTAAGCAGAAGCATAGGGCAATTCAGTGTGTTACCTGAATGTCTTAGCCAATTGAGGGACATACCCATGTACTAGTTTGCAGGAAAAGAATGCTATTTTAATAATCTTAGTTCTCCAACTTTCTACCTACCCTTTGCTCAAGTCCTCAGTAAATTGAGCAATAATTGAACCTTGTAACTTACTGAGGACTTGTCCTGCCCAGTTTAATTTCACTGGGGGTTTTTTTCTATCTTTTTTTTAAACCTACCTCTCTTAAGGTACAGTCACCATTGCACTCCTGTGCTGACAAACATTTAATGCAGCTGAGGTGATTCCGAAGCCCACTGTTCCCTTGGCCTTGTGAGCATTTCAAAGACCAGCATCTTTTTGGAATTTTGTTTAAGTTGGATGCCATCTAGCAAACTGTCTGAAAGGAACAGCTACAAGAAGCCCTAATAGGCATTAGGAGTTTTAAAATCAGTGAAGTGTAAGGAACCTGGTTTTAAATTTTGTGATTGTTAAAATACACTCAAATGTAATTTTAGATAGAAAACAGATAATTTGCAAACTAATGTATTTCCAAGCCACAGTTTCTTGAATGTGTGACCAATACAGTGTCCTAATTCTTGTCATGTCTGTGTTTCCTGGGTTTTTCTTGTACCTGAAATTTTGAGTTATTAAATGTTCATGCACATGAGTTTTTAATCCTGTAATATTAAAATTGTTCCAGTCTAATTATGAGTAAAATGTAGGGTAACACTATTAGTCTTGTAAATTTAAAACTTAATACAATATAAAAAGCCGGGGTTTAACATTAGAAGAGAATATGGAACACGCTGCTTAGTTGATTAAAATACATAAAACTGTTGATGCCTTACCATTTTTGTCACTTCAGTTAAGCTATTGTGATGAGTAATTTAACAGATTGATCTTGACTGCCTGTTGCGTGTAACCCTGTAGTGTTTTGGTTGAACATGCCTTCAGAATTGTTTTTTTTCTTGTTTTGTCTTCTCTCTTTCTGCAAGTTGTTCCTGAAAACTACTTAAATAAAAAGCCTTTCTGCTTAGGAACCGATGTCAGGTTGCTGAGGAACACAAGCGAATTCTAGTAAGCCTTGCCTGTTTTCCCCTCTGCGCCGTAAGGGTGCAGTTTCCATGCAGAGAGAATTGGTGGGTCAGGAAGAGCCTCCTCGGACAAAGCCACGTCAGGAAAGTTAGGTTGGTGCTACTTCAGCAGGGAGAAAGAAGCGGGGAATCTCTCTTGGGTTATGTGAAGGAACTGCTGGAAAACTGGTATCAGAGGAAGAAGGAAAACTTAAGTATGGATGATAGGAACGGGACTGAAATGGGAGCAGGCTGTCGCTGCCGCTGATGTTAACTACTGCCGAGGTGGCTGTGTTCCTTTCTGAATTGCACCACTGAACGTGGTTAGAGCCTGTGAGCGACGGAACGTTGCGGTCCTTCTGGTGGCCGCACTGAAGAGTGAGGCGTGAGGCTTTCTAGCGCAGTTTAACACTGTACTGTGGTTTCCTTTGTTAGTAGGTTTTGTAAGATAACCCATATTGAAGTTATTTCCTTCCTCTGGAGATACATTGCAAAAGTAATACAGAAGTTGAACCTTAAAATTTTCAAGGAAAATTAATTGAAGCTAGCCACTTTTCAGCTACATTGCTATCATTGTTACAAAGACAATAAATCATCTTCTACTCAGTCTGCAGCCTTTTTTTCCTCTTGGTGGGAGCCTAGTATAAGGTTCTAAGCTGAGAACGTGTCGAGAGCTGCACCTGAGGGGTCCTTTCCATACCCTGATGAATTAAGTACAATGAGGGAAAAAAAGCCAAAACTCATTAGCCATAGGAATTAAGTATGTGTTGGGTGGGAGGGTTTTCTTTTAGATTGATGCAAATAATCTGTTAATCCATCTATTCTGCATAGGGAATATGTGTTATTGGAGGGCTGTACTCTGTATAAGGAAGATTAATGGTGAAGTAAAAGAAACGTGTGATTAATCTCTGTTCCTATGAAATATTGTTTCAGACAGTATTTCACTTCACCATGTTCTTTTTTTTATGATTGAGTTCACAGAGAACGGACTTGAAATGTGGAGGGTCCTTAAGAGTATAATTTTGTAATAAATAACCTGCAGGTATGACAGTTTTACTTTTTTTGTGGATTTTTTTTTCTACCTTGACTAATCACAGGTGGCTGAATAAATATGGAAACTTAAATCACAATGAGTTGGAACAAACATTTGTCCTTTTAATTAAAAAAAAAACCACCTCAGAAAATCAGGCTGTGCTAAATGACTGACTTAATGTTAAGAACTAGATTACTTGAAAAAGCAGAATTCAGCTCTCTGACACTACAGCTCTACGCATCCTGACAAGAAGAGGAACGGGAGCCCTCAACCCGCAGATGTGGGTTCCTGCATTTCTGTATCAAGAAGCCAAGCAGAACAGAACTCCGGTAAGAAAGCACTGTGTTTCAATGCAGGGAAGACTAGCATTGGGATGTGAATCATTCCCACAGCCACGTCTGTGCAGGGCCGGGTTGAGGAGTTGGAATTCAGCACTTGAGACTCTAATTGGTTTTATTCCTTGATGCTGAATGCAGTTTATCCTGTTGTCAGGCATTTTTCTCTAGCCTTGTGACAGAAGTTCAATGAATATTCTGGTTCTGGTGGATTGTTTTTTGTTTCAAAGGATTTTAAACAAGATTAAAGTACAAATAAGGCGAGGCATAAAACAAATGCACAGTGCAGTACAGTAAATGCCACAGTACATGGTACGACTAATGAGAATAAAGAGAAATGTGTTACAACATAGAGCAATTATAAGCAAAGCCACGGGAATTAGGCAGTTTGCTTCTAAGTCAGCTTGCACCCTTTGTTGCTGTGCGTTCTGACAACAACTGAACAGGGTGAGGTGTCTTACAACATGTGCTAGTGCTATTGAAGCAAATCTACAGGAGTTGCGTGTGCTGTCACCTGACATCTGAGTCACTCTGCGTAGCTGAGGCAGCGGAGTCGCTTCAGCAAGCCCACGTGGTCACATCTGCAGTGTGTCATAATGCAGCATACGCAGCGTGCGCCTGGAGCGTGGAGCAGCCAAGGGGGAGAGCCCATCGCACCTGCAGGAGTGTCCCGGAACAGAGCATCAGGAGACCTAAACTGGTCTGCTTTGCAATAAAATACTAATCTGTTGTGTAAAGTATGAAATGAAGCATTTTGTGTGTAAGTTTCTATATCATAATGAATCCTCTCTTGCTTCTGAAGCTTGGCATCCTGATCAGCCTGGTGGTTGTGAATATCGAATCTACAGTGCAGTTTAGTTACATGCATTGTTCTATGTTTGAAGTATAATTTAGTTTTTACATTAATGAATTTCACAAAGTAGCCTTTAACTGTTACATGAAATGCTGTGGTGGTTTGTTATGTCAGAGCAGTAGAAATTACCTGGGCCTAACATGAATTTTGTTACTAGTTTCTTACTAATACTGCTATTCTTTTACTCCCACACCTAGCTGAGAAAAATAATGTGTTCACAGAGTACCAGCATTATCTATGAGAGGTCACTCTGTCCAGAGAGATGCTTAGCTACAACAGATCTGCCACCACCTGAACCATCAAGCATTATTTGTGCACTCAAGAGAATTAAGAGCTCGGATGAAAGTTCTCTTAACTTGGAAAAGTCAGAGTTTAAACCAGTTATGTAAACCTGCGGAAAGATTTAGACATGTCTGGGATGAATCACCATAGGAAGGACACCGAGTCAGGTATGGCAGCCAGGACACAGGTGAGGAGCACCACCATCCTTGCTGTGACAGAAAAAATCAGAGATGTTCCTGTGGGAAGATGAAGATCTCTGCAAGGGTAGTAATAATTTTAAGTTGATCACTGAGATTCCATGAAAAGATTACAGAAAGACAGCCCCAAGTGTGTGTCTGGATGAAGGCTAGCAGTAACCCCTTGGAGATGAGGTCTGCTGTTAGTTCTGGGAGACCCTTCGGGCAGGAGGTACAGCAGTGTTAGTGATGCAGAGGTACGAGGGGCTCTGCCAGGCTGAGGGCTCTGCAGAACACCCTGTTTGCACTGTACCTCTGGGCAGGGGTGAGTACAGGAGACTAAGATGGATTTATTTATTTTTTTTAATCAATCTGCTGTACTTGGCAGTCCGGGACTGCACTTTGATGTGCGGCAAGCAAATGTATTATGGCTGATCAGAAGGACTTTCTCTCCAGGCCAGGATCTGAAAGATGTGGTACGTCTGAGCTCTCAGAAATGGGCTTGCTTTGCATTTGAGGATGGAAAAGACTCCATTTTTCCTTTTCTTTTTTGTTCCCATTACACTCTTTCTGGCCAGATCCTAGCATTTAATCAATGCAAATGAGTATTTCTGCCCACAAGGAATAAGAGCTTAGAGCCAATTCCCCTGTTATTATTTTGTAGTTAAATTGTAAAATCACTGAGCGGCATCAATCAGGATTAGATTAATGTAATGCCAGGCAACAAACAAACGGCACTAGATCACAGTTCCTGCTTCTGATCCTTCCTCCCAAGTTCTTATAGATTTTATATAATTCTAAAAAATCATTTATAGCTCAAATAAGAGGTAGCAGTTTTGAAATACTAATTAATATGCCATCTCAATGCATCTGGTGTACATTGATCCATAAAAATATGAGTTATAAATGGTATTTTGTGTAGTACAGATCCAGGGCATAACACAGATGTTTCTGGGAGGGAAAACCTCTGTCCTCATTGTTAATCACCACTCTTGGATATTCATAGAGTGGGCAGGATGTATCACAGAGGATTAGAGTTAATTTGAGGAGTTAATTTGAGATGTGGTGCTTTTTGCCATCTTCTGTACAAGGCATGCTTTAAAAAAAAAAAGGCAAAACAAGAACAACAGAAAAAATATGCAGAAAACCCCTAAACCTCTCAAAAACCCCAGCAGCAGTGAATGGGTCCTGTCAGCAGAGAGTGAGTGTGATAACTGTCATTCAGGTACTCCTCATTCAAGATGCTATATTGGGTTGATTTTACATCTAAAATAAGTAAATATCATGGAATACATGTTCTAGGCTTGGCTAACAGGCTCCTTGCCACAAAGAGGAGGAAAAATGGTGGTGCGATTGCAAGTTTTTATGTATCTTTTCGTTATGTTCTTAAATGTGTTTTAAAGTGTTGATTTTTACAAGAGTTCTGTTAAATTGGAAATACATTCAGTCTCCTCTTTTATTTGAACATAAATAACTTTTTTTTACTGAGGTTCACATTCTATCTTGTTTTGTAACACTCCCTCCCAGCCTTCCTCCTATTGTGATTCTGAGGACTCCAGAACTCTCTTCTGGTTTCTACAGCTTCCAGTGTAAAATAAAGCTTATGTTATTAGGCCTTCATCTCAAGAATTACATTGTTAGATTTATACCCAGTATTAATACTGAAAAGAAGACATGAAATAATCAGTGATACTTATGTTGTACTGACAAAGAACGATAGGTAGCAGTATTGAGGAACATTTTTAGTAACATTACAGCTCCTAATAGGAAAGTAATAACGCATTTAAAAAAAAAAAAAAGGAAAAAAAAAAAACAAAAATCTTACCATGAAAAGGTAATTTATTCATAAAAAAAAGTTTAAAAAAATTCTTGAGAGTACAGATTATAGGCAAATAAGTGAAACTGAACTTGTAGTTCCACATGTTTAGTTTTAAGGTTTTTCTTTGAGGTTTTTTGGGGCGTTGGTTCATGACTAGTGTACTTCATTGCTCAGTAATGATAGTAACAAATAATTTTTTCTGAAACTGAGGATGTATTTTTAGTAAGTGTCTGTGCTTCAATGCCTCCACGCTTTGACCGTATTAAATATCACAATTAAAAAAAAGAATATGCCAAGGTTTTACTGAAGGATGAAGTACAAAGTTCAGTGTGACCACTGTTGCTCACAGAACTGTGACAGCCATGCAAGCAGGGACTTGAAACTATTTTTTTGTTTGTCCTTTTTGAGTAGGTGAAGAGTCTGTTTGTCATATGTATTATGTTTTTTAATGAGAATGATATAATGTAACAAAATCATAAAAAGAAAGCTAAGATCACATGGAAGTTATTCCATTGAATACTACTGAGATGAGAAGGGACAAAGAATTCATAATTCATTGGAAGTCTTATTAAGTGCCCACATCCACTAGTTGACAAAACAGTTTTCCACATTCTGATGTTTCAGAGCAGACAGAAGCAAAATAGCAAAACTGAAATTGTTCCTTAGCTACATGAGGATACTTCACCCAGGTTTCCAGCACAAGTGGATTTGTGTGCCAGTGGGTAATGCAACACACAGCTCATTTAAAGCTGTTCTTGCTCCTGTCCTTCTGAGGCTCCATAAAAATTATGAATACAGCAGAATGTGAGAGGTTACATCAAGTTTATCTTTTAGGAGAAAAAGCTCCTGCCTACGTGGAGCTCACTGGGGCAGCAGCATCAGCGGAACCACGCAAGTCTGTTCTGTGGCCCAACGGAGAGATGTGAGCAGATTAAAAGTCAGCAAAATGCCAGCTGTATTTTATTAGCAGGTTTTTACATTTGGAGAATAGTGCAAATTACCCACGTGCTGGGTAGCTAAAACACAACCATAGCATACTTAATCAACAATACCATGGGTGACAAAATACTATATTTGTGTCAAGACCCCGTTATTTTGAATTAATGCCTAAAGTGCAAATATTCTTTCCTAATTACAGTGTAGCTTAGCAGTTTGACATTCAGAGATAATATATCACATTATTAATGCTGTTGATCCTAGAAATCTTTCAGAACTTTCAGAAGCTTTATTGGACAGAAACTCATGCTCTGTGTTAAACTATTTGCTCTTAAGAATCATTAACTTGTTTGTTTGGGGTCATTACAAGGCTCTTCCAAGAATAAATTTTATAACGACAAAATATAAGAAAATATAAGAAAATTAAGTATCTTAAACCCTTAAGAGTTTCTTTGTGATAAAAGTTAAATACATTTTAATTACTTTAAAGACATTTTCTGAACAGTGACCTGAGCGGAGGTGGGAGAGAGCTGATTTTGCAATTATGTGTCACTGGGATTTTCAAAGTCCCTACGCTTAAACAAGCAGGAGATAGTCACAAAGGCACTCATGAAAATGCTGCACCCTGTATGAATCTGAAATATTTTAAATAGCTTTTAAAAGCATTTGAATTGTGTGCAGAATGGACTTTACCATGAGTAAATAACAGCGTCAAAATTCTTTGCAACGGCGTTCCTCAAGGGCCACTGGCAGGAAGGTGTTTTTACACAGGTGTACCGTGCGGTCTGGCCTGAGCCCTGGCCTGTTACCAAAGGGGAATCGATTAAAGACAAGGGGCTTTTCCCGGTAGATTTTAAACCGCGGAGATCAGCACAACAGGTGTAAATATATTTGCTATTCTCTACGTTCAGTTATCCTTCCTTTTGAAAGGTCTATGGTAGTAATGGCTCTTAATTTTTCCAGATTACTGTGGGACTTTTGGATACAATTGTGACCGGGAAGAGCAGAAAGATATTTTTTATTGTGTAAATTTGCATACGACTCGTGCAACAAGCCACGACTTCCCTTTGAGGGAAAGCCTTGGGTGACTTAACGCGTTGCACTCTCTTTCAGATTGGTGAGGGAAACACACGAATGAGAGAACCCACAACGCGATGATAAAAGGTAGCTCCCTGCTCCATACACAGCCCGTTCAACCCCCGCCTGAGGAGAGAGACGGCCGGCACCGCGCCCTCAAAAAGGGCGGGAAGAGCCGCGGGCCCCGTTCTCCCCCGGGGCCGCCTCCTCAGGGCCCTCACCACCGCAGCCGCAGGGCACCCTGGGAGCTGTAGTCGCCCATTCCCGCCCGCTGGCTGCCGCGGCCGCCCGCCAGAACTCGCGTCCCCGTGAGGCGCCGGGGCGGTGGAGGGCCGCGGTTGCCAACCAACGCCGGTCTCTACAGGCGGGGGTCGCTCCTCCCTCGCACAAGCGCTGAGGGAGCGCTGTCCCTCCGCCTGGTTGGTGCGCTCGGGGAAGGGGCGGCTGTTGTCGGGGGGCGGGGGAGCCTCCGCTGCCCCCGCCTCAGACTCCACCTCGCTGAAGGGGGCGATGTGCCTCCGCCCCTCCCGCAGTGCGGGGAGAGAGGGCAGTGCCCAGCCCTGAAGCGCCGGGGGCGGCACCGCCCGCCTCGGCGGGGAGAGGGCCAGGCTGCCCGCGTAGGGAGCGTTTGGCCTGGGGGCCATGGGAGATGATCCTCCCCCTGGGGACTGTTGCTCTGGGGGCGATGCCAGGTTTTGCTCTAAGGTTTGCTTCACGCGTGGAGCGTTAATTCCTTCAGGGCGGTTTGTATGGCTTGCGGGGGTATTGCCGGCGTCCCCGGGAGCATTGCCGGCGCTGTCACCCTTCTGTGTCAGCCGGTGTCAACACGCTGCTCTTCAGTTTGGGCAGATAATGAATGCGAGGCGTGTTGTGTGGGGAAAGGTAAAGGAGTGAGACTTGTAGTGGGTAGTCTATTCTTCCCTTCCATCTGGTACTATGCTCTATGAATGAGTCTTTGGTTTTGTTCCTCTGGTTTTAGCATTCTCTTCCCTGCCCTGAGGCTGTGGCTGGGTTTATGGAGGGTTGGGTTTGGTCTCTTGTTGAGTGATACTGTGAAGTGGTGGATGTCTTATCGCAAACAACACGTAGGAACCACGCTTGACTGATAATGGCAATACAAACCTTGCCTTAGAAAAAAAGCAGAAGAGAAGGAAGGAAATGTGTTCTTTGGGAATATCATTCCAAAGGATGACAGTAAATAAAACAAAACCACAAGCCTCCTCTTCCCTACTTCATGGCAAATTGAAGAGGTTAGTGGCTGAAAAATGGGAAAACAAAATTGTTTTAATTATATGGCTGCTGTATAGGTTGCTGGGGGGATAAGGAAAGATGTGGTAATATTTCCATATTTATGCTGGATATTCTGTACAAATTCTCTCTTTCAGTAGTAACTCACGTGAAGACTCAGGGTGTTAGATCCTGCTGAAAAGACTTAGAAGACCCTAGAGCACAGAACCGCCACAGCACAGGTAAAACAGTGCTTCCCCCCCCCCCCGCCCCCAAAGTAGTGCTTTTGCATTTCAAATACACATGCATTCTGTAATTCAAAGACACCTTTTGGTTTTTTTTGCTTTCTCCTTCAGTTTTGACCCAAAGATAAATATCTTAAAAAGAGAAGCACCCAGGAAGCTTTTTTGCAGGAAGCCAAGAAGGTGCAACACGGGAGATGCAGCAGGGAGCCTTTGGCAGGTGGCGGTGGTGGTGACGCACGAAAGTTACTTTGCCTTCGGAAATAAAAAAGCCCTGTCTGCTGGTGTAGGTGTATTTTTGCGATTTCCTTTCTCCCCCAAGAAGTTGCCTGGGTCGCCCAGCGGCAGGGAAGCGGCAGCTGCTCATCCTGGGCAGCGGCAGCAGCAGCAGATTATGGTGGCAGCGCAGCGGTAAGAGCAGCCCAGCGGCAGCAGACCTGATCCGTGAATGTGTTTGCAGATCGTCGCTGGAAAGTGCCACCTGAAGCTTAGGCAGCTTGGCAGGGATCGCTAAGGTCTTGTAGGGGAAAACCCTGAAGAGGGAAGGAGTTAAGAGAAGGAGGGGCAGCGATAGGTTTTGTGTCTGCTGGTGGGGAGAGGGGATTGGTTATCATGGCGGATCGGACAGCTCCTAGATGCCAGCTCCGTCTGGAGTGGGTTTACGGGTACAGGGGTCACCAGTGCCGCAACAACCTGTACTACACGGCGGGCAAAGAGGTGGTTTACTTCGTGGCTGGAGTCGGCGTGGTTTATAACACCAGAGAGCACAGCCAGAAATTCTTCCTCGGGCACAACGATGATATTATCAGGTAAGGGGGCTGACTTTTCTGGTGGGTGGGGGGGTGAGGTGGGGTTTAAAAGGAAGGGAGGAGAATGCAGGGCTGGCAGAAAACCCCCTCCTTGCTTCCTGCAGCTCAGTTTGTACCTGTCATTTTAAAGCAGCTCAGATTTGTTACCAGCAGTCTAGGTGACAGCTGGGTTTCTAGATATTGTTGATTATTATTATTTTTGTAGCAAAGCTTCAAATGTTGCAATAATAAGAGAGAAGGTAAGTTTTGCTATTGCACTGCACCAAAAGCAGAGCACTTTGTTCCAGTACAGAAATACACTGGGAAGATTTTAGTGCAACAGTGCTGCAAAATCATGGATCCAGCACCTTGATCTTTCCAGTGCTGGGACCCTAGCTCACTAATTCTGATTTTTATAGAAGGCAGGTGTAGCTCTCTTTACACTCAGCAAGCGCTAGCACAAGATCGTCAGACATATATCTAGTGCATAGGTCAAGCTAATTTTTTTTTTTAATGTATCATCTGGAAAATTTCACTCAAAACCAAGTTTAGCTGTTTGTACTCCAGCCCAAAAATCCCAAGCATGCTGGTGCAAGATGGCTACAGAAGCACAGGTCTTGTTCCTGGTCTGAGCAGTTTTTTGTCCTTTTCTCTCAAATTTTGCCTAGGAAGTGGATTTAATTGATGTTATTGTCCCACAGAAATACTGATTTTAGTGCACCTCACAAAATAACACAATAAAAATGTGGTTACAGAGTTCAAGGTAGCCTTTTACACAAATCCCTCTAAAATACAGAAATTTACATCAGGAAACAGAAAATTAATAGTCTCTACTTTATGCCAGAAATCTGAACCTAGAATATCTTTATAAAGGCTGTTGCATGGTAGTGACACTCCTCAGAGCACAGCTAACTGCTGCCCTCCCTATTCACCTAATTCAGCATGAATGAAGCGTTTTCTTGATGATGTGAAACCAGAGTAGTCCCAGGTGACTCATGGGGTGGTAGTATTGTGGAATTCAGAGTATTGACACTCGCTAGCAAAATCACATAATTGTCATGTAATCATTCTGGAGCCTTGTTTACAGAAAGCCATCCAGTTTTCCCAGGGAGAGCTTTTGGCTGCTGTGTATCGTCATAGCATTCTTCTCCTCCCCTTTAGAATCATTGAAGCAGTAGCATTCCATGAAATAGGGTAGATAAACATAAAAGTTTATTCTGGTTTCAAAGGTATTACCAGTTCCAAAAGGCTGTTTAAATAGACACTTGGCTGCTCAGATCCTTCAGAAAAGAATGAATATTTTAGATGCATCTGCAGTATCATGAAACTAAAGTTTTCCATATTTTGTGGATGTAAATTTTGATACTCTGTGGAATATGAAGTGTAATCCGTGTATAGAGGTGTGTATTTGTGAGCCTATGTTTGAATTCTCATTAAATACTAGAAGTGTCATTTGTCAAGACACAACTACGTATCTGCATATATCCACTGGTTTTTGGTTGGATAGTGATGCTTTGGTTCTCTCTTTTTTTTTCTTTTTCTTTTTTTTAATATTCCATCAGCTGAGAAAAAAATTGTCCTGCTTATTATACTTGACAACACCTTCCCAAACCCAGTTGTATTGTACAGGTTCTCTGCCCTTTATTTTAAGACATCTCATATTAGGAGACTGCTTTTGACAGTCACATTTAGAATGGGATGGGAAAGAATATGAGCATGTGTATTTGTATTTTGACACTGCCTGTGCCTGTTCTGCTCTGTAAAGAAAGCTAGTGACCACTTGTTCAAATCAGCAGGTGTTTCGAGGGACTTTCTTTGTATACAATAATGGTCTAGAAAGATGAGTTTTGTTTCTGATCTGCAACAAAGGATGAAACATTTGGGTCCACAAAACATGAGGAGGACCCAAATAACAGTTAGTTTCAGCTTTTATCAAGCAAGAAAAGTTGCTGTCAATGTGGGGCTTAAAGAAGTGGAGAATCTCCAAAATACTGGTAGAATGTTCCATTGTTTGCACCTGGTAATGGTTGCCTCCTTTGCGTTTGATGGACTTTGCAGTCCTTATTGATGTATTATCCCATCACTGTAACTACTTTTAAATGGATGGTTCCTTGTGTGATATGGCTAATAAATGTGGGAATTAAAATTCTCACGTTAGGCTTCACAGCTATCATCCAATCGATATGAATGGGATGAATGTACTTACACAGTTGTTCTGGTTTTGTTGGTATTTTCTTGCCTGAGTCCAGCTTCTAAACAGTAGTGCGTACATTTGCAGTCCAACAGGTTGTCATTTTCAAAGAGATTTGAAACATGATTTAAAAAATAAAACTTGAAGATTTTGGAAAATACTGTGAAATCATTAAGCCCGGAAGACCTTGAAGTGCTGAGATCATCTGCTTCTGAGCATTGCCATTAGCTCCTTCTGTGTTGAGAAGTTTCAGTGAATACTCTTTTGTGGAAAAAAAAAAAATGATGAACTCATGATTCAGCAGGTTGAGAACCTGTGTGTTACCTTGAAGTGTTTCTTAAAATCATAGAAGTGGATATTTGTCCTTGGTGAAAAGATCACGTCTAAAAGTGTATGTTTGTGTGTTTTCACAAGTTTAATAGTCCTTCCTCTTGCTTTGTATCAAGATAACACAGTTGGACATAATTTAGTTTGGGCTAAATTAGACCAGACTCTGTTGGATAAATGGAGTAATGCCACTTTTTTTTTTTCAGATTCATATTTGAAAAATAAGTTCTGTTTGTATAAGGAACTTAACATACTGCACTCAGCTAATAAGGCAGACATTCAGAGTATGAACAAGTGAGCTCTGATGTGTTCCGTTTTATGTGCCAAAGTCACTACACGGTGCTGTGCTTTGAAGCTCTTCCTCCTTTTAACATCATGATGTGATGAAGTCCTGCACTACCTGATTTACCTTTGAAGTGAGCCCTGCTTTGTGGTGGGGCTGGACTGGGTGACCTCCAGAGTTCTCCTTCTGAAGTACTCTGTGATTCTCTTGTTACTTCTGGTCATAGAACTTCTTGTTTATTATTTAGTTGAGGAGTAGTTAATACTATTGCTTAACAAGCACTGTCATTATGAAAGAGGATCAGCACATGGTTGAAATGAATAGTATTGGTTCTGATCTCTGAAGGCTACTGATGCATTTGGTTTGGAGACTAAAAAGACGTGTCCTACAAAGTTTACTTTACAGTCAAAGAGCATGAAATACACCCTATTCTTTGCACACACTATTTTTTTCAGAAAATGAAAGCTTTGATAACTGGGATAATTAAAGGGATGGTGAAGGTCAGAGTATTCCTCCTTCCTCTGAGCTGTCAGCCCTACGGTTTACCTGAAGGTCTCTGTTACAGACCCCAAAGCAATCATGAAGTGTTTTGCACGTTAGCTCTAAGTTTGTTTGTTCTTGCATTGTGATCTAGCTGAAGCATCATATAGCATGTAATAGCTGTGTAAAAGTGTAGCTATCTCAACATTTTAATGTTGAAAATGTAGTGTAGACATGTCACTACCTATGTAACTAGTTTTCATTAAATTCAGTCATTAGGTTTCTGAAGGTGTAATGTTAAGATATGGGGATTGTTTTCCTTCTTGAGTAATTTAAAAGTGGACTTTTGCAGCAGCTCATTGTAATAGCTGTTAGCTAATGTATTAATGAGAATCTTGCAATTCACGCAGTGTCACTGCCTTCAATGAAATTCGTGCAAGTGTAGGATTTATGTTTAGTATAACCACTTGCAAGAGTGGATCATTAGTTTTGACAGTAATTGAACACTTTCAAAAGAACAGAAGGTTTTCTTACTTTCATATTGTGCATTACTTGTATAAAAGCAAGCAATTAGATGCTCTTCTTTTTTTCTCTTGATGAAATATTGAACAGAGGCTGTTCTTTCCTATAATTTTTCTGTGATTTATGCATGTGAAAGCCAAAAAAGCTTGATACAGAAAACAGCAAAAGTAAAAATATAACCAGCTGAGATACTTCTCATCATAATTTAAAATACAATTAGTTTTATTTATTTGTAAACAGAGGTTCCTAACCTTGAGAAATTTTTCCGGTGGTGTAGTAATAAAGTTGTTATGTCTCCCTGTTCTTATATTTCCAAGAATTTCTTCAGTACTGAACAGTTTCCCTGAATATGTCAAAACTTACTGAGAGAACACCTTTTATGGCATATTGAAGTCTTCACCTGCACTTTTTATATCCCAGTTTCCTGTGTTATCTGATATGTTGTAGTATTATGAATTTACAAAAGCACATTTTGCATTCCAGTTGCCTTCAAGCAAGTCACTTGCAAGGCTGAGTGCCACAAGAGACTGCTTCCTTCCTCAGATCTCTCTGCAGTATTTGTTGCCCAGACCTGGTACCTGGAAAGCCAGCCTGTTATCTACGGATACCAAAGCATGTTATTTATGTAAGGCTGCTTACAATGTAATAGCAATGTTGGATTTATCAGAATACTGCTGTTAAGTACGCTGGTGTGCATGTTCCACTGTGCTGACAGATTGAGATTAAAAATACGGATGTGCCAGTGGTGATGAGATTTACTGGGCTGCAAGAGTGACTGGAGGCCTGCTTTGTTCTTTAGAGTGATCATTGTAGGAGACAGGATGCGTATTGGAACATGACTGCACGTTCTCCTGTCTTTCTGCAATGGGGAAAAAGAAATATGATGCTGGAAGCAATGTCATATGTTGTCAACTGTAGTAAATGTAATTTGTGAATAAGTAAATTGAGGTATACAAATCAAAACCTCAGTTAAAATATTGAAATTGTACTTTAATATTTTCATTTAAAATTATGTCTTATAATAATATTTCTGTTTATAGGGTGGTGCTTGTTTGAAGGGATCTAAAATACTTTAAATTTACAGTTAGTTGCCACCATTTGTTTGGTAAGTGACAGCACTTGTTTGCTACAGAGTGATGCTCGAGTTACTGTGGTTATTTCTTGTCACAAATGCACAGAGGACTGTACTGTCTGTAGCTTTTGCTAAACCTTGACTTTAGTCACAGAAGGTGCGTGTGCAGGTCTGCTGAAATGTAGTGACCTAAAAGACAGCAAAGTAGCAATGAGGCCATCTGAGACTTTCAACCACAGAAATTCCAGACCTCTTTCTTATTGTGAATGCTTTGCAAGTTCCTATGCAAAGCTGTTACAACTTGGAAGGTGTGACTTTGGAACAGCTATGGTGAGGCAGAATCTGAGATCCATGCATCCTAATGTGCTTTGGGAACTGTTCGGAGGCATTAGGTTGTTAAAGGAGTTTCATATTAAAGAAATTAATCCCCCCGTAAAAACTCATCAGCTTATTGCTTCTTCTGCCTTCAATGTCAACCCCCACCCCCCCAAAAAAAAAAACAAAAACCAAAACAAAACAAAAAAACAGGGGGAAATGCCATTTATTTCATGAAGTCCTGGTGGCCACTCTTTTTGCTCTGTTTGATTGCTGTGCTGCATTTAGATTTTAAGTCTTTATGCGGGCATGAGGTGCTATGACTTATTTGTTTATCCATATCAATGCATCAGACATGTTGGAATATAGTTACAGTATCTTAATGAATGTGATTTTAAAGATACAGAGATCAGTTAAAAGTGTAGAGAAACTCAGTAGGCATTTGTAGCAATGTCTATGAGAACAGCTGTATTTAAAGAGACCAGTCCATGTACATCCCAGTGGTATGTCAGATATAGTAGCAGAAGAATAAGTAAGATTATTGTTTGTCCAGTCACAACTCACTTGCTTGTTTGGACAAGTGAAAAGATGTTTATTATTAGCAATCACAAGTGGAGTTTTGAGCATTTAAATAATCAGATTGATTTAACTCATTTTCAAAATGGAAATCCAGCCAAATAGGAAGCACTTGTATTCCTTTGTAGAAAATGTTTGGATCTTTATGATGTTTTTATCTTTTCACAGCTGAAAAAAAGACAAGTGTTTAAGTCTGTATTAGCTAGTATATTCCATTTTTAATTGGATTTGTGTGAAGCAACTCATTATCACACAGAACTGAGCATCCAGCTTATTAAAAATCAAGGTTTTGGTATGCATTAGTCTTATACTGGAATTTTGTAGTTAGAGATTTCTCTGTCACATTATTTTACTTTTCCCCCCCGCACTGTTTACAGTATCTTAAAACACAGACATGACATTTACTATGGTGGAGAGGTTGCTTATCCAAAAGCTTGCTCAGAGCCTTCCTGGATATTTTTAGATTAATATTATTGGACATGGTCTCAGGATATGAACATTTTTGCTCTTTGAGACTTGAAAAGATTTTTGAGTGTTTACTGTTGTTAAATAGTGATGTTTTAAAAAATGTTGCCATGCTTCTTTTTCTTATATATGTGGCACTTTCTCTATGACTTTTCCCATGCTTCTTCATTTATATATAAACACACTATATAAGTGACCCTGGGATAAAGGGAAAATGAGCTAGCAGCACTAAAGAGGATAGCTAAGATTATTAAGTGGATAGGCCAGTAATGAAGTAGCTATCAAGCAGTTTGTATCTGTTTCCTGTGCATCAGTGTGTGAAACTTTACCTCTGGGTGTTGTTAAATTGGCCTAATAGCCAAGAAATAGGCACTGGTAGCCTACTGTATTCCTAATAAGTTTTGATGATTAAGGTGAAGAACAACAAAGTTGTTTTGGAATAAGGCTTACGTGTTAGCCATCATTTGTTTCTACGTTTTGTTACATTCTGAGCAGCACACTGATCCCATGACTTTTTCTGAGTTGAAGAATATTATACAACTATTGCTTTGTTCCAGTTGAAACTTGCTTAATCTGCCCAATAACAAAATTTTCACTGGGGCATTGTTAGCCGTTCAGAAGAATTCTTCTATGAAGCAGCTGTGCAGGTGCTAAATACTTTATTTTGAACTGGAGACTTAAGAGGAAGCTGCTTGTAGGTCACACTACAAATCTGTGTAAACAGACTTGATATTTACAGTTTTGGTCTTCTAAACCTTTGCTTCTCATTTTGTCTTGGTGTGGGGTTGGTATAGACCAGTGTCGGCTGATGTTTGAGAAAGAGACAGTGTCTGAAGTATGTTAAAGAGTACACGTCTGGCAGTAGAGATCTGGAAAAGCTGATTTAGCTGTAATTGCCACATTTAAAGATACATTATTTTGTAACTTGAGGCTAGTCTGGATGACTAGTGTATAAGATGCATTCATTTATTATTGGTAGTGGTAAA